>JAEPBF010000267.1:268213-868213 GCA_019739055.1 Passiflora organensis
TGATCAAGTCTATATTTCCATGCTAGTGTGTCTGTTTATTGTATGTCTAATTGCATGTGTCATGTTATACATATTTTTCCCATCCACTCACCAGGAAAGTCTTTGACAAGCTATTGGCATTCAATGCAGGATTAAAGAATAGGAGCTCGATCTTAAGCATAACATGAAGATTATAATGGATTTAAATGCATTGAGGTAGTTTATAAGAATTTATATTCATAGTTGTTTTTCCTAACTTATTTGGTTTTATTGGGATACAAGTATGTGTGAAACGCCAAAAAATTTCCAAGGTACTTGGGCTCGAAGCCTAATTAAGAATCAACGAGATTAGTGAGCCTTAGCCCACATTCATAGATTGATGATGAATTCGTAATTTGTTTTTGATGATTTATAGGATAAATTTTATTTTTGGAGAATTTATATAATTATTGAGAATAATGGTCCGTTAATCGAAACATAATCAATGATTGAAACATAAAATGATGAGTGTATTGATCTTTATTGGTATTTAGGACCGTGGATAGTTCCGTTGATGGTTTTCAATGGCTAATGAATTTTCTAAGAATTTTCATAATCATAATTTGATTTATTATAATTTTTCTATATAATATGATGAAGTATTTTTTTAAAAAAAATTATAAGAATATGAAAATATTAATTTGATGGTATTGATCGATAGTACTATTCATAAGGATTTCATTAAAAAAATTGGGTATTTTTCGGAGTAATAAATTATTTTTTAATGAATTTTTAAAGATTTATTAGAATTTATTATTATTATTTTTATTAATATTATTATATGTTATAATATTATATTATATTAAGTCAAAACGACAATAAGCATGTCATTTTGACTTATTACTCGGTCTTAAGTCGTTTAACATTAAACGATGTCGTTTTGGAAGGATTCCAAAACAATGTCATATCGTCTCGGGATCGGCTGTCACTTGAGGCATTCCTAGTCTCCGCCAGTCATCGGTACTGTAATGAGATAAGTGTTCTGTTACGTGTCCTGCTCTCCATATTGTTTCCCAGCCTCGCAAAATCATCACAAAGGCGTCTCCTCACCATAGTGTTCTGTTTTGAGACGATTCCAGGAAATCGGGTATTAAGTCAGTCTGATTTGTGGTTTTTGTTGATGGAAACGATAGATTGTTGGTTGGGTTAGGTTCGGAAGTATCTTGTCTTGGTGTTGATGTTGCTTTGATGAAGGGTTGTTATGTGTTTGTGGGTAAAGAATATCTGGAAATTTAGGGTTTTGCAGGGGGAAGGTCGTCTAGAGGTTGAAGATGATCTCGCTTGACATGTCATTTGGTCATTTGGTCATTTGGGTAAGATCCCTCTTGATGAAAGGTCATTTGGTCGAATGAGCAAATGACGCGTAGCCTACAAAGGCAGGCGACAGGCTGTTTATGGAGAGGGTGTTTAGGCCCAGTTCAAGCCTAAGGCTTGGACGAGGCGTGGCACGTCCTGATTGGGACACATGTCAGCCTCGGGCAGATACGAAGGGTGGTCTGTGCGAACCTGGTGCTGCCAGGTGGCGCAATGTGGTTGGTCAAAATTAATAAAATTCCAGAAAAATAGAAAAATTGTAAAAACTAGTAGAAAATCAGGAAAAATAGCAGAAAAGATGATAAATTCTCAAAAAATAATAAAAAATAATAGATTGAATTTGGAATCTAATGGTACTAAATTTATAAGAGTTAGAGTTTATTTGTTTGGGAAAATAAATGATATAAAATTTGGATAATGTGGGAAAAATAAGGAAAATTCCCAATTTAATTTTGGGTTTGGTCTAGGATCGTAATTTGTCAGGTAGAGGGTATGAAAGTGTTATTTTATGTATTTATGACCCTCTAGTAATGTCAATTTAAGAGTTAGATATTGTTATATCTAGGTGGATACCTACTGATGCAAGAAACAAGTGAGGGCATTTTGAATATCGGAAAACCCAGTGGATGGATTCAATTAATTAATTGCTTGAGTTGCTGGCATGATCATATGAGTGTGTTAATAAATAAAATTATAACGAAATGATAGTATAAAATCATATGTATATTGAATCGCATGAATGAAATATATGTGAAATGTTAAATGAAATGATGTATTGCACATTCGAGATATCTATGATTGATAAGGAAGTGTGTAATGTATTACTGAAGTGTAAATGATGCATCGAGTCACATCTGAAATTTTGAGGTGAATCATACATTGCAAAAGCATGGGGTAACCTGTGTAGCTCTTGAGAGCTCTCTGAATATGGTAGTGAGGCATGGACTTACCGAGGGAGTCATAAGGAGGGACAAGGTTTTTATATAATTGTGCAAAATGAATATATGATAGGAATTCCTGATATATAGGTGAAGCTACCATCACCTATCATCCCGGAATCATCAGTGGTCTAGGCCAAGTGTTATGCATGTCCCTTCGGGACATACTAAATCATCATACGAGATAATAAGAGAAAAAAGGCGAGGAGTCACATGAAGTGCCAGTGACGAATCTCAGTTCTATTCCCGGGATCTATGTGGACTAAGAGTTATTGCCAACCCAATCATGATCGTGAATGTCTATAGTGTTTTGAGATTATTGCATATATTGACAGTGACTGTGTTTATTGACTCTTCAATACTTTGAAAGTGTGAAAGCATGTCAATCAATGTCTTGCATGAATGTGTATTAAATATTATGTTTTTTTTTTCGTCCGCTTACCTAGTAAGCTTCTACCAAATCTCTGGACCCAGGATTTGACCTCGGGCAGGTACAGAGGTGGTCTGGGTGCTTCTGGTGTTGGTAGGTGGCGTAATGCGGTTGGTCAAAATTAATAAAATTCTAGAAGAATGCCCAAAAATAGAAGAAAATGGGAAAAAAGCAGAAAAAGGAAATTTGTTTTAGAAAAATTATGAAAAATACTAAATTGAATTTGATTTCTAATGATACCAAATTTATAGGATTTGGAGTTGATTTTGTTGGCAAAATAAATGATATAAGATTAAGGTAAAATTGAAAAATAAGGAAAATTCCCGGTTTTATTTCGGGTTTGGCTTAGGATCATAATTCTTCGAGTAGAGAGTACAAAAGTGCTATTTTATGCATTTATGACCTTCTAGTTATAAGAGCCAAATATCGGTATATGTAGGTGGATACCTACTGATGCAGGATCTCGGGTTATCGATCCCGGAAATAAGTAAGGGCACTTCGAACTTCGGAAAATCAACTAGTGGACAGATTATTTTAAGTAAGAGCTTGAGTCGCTGGCTTGATCATATGAGTGAATTAATAAATAAAATTATAAAAAAATGATAGTATGAAATCATATGTATGATGAATCGCATGAATGAAATGCCTGTGAAATGTTAAATGAAATGACGTACTGCATGTTTTGGATTGCTATGATTGATATGGAAGTGTGAAATGCATTACTAAACTATAAATGACGCATCAAATTGCATCCAAAATTATGAGGTGAATCACTCATTACAGGAGCATGGGGTGACCTGTGCAACTCTTGAGAGCTCTCAGAGTATGGTAGTGAGGCATGGACTTGCTGAGGGAGTCCATGTGTTACCATCACGTATAACCCTGACATCATCAATGGTCTGGACCAAGTGTTATGGCAATCCCTTCAAGACATACCAAATTATCATACGAGATAACAAGAGAAAAGGGGTGAGGAGTCACAAGAAGTGCCACTGACGAATCTTAGTCCTATTCTCAGGATCTATGTGGACTGAGAGTTATTGCCAGTTCAGTCATGATCGTGAATGTCTATAGTATTTCGAGATTGCTACATATATTGATTGTGACTGTGTTTATTGACTCGTTAATTCTTTGAAAGTGTGCCCGCATGTCACTCAATGTGTTGTATGAATGTGTGTAAAATATTATATTTGTTTTTTCCGTTCGCTTACCTAGTAGGCTTCTGCCAGATCTTTGGACCTAGGTTTTGACCAGAAATGGAGGGATGGATACCACCTCGGTCTTCTTCCTGAACAGATTGTCAGCTACTAAAGGTTAGTGTAACGTCAAGTTAGAATTCCTATTATGGACTCCAGTATTATATGTACATGATATCATTTTCCCCTAAGCTTTGTATTTAAGTCATAAATGAATTGTATAAATCGAGAATAGATCAAGTCAAACAAGAATTCCATGCTTTTATTAAAGTATCCTGAGCGTTTGCGATTAAATTATAATCTGGTGTCTCGCAGACCACACCGATGTAGATAAATTAAGTTCGTTGTTGCATTTCTAATTGATCTTGTTATCTCTCCTTCACTATTTATCATGTCTTCCTAGCCTTGTAGGTTCACTGTGTGCATTAATGGATGTGATAAGAATGTATATAATGGGCCTATGGCGATTGTCACGTGAAAAAAAAAAAATTAGGCTTAGGGACATGATATATGCCTTTCACAATGAATTTAAGCTTGTAACAATGTAATACACTGATTCCTGAATTATTTAATCCTAGGGTTGTTCAATGTCACCCGAAGACATCAATATTTCTTTATATCCGCTGTGCATTCTAGTTAGACTTATATTCTAATATCGACTTTGTTATTTACTATTATACCACTAGCCTTGTAGGTTTAGTATATGTACTGTTGTGTAATATAGCAGTGTGGGGCATGAAAAATAGCGTGGTATTCCTTTTGTTGGAAGGGATTAATAGTAGTTGCGCACTACTTAATGGGTTATCAATACTTAGAGTGCATATGGCATTGGTTAGTGTATGATTAGAGTTGAGTGTCCTTTGAAATCGTATTTGATGTGGGATATAACCTTTCAAAATAATAGGTATTATCATTCTTTAGACATTAGTTGTTCAATTGTTGGTTGGGAAGGATAAGTAATCATTTATCAATAAGATCAATGCACGGAGTGTATATCTCTATTTTGGGTATATTGAAGGATATAGTAGCTATTGAAGCACATAATATGTATAGTATACTATATTGTATACTAATCTCATAACATGCCCATTGTAATGTGATTGATTAGAAATATGTGTACTATAAATTCATAAAGTTACTGTTAAACTAAAATTCTAAATTATTGGCTCGAATGACCCAATTGGCTTGAGAGTTAGAGTTCTATAACGATGTTTATGGTGGAAAAAAAGGTAAAATAATATTTACCAAATGCTTGGAAAATTAAAGAATAGGTTTTTATTGACCTTATGCTAAATCATGATTAAAATGAGCCTAGAAATGTGAATTTTAGTATTATGGTGTATATTATTATTCAACTAGATTATCTGGTGGAACATAACCATGAGATTCATGTTTTTATCAAGAGGATTAGTTGTAACTTTGCGGATGTGAAATTTCAATGACAAGACTGCTCTCGGTATAAGTAAGTTTCGAGTACGAAATTTTTTGTAAGATGGGTAAGATGTGAGAAACTAAAAACTTCGAGTTGTTTGGGTCAGGAAGCCCATTTGTAGACCGTCAATATAAGTGGGCCTTAGTCCATATTCCCAGATCGATTATGGGATTATAGAGTGGTTCTGGTGTTTTGGAAGACAAATTTTATTTATCAGAGAAATTTCATAATTTTTGAAAATTTATTTTTTGGTGAAAATGAAGGTTGAAAATAAAATAGTAAACTATATTGATAATTTTAGAATTCTAAGACCATAGATTGGTCTATTAATGGTATTTAAGGTTGTACAAATTTTTAAAGAATTTAAGGAAGTGAATTTGATATTCTTGTGTTTTTTTAAAGAAAAATATAAAGATGTTTTATTTTTAATAAATTATAATATTATGAGAAAATAACTTTATGGTACTAATGATGTACTATTCACAAGAAATTTATAAAAAATTTTGGTGTATTTTTCGAAAGTTTATACAATTTATTATGAATTTTATACTAAATTTTAGAATTAAAAAATATGTTTAATATAATTATATTATACTATATTATATTTGAATAACAGAAATAATCAAAACAATAGGTCACTATGCCATGCCATTTTGACCAAGGTTGGTCAAAACGGTAGTAGCCCTTGCCATTTTGACAAAAATGGAGTAAGGGGCATCATTTCACATAAAACAACATCATATCGAAGCAAACTCAAGACGATGTCATTTTGATATTGGGAGTGTTGTTGATCGAGAATATTCTCCACCACTTGACCAGAGAAGACTCGGGATAAAATTTGATTTCTAGATATTGTTAAGCAGTGCATTCCGAGCCTTCAAGAAACACCTCTTGAGCCTTCTTTTGAGCTCATGATTCTTCCCCAACCTTACTTGAGAATTGAATTTACATTTAATCTCAAGTGCACGATTATCAATAAGTAATATAGTTCAAAAGAATGAGTATCAATCCCATAGGAAAAATCATTTAAAACCAAACAATTCGCCTAATCAAGTGTTCTAGTTAAATGAAACGAATAAGGAATAGTAATTAAACTAAACTTAAAACATAAGTTAACTAGTTGGATATTAAAATTAGGATTGCTAGATAATTTAGGAATTAACCTAACTATTGTTCAATTCCAATGTTCTGTAATCTGTTCTTGATTATCTTTCAATCTCTTAATATATTTCCAGACTATTAACTATATTCCTATGATAATTAAGTTTCTAAATTATTTTGTCCATATCATTATGAACCCTAGGTTTGGCAGATATATTCCTATTCTACCAAGTTTCAGCAGTTGACCTATGATTTCTAATCAGTTGTTGCAGTCTAATTGCTCTTCCGAATCAATTAAAACTCACCTGTAGAAAAATTGGCCAGATTTGTTAATTAATCAAGATTAGAAATAGGTTTAAGAACTTGTAATCAGAACACAACGGATTTGAATTCTAGTTTTATGTTAGTAAATCAAGATTGCAAAAGATGAAGAGAAAGAATTAATTCAAATAGTTTTGACATTAATTAAAACTCAAACAAACATACCAAAGTCTTGATCACTGACGGATCGAGAGCCATTCTGAAGATAATAAGTAAAAACATACAGTCTTCGATGAAAAATAATACAACCATGACATCTATTTTATAGTTAAAAAAATAAGTTGATAGGTTTTATTAGTATGACCGACCGGTCCATGGAAACAGACCGACTAGTCTATTGAATCTCAACTCGAACGTATTGGCTCCTCATATGATAGATCGGTCAGTCAGTTAAATGAGTCTAACCTCTTGGTTTGGTCTTGAATTACTAGACTGGTTGGATCGACCGGTTGGTGGTGTCTCATTTTTAAGACCGACCAATCGGTGATGTCCAACCAAACGGTCAATTGGTGTGAACCAACTAGTCGGTGGCCATCTACAAGTACCTATTGCTTCAATAATCGTTCTAGCATCATTTTTCATCCGAAATGGCTCCCTTTTATTGCTAAAACTATATTAAGACCTTCTTAACTTCGACACTCAACAAACGATCAAAAATATCCAATTGTTCCATAAAAACATCAAATGAACCAAAAGTAATCACAGATAACTAATGCTAAACATAGGTCATCAAATCTCCTCAAACTTAGAACTTTGTTAATCCCTAACAAAATAGTTTGATAGCCAGAAAACAAAACAAAAACAAAGATCACAATCAAAGTCATTAAAGATCTTCATTCACTCCAAAAATAAATTTCCAATGTCATGCCCAACTATCTGGGTAAATCAATTCATAGTCTTAACTGTACCCAATCAACATTTATGTAAGAGAATTAGGATTTTTAGAATAACTTATACTCATACACTAGTTCAATAAATCAACCTGAATTTTTATTGGAGCCTGAGGTATAGCTCAAAGGTCTCATTTTGCTAACTGGCAATCCAAAAAAAGTAAAAAATTTCAGAGCAAATTTCATACTTTTACAACAATTTTGATTTCTCTTATTAAGATAACTGGCAAAATACAAATCAATCATAATTGATTAACCAATACTACCAACCCTCATTGGTTTTCTCCTCAATCGATTCATTTTCGTTGCTCTAGGTATAATTTAATGTGTACCTAATGCCACTCTTAATTTGTAAGATCATCAATCAACTACAGTTTTAATAATAAATCAATTACCATTCAAGCCAAACTAGCATTTTCAATTTATAAATAGGAGTGAACGAAAATCTCCTCAATCTTAAGCATAATGCACTCCCATGGACATAAGCCATAATAATCCTTAAAATAAAACCATAACATAAATGAACTAATAAGACTGAATATCCATAATAATAAAAACAAATACGAGAATAAAAAATAAAGTACAATAAATAAAAATTAAGAAAAATGATACTCAGTCTAATCTAGCTACATCATCTGCATCACCCCATTGTGGTGGTGGAGGGAAGTCAAGATCCTGGCGAACCAAGTAAGAATGCAGCCAGTTGTTATTGTCCTGTTCGAATCGAACAACCCTCATATGCATATCTGCCATCTACAGCTGACTCTCTCGCACCTCTTATAGATCATCAACTAATGTCTACTATTGGAGATCAATAGAAGCTAGTCGAGATGCTAACTCATCAGATGTGTTTTGCAAAGAAGCCTGTGATCGCCTCGCTTAAGTAGGCAAGAGCATAGTGTTTAATACTGGAAGGAGACCTGCAGTCCCTGTAGGCCTAAACCGCCTCCTATACAAACTTACGCAGGTCAAATGCTTGATTGGCTTTCATCTATCACTCTCTCTTCCTTTTAATATAAGTAGCAGTAAATGGGGATGAGGGTCGCAACATTGGAAATTAAGGCTTTGAAGGAAACTCTACCCAATGCTCCATACATAAACCAATAATGAGATAAGGAAAAGGTAATCGGTTCTTTAACTTTTACTTCCAAGTAGATAACTTGCTGTGAATGATCGTCTACACATCCACCTTAGTGCCCAACACTATCTTATACAGTAATAATGTCACCTCTCTTCTAATCTCATGGTCTTAAGATGTTAGTATCAAATTTTGCCCAATAAAAATATGCAAGAATTTTGCATCCTTAGAAAATTAGTCAGTGTAATAGTACCCTATGGTGGCTCCTGTCCTCCTCTACCAATAGTCAGAATATCATTAATCATACCAAAATTTAGCTCCTCCTCCTCAACATCCAACTCCTCACGGTACTCCAAATCAAAATAATCATTAATTATAGCAAAAGCAAATGACTCATATCTATGACGAACCATCACAATAGACCCAATCGCATCAGAAACTCAAATACTAAATCAGAGCAAGCCTCAATAGTATTCTTAACAAAAAAATCAGTCCAACCTAATTTTTCATATAAGTTTTTCGTAGTATTTGTTGGTCATTGTTGTGTACGGCTTGAAATCGCATAACTTCTCTTGAAAAAAAGGCCAACTTTTGAGTGCCTCATACCGTTTCTCAGCTTTTGCAGAGGTGAATCTCTTGGTATCAAAATCAATGACAGGAGGAGCCTTTGAAGAGGAAGCCCACCCTTTTTTTGGCCGGCGTTGGGGAGGCGACATTCTTCGTTCTCACCATGATAACACTTGAAAAGATGGCTGAAATCTAAAGGTTTAAGGGTTTAGAGATGGGTAAAGATTGTTGGTGGGGGAGTTTTAGTGAAGAATAAAGGCTAAGTTGATGTGGTTATAGAGAGGGGGAGGATTTTGGGTATTTTGAGAGAGAGATGAAGAGGAATGTCGGTTGGAAGATGAAGAACCGAAGGCTTTAAAGCCATAACTCAAGCCAACGTCCGGCCATACTTAGTGAACGACCTGTCATAATGTCCTTTGGTATGATATTTTCCCGCCCCAACCAGTCGTGTGTGAGGCAACGATCGGTCCTTGATTCTTCAGCTTTGGGTTTTGAAGTTCTTCGACCAGTTCTGTATACCTCGTATGTGGTCTGAGAATGGAACGACCAATCGTTGATGTAGCACGACTGGTCCTTCTCTGAGTTCGATCAGTCGTGTTGCATATACGACCAGTCCTTTCCCTTTCGCACTCAACCCCCTTCAATTCAAGCATGTCATTTCTGAGGTACGACTGGTCGGTTGCTCCTCGCCATGTTCATCCCGTGGGAGCAACCAGTCTTAAAGATGGTATGACCGCTAGGTCGGCCTTCGCATACAGTTCTGCAAAGGTATGACCGATCAGGACACTATTTGTTCAGACTAGTGTTGACTCGTGTTGCATCTTCTCGTCACTATCCTCCTCAAACTTGGTCTTTGTACAAAATCCCTCTTCTCGTCTCATCAACACCATTTTTCTTTCTTTCTTTCATTTTTACAAATGATAAGTTGCCTCCCATTAAGCGTCTTAGTTATGGTTATGGCATGACCTCTTCAGCTTCAGTTTGTAGCCTGTGTCGGTGGCTTTGCATCAAATGACAATGCCCCTGGTGGTCTGTTTTGTAAAATCTGTGCAAAGTGACCCATTTGTGTCTCCAAGTTTTAAATTCTGGAATTTGCAACATAATGAACTTCATTAGCTTAGATCTCATGTTTTAGTGGATGAAATTGTTCTATATAGGCTTGGTTTTGATGCGAGTGAACTGGCGAATGTTTCTGGGTGGTTTTAAGGACGATTCATTAGTTGGAACGGTGAATCGTTAATTAGGGTTTCAACCTTTTCAAGTCGTCTACTGGCTGTTCGGGTGACAAGTCGTCTGGCCAAGGGACCAAACGACAGGTAGGTTGAGTCATGACCCTCTGATATATCGTCGGTTTAGGGTAGGTCTGACCCGGTTTGGGTTAGACCAAACCGAGTCAAATCGGGTTTAGCTGGACCAGATTGAGTCAAACCAGTTGAACCAGACTGGGTTGAACCAGACCGAACTGGGTCAGAGTCGGGTCAAACCAGTCGAACCAGACTGGGTTGAACCAGACCGAACTGGGTCAGAGTCGGGTCAAACCATGAATTGAAGGACTAATGAGGTTGTAAAACATTGTAGTCTCTGGTGGTGGTGACAGATGTCCATTGTCTTTTCCAATTTTGACCGATTTTCTAGAAATTCTAAAAATAAAGGAAAATTAGAAGAAAATAGGTAGAAAATGAGAGAAATTCTAGAAAGTAGAGAAAAATATGTAGAATTCAATTATTTATATTTTGATTAATTTATACTTGATTTGTGGGGTATAAAAATTAGGACAAATTTATACAAATTTAGGAAATATCAGAAAAAATCTCGAAAAGGTTCGTAAAGGTAGATCAAGGTCCGTAGGACAAAGAAAGGGGTCATGTGATTTCAATTTTGATTTATTATCTTAGAAATTAAAGAATTAAATGAAATTCTCAAATATAATTTGTATAGGTATTGAAATGCATGCACTGGACCCTAGAGCGGGACCTAGTTAAGTACCACCGGAATAAGGTGAGCAGACTAACCTTAGCATTTCCATCAATTATTTACCTGTTGAAATGCATTGTTTGAGGAAATATATGATATGCATAAAAACGCTTGTTATTGACAGAAACTATATTTGTCCTGGCATTTCCTTGAAACCGTTGTTTATTTGCTTTGATTTGTATGAACCCGATACACTCGTAAACTGCTAAACATTGTGTGAATATCCCCATGGTGGATACGGTCTTAAAGACTTTGCAATATGCAAACTCTGGGGAGTTTCGACTCTCTCGAGTACGGTGATGAAATTTCGTGTGCATGTTGACGAGAGAGTGAACTAATATCTAATACGATATAGATACTGATAGCACTGGCCATAGTGTGAGAATGAGAGGACTAGCTAGTGTGAGATTGTAATCAAGCTTGTGGAGTCACCACCATCGCTAACCCGACAATATCAATGTGTTTTAAACCTATTCTTCGAAATACAGAACATTGACGAATTCCTTCGATTTATAGTAAATTTCGCACGCCAATTATAAAATCCACCACTAACACGTCAATTGACCCCTATAGGCTTGAAAACCATTGATTGATATTACATGTTTTGGAAGTGTAAATGTCTATTGTTATGAAATGAGTGAAAGAGATTCTTTGTACTATAAACAGTAATATTCCTTGTTCTTATTGTATGTTATTGTGAAGTGTCCAGCTTGTTTGTATGAATCCACCAATGAATTCTTACATGGTTATTATAACTTGTTCACTCACCTAAGATTATGAGAATGAGAAAGTTAGGATCCACTCACCTAGTTTTCCATGCCTGGTTTGATCAAGGTATCTGAGATCGAGACTAGATGGTGGTAACATTTCAAGAAACACTATGAACATCCTTCTGCAACAAGTATATAAATAAATGGGGACTTATCCCGTATGTATAGCTTGCATCACGTGAATATTGTGTGTCTATGTTATTGTAAATCTAAGATTTTGGCCCCTATAGGTTTATGGATTGTGAGATAAATAAAGCATATGTTATTATGACATACCATTACGCTTTAAAACTCCACATATGATTCTATTACTTATCCTGAGTATCACCATGCAAGACTTTTAAATATGTACATGTTTTCGACTGATTGAGAATCGCATAATGGAAAATACAATACATAGTCATAGCCTTATATGATGTTTGTATTTCTCACCAAGGAGAATTTTTTTATGATAGATAGAAGTACTATAAGGTAGAGGAAGGGAGCATTGTTACGACATCATGGGATACTGGGCCTGACACATTGGACACTGGTAATTATTATGATTCTCACCACAACGGTCACAAAGAGCCAAAATAGGTTGGTTTCCTGGATTCTGATTCACCACTGCCACTCTTGCCCTACTTTCGTTGAGCTCATGTTTCATAGCAGCCACTTCTATAGTCAGCTTGGCAGTAGTATCTACTTCCAGCATCCCTGGAATTCTATCAAAATCAGTATCAGTGCTCTAAGTTTGTCCTCACAATGCTGTCTTCTTTATCAATTTGAAAGCTTATCCAGCTTCTTTATCCAAGATGTTTCCATTAGCATAGCATTTAGCATAATCTTGTGCATCTTTGATAACCTTCTAAAGAAGGCATCTAACTGAAGGAATTCTGGATTACCATGGTGAGGGGACCTCTTTAACAGCCTATTGAATATGTCATAAGCTTCATATAATGATCCCTTTAGTTGCTACTTGAAATTACTAATCTCATACCTCAATTGGGAAGTCTTCGCTACTGCAAAGAAAAGAAACAAGAATGCATTCATAAGTTCATCCCATATTGTAATAGAACTAGAGGGAATATTTTCTAACAAGTCTGCAACTTTCCTAGATAAAGAAAAAGGGAAAATGTGCAATCTGATCTTCTCAGAAGATACTCCATTGAACCTGAATATGTCGTTAGCTTGACATACATCTTCATATACTTTATTGGGTCCTCCTTTTCCAACCCAAAGAAATGGTGGTTCTCCATCATCTAGATCATTGCAGGCTTGATTTCAAAGATTGGCCTAAATGGCAGGCCTGAGGATGTTGTCTCCTAATGTCTCAATTGTTGACTTCTTGTAATCCATGACAGTTTTGCGCCTTGGCTGCTAATTAGCCTCTATTGAGTTTGCATTATCACCTTCATTGATAGCATCATGGTTTTGGTGGTTCATTGTTTGGTCTGGAAACTTAAGCTACCAGAGCCTTTATATAGTTTTCTCAATCGAAAGGTCAATAGGTTCTAGGTCAAGTTTTCTGCTTCTTAAGTTATACTTGTCCTCTAGTTTTGCACACTAGAGGCAAAAATAAGAAATTTAATCTAGAAAAAAGAATTAGGGATAAATTGTTAACTTCAACACCGTTTTCTCGGCAACATCATCAAAACTTGGTAGTGTAAATTGAATTTATCTTTAATTGCAAGCACACGGCTGTCAACAAGTAAATAGTTCAAGAGAACGAGTATCAATCCCAATGGAAAAGTCATTAAAACCAATCAATTAGCGTAATCTACTGTTCTAGTTAAATGAAACGAATAAGGAATTGTAATTAAACTAAACTTAAAACCTAAGTTAACCAGCTAGATATTAAAGTTAGGGTTGTTAGATAATTTGGGAATTAACCCAACTATTGTTCAATTTCAATGTTCTGTAATTTGTTATTGGTTATCTTTCAGTCTCTTAATATCTTTCCAAACTATTAAGGGTTAATTCAGACTATTTTTATAACAACTCATACTCATGCACTAGTTCAATAAATTAACCTGAATGTTTATTGAAGCCTTGGAGTTGTAGCACAAATATCTCATTTTGCTAACTGGAAATCCAAAAGAAATTTTTTTTCAGCGCAAATTTTATGCTTTTGCAACAATTTTGATTTGCTTTTTTAATATAACCTGCAAAATGTAAACCAATAATAATAGATAAACCAATGCTACCAACCTTTATTCGTTTCTCCTCAACATAAACAAATCGATTCATTGCTTCGCTGCCTAAGTATAATTTAATATGTCACTAATGCCACTACTAATTTGTAAGATCATCAATCAAATACAGTTTTAACAATAAATCAAATGCCATTCAAGCCAAACTAGTGTTTTTAATTTATAAATAGGAGTGAATAACAATCTCCTCGAACTTAAGCATAATAGACTCCCACAGACATAAGCCATAATAATCTGATGATTAACATTGATGTTGCACGACCGGTCCTTCTCTAAGTCCGACCAGTCGTGTTGCATATACAACCGGTCCTTGCTCTTGCACTCAACCCCCTTCAATTCTAACCGTTCATTTCTAAGGTATGACCAGTCATTTCTAAGGTACGACTGGTTAGTTGCTCTTTGGCATGTCTATCCTATGGGAGTGACTGGTCGTAAGGATGGCATGACCGGTCGGTTGGCCTTCACACATGGTTTTGTACAAGTATGAATGGTCGTTTAGAAAATATGATTGGTCGGGGCACTATTGTTTCAGACTAGTGTTGACAAACATTACATCTTCTCTCAGGTATCCTTCTCAAACTTACTGTGAGACCCCGATCCTTTCCTTGATAGATCTCTTAGAAGTCCAAGTACTAGTGAAATTGAAATGACCATTTTACCCCTAAAGAAATGGATGTGTGGTAGTCAGAAATGGTATTGAAGGTTCTTTCCTCTTTAATTTCATTTCTACCATAAATGGTTTATTTTTTATCCTTAAGAGATAATTCCATAATTAAATCTACATTATCTTCTTATATCTAGCCTTAAAATTAGAAAAATTAATCCTATTAAACCCTATAAGCATAGCAGTCGGCCACACATATGTCCTCACAACAAAAACATCCTAAATTCACATGATACCCTCTATTCCTCCTCTTTGCTGCCGAAATTCACCCTACACAAACCATAGCCGAATGTTTTGTTCCTTCATTCAATTTCTAAAAATAATAGCTTATTGTAAACCTCTTTTAATCCTTCGTCTTATTATCTTGGTTGCATCATCAGAAGGTTAGTGCTTCCCTATATTTATTTTTATCGTAATTCCCATAGTGTTGGTACCGAAATTCCTTGATTCATCCTTCAATTGGTTTTAATTCTTGTTCCTCTTTTTCGTATGATTGATTGGCATCTATTCTTGTTATAATATCATGAATTCAGCCTTTGAATCCTCTTTATATATGAAATTGGTAGACTCTATTCATTGCCCTCTTATCATCGAAATTTGTCATTTGGATTGCCTATTGGTTTTTGATCTTGTTCCTTTTAATCGTTTGGATAATTGACATATAATTCTTCCTTGTTATCATGAAATTGCAACCTCTAACCTACCTATGCATGAAATCGCAATTTGCTCTTATTCCCTAACTTGGTGCCAAAATTTTCATGGTGAATTAGGTTGGAAAATCAAGTTGATTCTTGTTGTGTTCTTGGCTATCACATCACACATCCAAGGGGGTGGCTCCAGCAGCTTTTGATCACTGGTTTCTAATAGGTTTGGTGAGTGGAATTGGTAAGGAACTAGGATGTTTGTTTGGTTTCCGAATATGCATATTTAGTGTGGTTTTGTCTTTGCCTTATCATTGTATAGGTGGTTCTGGTTTCATTGATGCTCTTAGGAGAGAGGAGAGTTCCTTACTGGTATACGATTTATATGGGTGGCAATCCCCAGCAAGTGCACGCTGGATGCTTAGTCCATCTGTGGCTAGAATCCTATTCCTTGTGTAGCTAATTGCTTTATCCTTGTGTGGGAAGATGCACCTATCCTTGTGTGGTTTGGATGTCCTTGTCCTTGTATGGTTTGGATGCCCTTGTTCTTGTGTGGTTTGGATGCCTTGTCTTTGTGTGGCAAGATGGATAGGCTTGCTGAATAGATTGTTTACTAACCATTTACTCTTTGTGCAGCTAATTCTTGGACAATATAGGTAGAAGGGGATAGCCATTCAATTGTTCAGACTAGACGATGATTTACCTACCTCTATACTTCTGGTTTTAAAAGTGTTCTTAGTCCACCCGAAGCCTTATTACTTTTGGCCCTAACCTTACTATGCTTGATTGATGTTTGTTTGATACCCCTTTAGTAGTATAAGCGGATCTGATGTTGATTGGGAGATGTTTGTTTAGATTTCTGCAGATCTTATATTGTTGTGACCCTACTAAGATTCTTGTAATCTCACCCTATTGTTTTTCCCAATTTTCAAGCTAAGGTACATCTTCTGTCAGTGGTACTAAGGTGTGACACCAAGGTTGCACGGCGGGATGATAATGTATCACATTCCAATACCTCCTTCTTTGCTGATTGCTTGAGCATATATCCTTGAACATGCAATTTGAATAGACTACTTTCTGGTTCTTTAGATCCCTCCTATTTCTACTTATTTTGAAAATTTACATAAAGGATACTTGATGGATTTATAGACTCCTTTGGAACTTCTTTGTTATAGTCCCTTTGATTAATTATAAAGACTTCCGCTGATGTTTTATTCACTCCGTGTGAGACCTTCTCCTTTGAAAGTCTAGTCAGCACTCGGATGCAGTCAAATTTTTTGGATTGGTCGGTTTGAGGGAGTTGACCTTTTGACCAAGTGACCTGGACATAGTCATAGAGCTTAGGTGTCGGGTTTAGGATGTCTAGAACGTCATGTTGTTGGTAGTGAATTGATAATTTATGCGTCATGTCGTTTTGGAGTTTTAGTGTGTAATAGAATAGTTAGTCGATTTGTGTGTTGTTCGAGGCTTGAGTCCAGTGGATATACCAATTTCTACGTCTTTGACCCGCGTACGAGTTTTGGAGACCCGTTTTGAGTGGCCGGAGGTCTTTAGGCCGACTTACCTTTCGTGAGCCCGATTTTGGTTTCTCGAGCTCAATTACGTTTTAAAAGCCTGATTTTCATATTTTGAGCTTTTAAATTTTATTTTGGCTCACTTGGAGCATATGTGAGTCATTTTATAATTATTTCAGATTTTGAGAATTTAAAAAAAAGAAGAATTCAAAGTCAAAGTCAAAGTCAAAGTCAAAAGAGGTCACAATTCAAGAAATGCCCCCACTTATTTCTCCTCTTTTCGGCACGTGAGTGTGCAGAAAAGAAAACGACCTTTCCCCCCTTTTCCTTCTTCATTTGCCAAGAGTTTTAGCACCAAAGTCTTAAATTCATTTTTCTCTCCAAATTAAGGTGTGAGTTTTGTTCCAAAACCTAAACCCAACCCCTCACCCCACATTTTCTCAGGTATTGTGTTTATTTATAGTGATTTTACATTAATTAGGGTATTTTTTTGTAAATTCGGATTTTGGTGGTATATGTTTGATTTCTTCATTTTTCTTTCCGATTTTAGCCTGCTTAAATGTTCATTGTTATAGTCTGATACTTTAGATTATACGAAAACATCAATTAATCCATGATTGAACATTTTGAGTATTCGATGGCATTTTGGTAATTTTAGAAATTTTATGTTTTTGATGAATTGGATGAAATTGCTTGATGCTATTGCTTGAGTTAGGTTGTTTGTGTGTTGTAGAGAAGGTTTGTTGATTGAGGAAACCAATCTTGATGTTGGTGGAGCTTGGAATTGGAATTTGAGTTTAGGAAGGTTTAGGTGTGTAGAGGGATTGTTTGATTTTCTTAAGGGATTGAGTGGTTTGTGTTTCTAGAGGTTGTATTGAGTGAATTGGGACTTAGAGTGAGTGTTTAGGATGTTTCTTAGGTTGTTTTTAATTATGGTCTTGTGTACATGGTTGTTTAGGTGGTGCTTCAGCGGCCGATAAGGGTAAGGGTTTAGCCTTCGAGTTGTCGGCGTGTCAAGAGGTAGGAGACTATGTTTCATTTACATGCACCGACATATTTTTTTTTATTAATTAAAATTGGTAAATTCTTGTTTTTGAATGAAGGCAATATGTGCATTGATGAATGACTTGGCATGCTAGGTTCATTATGTGTGAGGCATATTTATGTTTTATAAAATATTTATTTTGAACCTATATGCATATTTGTGATGTGATTAAAATGCGTTTGAGAATATTTATTTATATTGAATTCTTGAGTTGTTGGGGCTCCTAAGGAGCCTTTGAGTTGATTTTGAGTGTATTATATTTTATTTAAATTATAACATGATTTGGGATTTGTTCTACATGTTTGCAAAGAATACGTATATATATAATTTCTAGGTATGACTTGGAATTGACGAACTGTGCTTGGCCAATATGAAGGTAAGTGGATGAGTATCTTTAGATAGAAGGATAGTCTCTTGCCTAGGAGTATGGATGGATTATATATGCCTTGTGGGAGTAGGTGATGTGATAGGCTACTTGTGCCTTCGGGCTTTTTGAGTTGTGTGTGAGTTGGGAATCGTGTGATAGTTGATTTCTCCACTATTCCCGAGAACATCACTGGTGGTAGGGGACTTATTATTATTTTGAAAATGTGCATTAAATTAACCAACAGTGGGCTTCTGATTTCCCTTTGGCCGGGGTTATCAGTGAAGCGGTTTTAGAGGTTCACCCTGATAGTTTTTGGGCATAATAGCCCACGAGAACGAGATTTCGGATTGATTTCCTTATTTGGTAGGGGCCTGAGTTACAGGTTTATTTATCAAACTCATGTATGTGTATTTGTTCATATTTAAATGTGAGATTTTTTACACAAATAGCATCATGGACTTACTGTGGATTTTATTATAAAATATTGATATTGGTTTTCGTATATGCCTCTATTCCACCGGAATTGTTTATGACGTTGTGACTCTCACTGAGGTCCTTGAGATCTCACCCCCTCTTGTTGTTATTTTTCAGGACTAGGTCGAGAGCCTGTGTAGCCGACTTTATTTTGAAGTCAAGGTTTCTGATTTATCATAGGGTTGGACTACTGCATATGACACGTTTGAAAACTCGACACTTCCTTTTGTATTTTGGATTTTGCATGCTTGCTCATTGACATTGTGACCCCTTAGTGGGCTTGGGTTGATACATGCTTTGGATATGGATGTATTCTTTTGAGCCTATGCGATATGAGTTGAGTATGATGCCTTGGTCATGTTTTGATATTCTCGGGCTTGAGTTGATTGGACTTATTTTGATGAAGCATGTTTGGGGCCATGTGGCTTATTGTGTGTGAGATTAAGACTTTCTTTGTTTGTGATTGTACTCCGTGACATGTTGTGTTGTGACAAGGTTTTCGTTTAAATACATGGTCCTTTTTAAAGAAAATTTCAAATTTACATGTGTATTTATATATTTTTCGAATTGGATATGAGAGTAAGCCTTGTGTGGTTTTGGTTGGGCTACGAGTTGGGCTGATTGGGACTACACGGCAGTGAGGAACCCAATTACCGGGTTCGGGTCCTCACAAGGTTAGTAGCGGAGCATGCTTGTTTGTGTGTGTGATGTTTTCAAAAATGGTTTAAAATAGTATATTTTGAAGGTGCATCACACGTACATTACACATGCGTAGTCTAGCATTGAGTTTTGTCTAGTAGCCTTATTTTGTTTTTAGGGCTCATTATGTGACTATATGTCTAGTTGGTAGAGATGCCTCATGGTAGACCTCGCAGAGCAGCTAGAGGTCGAGGTGGCCGTGCACAGTCAGTTGATGTAGATGAGAGGTCAGATGCTCGTGGGCCAGTAGGTCCTGCAACTGAGGTACAGCAGCCACAGGTTTCACCGGGGGCACAGACAGACCAGGCAGCACAGAACCCTGTTCTAATTCAGATGTTGGCAGTTATTCAAGCCACACTACAGCAATTAGTACAAGGTGGAGTAGCTCAGCAGCCACAGGTACAGGCTCACGCACTAGTACAGCCAGAGGTTATAGCAGAGCCTGAGGTACAACCTGAACCCAGAGTTCAGCAGGTTGAGGCACAGGGTGCCAGGTTACCTGTCCAAGTGTCCAAGTTATTGAAGGAGACGAGATATTTAGGCTGTGAGAGTTTTTATGGCACTAGTGATGTTATGGTGTCCAAGGTATGGAAGGACAAGATTGTCTTGACAGCACAGGACTTGAGGAAATCTGCTGAAGACAAAGTCACGTTAGCTACTAGGCTGCTGGAGAGAGATGCAGCCACATGGTGGACTACAGTCAAAGACAGGTATGGAAGTCAGCCCACTTGGGAAGAATTTGAGCAAGAATTTGATAGGAGGTACTTCCCACAGCACTTCTAGGATAACAAGAGGTCCGAGTTTTACTTGCTTCGCTAGGGCAACAGGTCAGTTTCAAAGTATGAGACTGAGCTGAGGGCATTAGCCCATTTTGTACCGGAGATAGACCTAGCTGGTTCAATGATATCTAGTCGATTTGAGCAGGGCCTCAACCAGGACATTCGCATGGTTCTTGGTGCGAAGACCAGTAGTGACTTTGTGGAGCTTGTTGTGGATGTTGTCAAAGCAGAGGAGATAGTTCAGGGGCAAAGTGGGTAGCCTCGGAAATATAGGGACTTTGTGCCTGGTAAGGGTCTCTTGAGGTGTAGTGGTGGATTTGACCGTCGACAGAGGAGAAGGATGTCCACCCCATACTATGCTGTACAGACTTATTCACAAGGTGCATATTCTTTTGTGACCCGTACATAGTCGACACAGTCTAATCCTGGCATCAGTAGGCCAGCAAGACATCCCAAATGCGGGAACTGCTGACAAAATCATCCTCCTCTATGTCCACAGTCGCCTAGGTGTTATGCATGTGATAATTTTGGGCACTTAGCCAGAGATTGCCCAGGGAGCAATGCATCTAGAGTCACAGCTTCTCAGCCCAGATTTCCAGCATTACCAGTAACACCGAGGTCAGGTGTGAGCCATATGGGTTCACAAGCATCTTTGAGGCCTCAGACTAGATCACAGACAGGTCGACCGTCGGGCAGCCAGGCTATAGGTCAAACCCAGCAGCAGCAGCAGAGGCCACAGACACACCTGTTCACACTAGCAGATGCTGAGGCATGTGCTAGTCTGGACGTCGTGACAGGTACTATTTCTATATTTTCTTATTCTACTAGAGTCCTGTTAGACCCCGGGGCAAATAGGTCTTTCGTTGGTCCTAGAGTGGCTAGGTGTGCAGATAGAGTGTTGTTACCCATAAAGCCTCCCATAGTTGTGTTGACCCTTCTTGGTGAGCAGATTACTTACAGCAGTGTTTTCTTGGGTTGTGTGATGACAGTGGGTACGGTATAGATTGAGGCGGATTTCATACCGTTGGATATCATAGATTTTGATGTGATAGTTGGTATGGATTGCTTATATAGATATAGAGCCCGCATGGAGTGTTTCACGAAGAGGGTATGGTTTAGTCTTCCAGATGGGACAGAGTATTGTTTTGAGGGAGACAGACGGGTACTACCGACTTGTGTGATCTCTTAGATGAGTGTCAGACAGTTGATTCACAAGGGTTGTATAGCTTTTCTTACTCATGTCAAGGATGTATCAATTGAGCCTCCGGGGTTGAGTAGTGTACCAGTTGTCAAAGAGTATGCAGATGTGTTTCCCGAGGATGTGACAGGGTTACCTCCAGTTTGAGATATTGAGTTCGAGATTGAGTTGTTGCCAGGGACAGCACCGATTTCTATTTCGCCATATCGGATGGCACCAGCTAAGTTGAGGGAGCTGAAGACTCAATTAGAGGATCTTGTGGATCGAGGCTTCATCTGACCGAGTGTTTCTCCGTGGGGTGTGCCTGTCCTTTTCGTAAAAAAAAAAGGATGGTACCCTTCGGCTTTTGATTGACTACAGGCAGCTGAACCGGGCCACTGTGAAGAATTGGTATCCGTTGTCGAGGATAGATGACTTGTTTGATCAGTTGTAGGGTGCTTCAGTGTTCTCAAAGATAGACTTGAGATCGAGATACCATTAGTTGAGAGTTCGGGAATCTGACATCTCGAAGACAGCATTCAGATCGAGGTATGGACACTATGAGTTTGTTGTTATGGCGTTCGGGTTGACGAACGCTCCTGCAGTGTTCATGGACCTCATGAACAGGGTGTTCCGAGAGTTTTTATATCGATTTGTCATCGTCTTCATTGATGACATATTGGTGTATTCGAGGTCCCAGGAGGAGCACGAGGTGCACTTGAGGATAATTTTAGACACACTTAGAGCTCGACAGCTTTACGCCAAGTTCTCTAAGTGTGAGTTTTGGTTGAGTGAGGTTGGCTTTCTGGGGCATATTGTGTCAGCTAGTGGAGTATTGGTAGACCCAAAAAAGATAGAGGCTATTGTTTCGTGGGAACCGCCTCACAGTGTGACAGAGGTGCATAGCTTTTTGAGCTTGACAGGCTACTACAGACGGTTTGTAGAGGGCTTCTCGATTTTAGCAGCACTTTTGACCCGTTTGACTCGCAAGGGTGTTCCGTTTGTGTGGACCTTGAAGTGTGGGCAGAGTTTCAATGAGTTGAAGACCAGATTGGTTTCAGCTCCAGTGTTGACTTTACCAGTCAGTGGCAGAGGCTATGTTGTTTTCAGTGATGCCTCGAGACTTGGATTGGGATTTTTGTTGATGCAGGATGAGAAGGTAGTTGCCTATGCTTCTAGACAGTTGAGGCCGTATGAGGGAAACTATCCGACCCATGACCTTGAGCTTGCAGCAGTGGTTTTCGCTTTGAAGATCTGACATCATTACTTGTATGGTGAGATGTGTCATGTTTATATAGATCACAAGAGTCTCAAGTACCTTCTCACCCAGAAAGAGTTGAACTTGAGATAGAGGTGTTGGCTTGAGTTGATCAAGGATTATGACTTGATCATTGACTACCATCCAGGCAAAGCCAATGTAGTTGCAGATGCTTTGAGTAGGAAGACCTCTTCTTCCTTGGCTTATGTGAGAGCCGAGTATATGCCTTTGTTGATGAGTTTGAGAGAGTCTGGAGTTCAGCTGGATAGTGATGAAACCGGAGCACTAGTTGCACAAATGGTGGTGAGACCGACATTGATTGATGAGATTTGAGCCGGTCAGCTTGAGGATCCAGCTTTGGTTAAAGTGAGACAGAGTTTGGACAGAAGTGACAGTGCAGAGAGTTCAGTCAGTGAGTACGGAGTTAGAGATGATGGTATTCTAACTTTCCGAGGTCGTATGTGTGTACCATATGACGAGGAGTTGAGACAGAGGATTCTGACAGAGGCTCACAGTTCAGCATTCTCTGTACATCTGGGTAACACCAAGATGTATAGAGATTTGAGACAGTCTTATTGGTGGTCAGGCATGAAGAGGCACATAGCAGAGTTTGTTGCTCGATTCTTGGTTTGTCAGCAGGTGAAGGCCGAGCATCAGAGACCAGCAGGCATGTTACAGTTGCTTCCCATTCCAGAGTAGAAGTGGGAGCATATCACTTTGTAGTAGGTTTGTCACGTGTGCAGCGAGGATACGATGCCATATGGGTGATAGTGGACAGACTCACCAATTCTGTGCACTTCCTCCCCATCAGAGTGACAGACACACCAGAGAGGCTAGCGTCGAGGTAAATGGATGAGATTGTCAGATTGCATGGTGTGCCAGTGACTATAGTGTCGGATTGGGATCCGAGGTTCACTTCTCGATTTTGGGAGAAGTTTCACAGTGCATTGGGTACAGAGCTGAGGTTCAGTACAACCTTCCATCCACAGACAGATGGTCAGTCGGAACGGACTATACAGATCCTAGAGGATATGCTCAGAGCTTGTGTGTTAGACATACAAACCACTTGGGATCGATACTTACCCTTAGTGGAGTTTTCCTACAACAACAGCTTTCAGAGGAGTATTGGTATGGCACCGTATGAGGCACTATATGGACACAGGTGTCGTACTTCGTTGTGTTGGGATGAGGTTGGTGAGAGGCGTCTTGACAGTCCAGAGTTAGTGGACCAGGCTACTCAGCAGGTTCCTCTGATTAGAGAGCGGTTGAGAGTAGCTCAAAGCCGACAAAAGAGTTATACAGATCCTCGTAGACGAGACTTGGAGTTTGCAATAGATGATAGGGTATTCTTGAAAGTTACGCCTTGGAAGGGAGTGATCAGATTTCAGCAGCGGGGCAAGCTAGTTCCGAGGTATATCGGTCCCTACCGTATTGTTGACAGAGTTGGCTCAATGGCATATAGATTGGAGTTACCACCAGAGTTAGAGAGGATCCATAACGTCTTCCATGTGTCCATGTTGAGGAAGCATGTGTCAGATCCATCTCATATCTTGGAGACACCACTGATCGAGATTGCCAATGATTTATCTTATTTGACTCAGCCAGTGGCCATAGTGGATAGAGCAGTGAGACAGTTGCATAGCCGTAATGTGCCTATAGTTTATATTTTATGGCGTAGTGACCGTGTGGAGGAGTGAACTTGGGAGCCAGAGCAGTTGATCAGACAACAGTATCCGCATTTGTTTGAGAATTCCGATAAGTGAATTTCGGGGGCGAAATTCCTATAAGGAGGGGAGGATGTGAGACCTTGTCCTTTGAGAGTCGAGTCAGCATTCTGATGCAGTCAGATTTTTCGGATTGGTTGGTTTGAGCGAGTTGACCTTTTGACCGAGTGACCTGGACATAATCATAGAACTTAGGTGTCGGGTTTAGGATGTCTAGAACGTCATGTCATTAGTAGTGTATCGATAATTTGTGCGTCGTGTCGTTTTGGAGTTTTAGTGTGTAATAAAATAGTTAGTTGATTTGTGTGTTGTTCGAGGCTTGAGTCCAGTTGATATACCAATTTCTACGTCTTTGACTCGCATACGAGTTTTGGAGGCCCGTTTTGAGTGACAGGAGGTCTTTGGGCCGACTTACCATTCGTGGGCACGATTTCTGTTTCTCGAGTCCAATTATGTTTTAAAAGCTTGATTTTCATATTTTGAGCTTTTAAATTTTATTTTGGCCCACGTGGGGCATATGTGAGTCATTTTATAATTATTTCAGATTTTGATAATTTAAAAAAAAAATTTCAAAGTCAAAGTTAACAAGTCAAAAGAGGCCATAATTCCAGAAATGCCCTCACTTATTTCTCCCCTTTTTCTGCACGTGAGTGTGCAGAAAAGCAAACAACCTTTCCCCCCCCTTTTCCTTCTTCATTTGCCAAGAGTTTTCCCCAAAGCACCAAAGTCCTAAATTAATTTTTCTCTCCAAATTAAGGTGTGAGTTTTGTTCCAAAACCTAAACCCAACCCCTCACCCCACATTTTCTCAAGTATTGTGTTTATTTATGGTGATTTTACATTAATTAGGGTATTTTTTAGTAAATTCAGATTTTGGTGGTATATGCTTGATTTCTTCATTTTCTTTTCCGATTTGTGGTTGTTTTAGCATACTTAGATGTTCATTGTTATAGTCTTATACTTTAGACTGTATGAAAACATCAATTAATCCATGATTGATCATTTTGAGTATTCGATGGTATTCTGGTAATTTTGGGAATTTTGTGTTTTTGATGAATTGGATGAAATTGTTTGATGTCATTGCTTGAGCTAGGTTGTTTATGTGTCGTAGAGAAGGTTTGTTGATTGAGGAAACCAATCTTGATGTTGGTGGAGCTTGGAATTGGAATTTGAGTTTAGGAAGGATTAGGTGTGTGGAGGGATTGTTTGTTTTTCTTAAGGGATTGAGTGGTTTGTGTTTCTAGAAGTTGTATTGAGTGAAGTAGGACTTAGAGTGAGTGTTTAGGGGGTCTCTTAGGTTGTTTTTAATTATGATCTTTTTCGAGTATATTATTTTCGGCTTTATTCTTAGTGTAGTTTTGTGTGCATGGTTGTTTAGGTGGTGCTTCGGTGGCCGATAAGGGCAAAGATTTAGCCGTCGAGTCGTCGGCGCGTCAAGAGGTGAGAGACTATGTTTCATTTACATGCACGGAAATATTTTGTTTTAGTAATTAAAATTGGTCAATGCTTGTTTTTGAATGGAGGCAATACGTGCATTGATGAATGACTTGGCATGCTAGGTTCATTATATGATGTGATTATATGGATGTTGTATAAAATGTTTATTTTGAACCTATATGGATGTTTGTGATGTGATTAAAATGCGTTTGAGAATATTTATTTATAATGAATTCTTGAGTTGTTGGGGTTCCTAGGGAGCCTTTGAGTTGATTTTGAGTGCACTATATTTTATTTAAATTATAACATGATTTGAGATTTGTTCTACATATTTGCAAAGAATACGTATACATATAATTTCTAGGTATGACTTGGAATTGACGAACTGCACTTGGCCAATGCGAAGGTAAGTGGATGAGTATCCTTAGATAGAAGGATAGTCCCTTGCCTAGGCGTATGGATGGATTATGTATGCCTTATGGGAGTAGGTTATGTGATAGGCTACTTGTGCCTTCGAGCTTTTTGAGTTGTGTGTGAGTTGGGAATCGTGTGATAGTTGATTTCTCCACTTTTCCCGAGGACGACACTAGTGGTAGGGGACTTATTATTATTTTGAAAATGTGCATTAAATTAACCACCAGTGGGCTTCCGATTTCCCTTTGGCCAGGGTTATTAGTAAAGCAGTTTTCGAGGTCCACCCCGATAGTTTTTGGGCATAGTAGCCCACGAGAATGAGATTTCGAATTGATTTACTTATTGGGCAGGCGCCTGAGTTACAGGTTTATATTATCAAACTCATATATGTGCATTTGTTCATATTTAAATGTGAGATTGTTTACAGAAATAACATCATAGACTTACTGTGGATTTTATTATAAAATGTTGATATTGGTTTTCGTATATGCCTCTACTCCACCGAAATTGTTTATGATGTTGTGACTCTCATTTTGTATTTTAGATTTTGCATGCTTGCTCATTGACATTGTGACCCCTTAGTGGGCTTAGGTTGATACATGCTTTGGATATGGATGTATTCTTTTGAGCTTATGCTATATGAGTTGAGTGTGATGCCTTGGGCATGTTTTGATTCTCGGGCTTGAGTTGATTGGACTTATTTTGATGAAGCATGGTTGGGGCCATGTGGCCTGTTGTGTGTGAGATTAAGACTTTCTTTGTTTGTGATTGTATTCCGTGACATGTTATGTTGTGTTGAGGTTTTCGTTTAAATACATGTTTCTTTTTAAAGAAATAAAAAGTTTCAAATTTACATGTGTTTTTATGTATTTTGCGAATTGGATATGAGGGTAAACCTTGTGTGGTTTCAATTGGGCCACGAGTTGGGCCGATTGAGACTACACAGCGGTGAGGAAAATACACATAGTGAGGAAAATGAACAACAGAAAATGATATTAAACGATGATCAGAAATGGAATCCTATAGATCCCTATAGATCCCTTTGACTCCTCACAAACACAAGGCAGCCATTACGGTTCTTACCTTAGAAACTCCTAGCTCAAACCTTAATTGAATGAATGTATGGATGAACAGGTGCAATGGAAACAAACTAGATGAACAAGGAGAAACAAATCAGACCTAGAAATGATTATTAACAATTGAGATAAAAGGAAATAAAAAAGGAACTGATGATCCTTGATGTGCGCGTTGAACATAAGAGGAAAGGAGGGGCGCACGAAATAGGAAAGAAAGGGGGAATGTACGAAATAGGAAAAAAAGATAGAAAAGAAGTCTCTTGAGAGATTTAGGAAAGAATGGATCAACAACTAATAAGGTTAACTGAAAGGAAAAGGCCTACCTATATAGTTCAGAAAACAAATATGGCCTGGAAACGAATAAACGAGCCTAAATATGTATAAACTGGCCCAAACACTAGTAAGTCAATCCAAAGACCAACAAATCGACCTAAAGACCCATGACTACTCAAAATGACTCCAAAACACGATTGAGTCCAATAGGGGAAAAATAGTAATTTTCACTTGCTTTCTCGACCACTCACGAGTGTCTAAATGAAACGTCAAATGTTGACTAGACACACTAACGGATCCCATAGTGATTCAATTCATTATTGTGGTTACAAATTATTCGTTTATCCTGATGGAGTTATTTGTCAATTTCCTAAATTTTAATTTTTTTAAAAAATGATAACTATTCATATATATTTTAAAACTATAAACAACATATAAATAACATATTATAATAAATATTTTAAAATAAAAAAATAAAAATTTATTTTATTTTATTTTATATTTTTTCAATCCGGACAATTCTAGTTTGGGTAATTCCGGATAGACGAACAGGATCTTACTGAAAGCTTCCCGTCATGATGTAGTGGTCAGTTCTCAACCAATCACTATCCAGAGCAGGGAGAGATGGCAACTGCCGGAACCAAAATCATGGCAACGGCACTAGGGAATGCAGTGGTAGAAGCTACGAGACATAAAGGATACACATGGTACACCCCTCACATGGCAGCTGCCTCTCGAGCCATCGCGGAGAGGATGTCATTGGTGGATTTCATTCTTGAAGTCAGAGATGCAAGGGTGAGTATGGGTAAAATTACTCCACCAGGTATTTGTTCATATGTCTAGCTGGGTTTTCTTCTTTTTTTCTTTTAATTTTATTTTATCTCTTATATTGGGTTGTCTTGTATTATTTTATTAGATCCCTTCATCATCCCAGTTTCATCTTTTAAAGAACTACCCGCCCGCTTCCTCTCATCCGCGTCGAATAATTGTCTTTAACAAGAAGGACCTTACTTATCCCCCTCAACTTGAGGTCGCTTCCTTTTGGACCAACTGTTTTTCTTTTCTTTTTTATTGCTTATTTGCTGCAATAATGTCGTTGTCTGTCTTTTGGTAGGAATGGACCAAGTATTTCGCTCAACTTAACTGCATTTCTTATGGAGTCAACTCCCATAACAAAGTCAGTGTGAAAGAGGTAGATTTTGAATGCTCGCTTGTGCATCGTTCATTATGGTTGCGCATGTTGTCTGCTTGTAGGTTGAAGGTAGTGTTATCCCATTGTATGTTACTCCAATCATGCCATACTAACCTTGATAACTAGGTTTCTTTATCCCATGGTGCATGTTGTTGCACATGCAATGTTAAGTTAGAAGGGCGATCCTAATGGTAGCGGTCACATTCTGGATGATAATTTGGTTTATGTTTTGTTCTACCTTGTTGATTTTGTGTACCTGTGCTTTGTGGTCAAAGTGACTCTACAAGGTTGACTCTAGAATGCTGGTGGTTATTTTACTTCTTCAACGTGTCTGTCCAGATTGCTTTCTTTTATTGTTATTTTTTGCTTACAAGTTGAGTTATTACCATGCTTTTATATCTAATCTTTATCCTCCGTTAACTTCTGCCGTTTTGAATGAATTTCCAGTAACTCTATACATGAAATATGGTTGTGAGCATACCAAGTTATCCTTCTTATGTTTTTTTTGGAAAGATAGATGAAGTGACCCAAAGAATCAAAAACTTATTTCTTTATAATATTTATATAAACTAAAATGAACAATGCCATCTATAATTTTCCTTAATAGAGCTCCCCTTATCTGATTTTTTTTTTTAATAGTGAATAGTATATCAATCAATAACCAGATTAATTTCCCCCTGTGGCTTGACTGTCCAAACTTATTTCATCGGAGTCTAACCGAGGACCATGAGCTGGTATGGTACCACTTGCACTTCTAAGTGTGGGATCGCTCTCAATAAGCTCACTTTCCATACCTCATTTCCGTTGGATTGAACCCATGATCTTAAAATTAAGAGGAGTATATACGTTAGACTACTATACCAACATTACATTAGTCTCCGTTGTCTAATTAACTGCATGTTCTGACACAAAGCATTTTTTATTGTTCAAATCATAACAAGAACCAACATGATGAGAACAGATTGTAAAGAATTAGAACCAGATGCAAATTAATCAGTGGAACTAGCATCTTAAGTTGCCATTTCCAGTAAATAGAATCATTTTATAGCCTTCTAGACTTGGTTTACTCACTCGAGTGTATCTGTCTATTCTGAGTTGACTTGGGCTTATCTATAACTTTAGGCTTCGATGCAAACTTTCAGACTTTAGTAGAATTTTAACTTCATTGCTTGGGTTCCTTGATTCTCATGCAATAGCTATAGTTGGATTGATGGGTTTGCATCACAGATTTCAGTTTGGCTTTGATTTGTGGTTGAGATTGTATGGTACTGGGTGATGCTTGAATCTATCTTTCAGTTGCATGGCCTGGCCAGTGAAGATGGCAAGGCTACACAGAGGAGTAAGGACCAAAACAGGATATTTATCCGAAAGGCCCGGAGGTAGTATTGGATAAATGATGGCTTGTTATTAGTTCTTTGATGTTTCTAAATTGATATGAGTTAGTCATATTGGTATAAATAAGGATAACTTGAACTTTTCTTGATATATTTTCAATCAACTGTATAGTTGGAGAGAATTTCCTAAATTTTGTTTTATTTTCAGGTGAGAGAATAATAGTTGTTGTCTTATTCTTTATGATTAGAATAGTATGATGTTGTTTCAAAGGTATAGAGTGGTGACCGAACTTCGCCATGCTCACATTAGCTACTTTAGCGAGGTTTTATCACATGGACTTAATTTGCTGAAACGTTTAGTTGAAGGACTTAATTTGCTGAAAGAAGGGGACCAAAGAAGAAAAAAGGAACAAGATCTGGAGTAACTTAAACTCGTTGCAAATCATTTCCAACACAGTCATCATATTTTGTTCACTTCTGGTCATGCCAAACTTATAACTGTGCCTTTTTTTCTTCCATGCGCCACTTTTTAATGTTTGTCTTTTTTATTTAGTTCCTCAACTTTTTACAAGCTCAAGTTAGAGAAATGAAAAAAACAGATTATTTTGGTTGTACTGCAACAATGATGATTGTTGGGATTCCTAATGTTGGTAAGTCAGCCCTTGCCAACTCTTTGCATCAGATTGGGAGGATTAGTGCTGCAGGTAATTCAACCTTTTAAATTATATTTTGTGTCAAAACAAAATTTGTAATGGATCTAACCTCTGGTAGTGATGGCTTTTCCAGAGAAGGGAAAGTTAAAGCATGTGACTGTGAGTCCATATCCAGGAGAGACAAAAGATATCAGCAGCTTGAAGGTGTTCATTTTTTCTCTTTTAACCATGTCTACTACCATTGGAGAAAGAGATGGAGCATTTGAATCGAAAATATATTTGGTTTTAAACTGATGAGTAGCATTATTTCATTGATCCTGTCCTCACTATTTAAATGATAATTTATTCTTTATCTTCATTGGATTTAATATGAAGGGCTATCAAGATGAACACAACTCACATTTCTATTTCTCCCTTTCAGCCACTTGCTATTTTTTTTCCATTTAACTTCACTGCTTCAAGTGTCCAATTGCATTTAATATTTTCTTTTTTCCAGGTTGGAAGCCATCCAAACTTATATTTGTTAGATACCCCAGGGGTCTTGCCTCCTGAGATTCTTGACTTAGAGGTCTGCTCTAAGCTAACTTTAACAGGTGCTATTATTTAACCAATATTCTTTTGCCTTACTATCTCATAGTGCAGATTAGAGTATTACCATCTGAATTTAGTATTCATATTTCTGAAATGAAGGAAAGACATGAAGTTATTCAAAATTTTAACTGAGCTTTCTTTTCCAATAAATGCAGGATCAATTAGTGATTATTTAGTTGGGGAAAAGGAGCTTGCTAAATATTTTTTGTCTGTTCTAAACATGAGCAATGAATATAAGAAATGGGAAAAGTTGGCGTCCTATTGCAGTGAATCACTTGAAGACCATAAAGCTGAGTGTTTGAGTGCCTCTGGGTCTGTTATGAAACAGAAAAGGCAGCACCTTACTGATCATACACAGGTCTTAAGTTTGCACTTTTCTCTTAAATCTTCTATTGAGATAAAGTAACACTTGTGGCTTTAGATAAGTGATAAGTTATTTTTTATTAACAGGAAGATCACATGGTATTACTTTGCTTAAATTTGATCCCACAGTTAGAATTTTGTTTTTTTTTTAAAAAGAGCTGGCGGCTTGACTTGAAGAGAAACTAGAATTTCATATATCTTGATTGATCAAGCATGTGACTTTTGTCCAAGTGATGAAGATCAATATTTTTGGTTTATATTCATGCACTATCAACAGTTGATTCTGTTTTTAGTTACCATTGCCATGAGCAAAGTTATGATGGAATTTTGCTGCTACGTTTTAGTGAAAAATATTCTAATGTATAGAGTTGTGTCCTGACACTTCAACGTTCTACCACTGATATTCTCCCCCTATCTAGTAATCATAAATTCAAGGTAAAACGAGATATGTATGTGACTTGAATGATAAAGATGATCCACATTATCTTTTGACAAGAAGTCAATCTAGTAGCGACTAGTTGAGGTGTTGGGTTTGCTATTTTTCGCATTCAAATTTTAAGTATTTTGTTCAATATTGCTCTTATAGGATTTGATAGTGAATGATGTCCGTCGCTGTCTTTATGAGGCTATTTCATGTTTTGATGGTGATGTGCAAAACGAAAGGGATATGGAAAAGCTAATAGAGGTGCAGTTCACAGCTTTGAGAGAAGCCTTTAAATTAACCATGGAATCCAGGGAAGATGGACACGTTAAGGTTGCTACCAAGTTAGTTAATCTGTATCGTACGGGGAGGCTTGGTCGTTATACTTTAGACTCTTTTGATATGTAAGGGGTTAAGTCAAAAAAATTGCTTTTAATGGGTAATGCAGAAGCATAACAATTGCTTTAAGTCAAATTTCAATTTCCTTCAAAGTCATGCTACCCTCTTGGAGTTTCTGACCTGTGGCTCACTCGTCGCTGACCCTGTAAGGTTATGTAAATTCCTTGATGATTTCTGATTCATGAGGCTGGTGATGAACAAGAATGGGGATATTATCTGTATAGAATGAAGAGGAAAATGTTCAAATGATTTTTCCCTATCTTGGTCAGGCCTATATGATGGATTTCAATATCTAGTCAATTTCCCTAGTTGAAATTCTCGCTGGATGCCAGAATCCTGCTACATTTTTAGTGGTTTTTTTATTTATATTTATATTTTTTATTTTATTTTTATGTAAGGGTGAGTTATAGTTTGTGTCGTGTGATTGAGGCTTCGTCAGAATACTAATTCCAGATGGATCGAGTTGCTAGGCCTGGAGGTTGTTTCTCTGGATCTATCCAAGGGAAGTTAGATAGGTCAAGAAACCTCTTGTGTGTTTGAAGGAAGCTGCCTTTTATACTTAAAACATGTAATCACTCTTGAAATTACTATGGTTCCTTGGGAATTTATTTTTCTTTGTATATCTCGTTTGTGGTTGATTTTATGTGTCATCGTGTCCGTAATCCAACTTCAGTTTTAGGTTCTGGATAATCTAACTCTGTAGTTTAGCAGTATATCAAATTACCCATGATCACGTTATATTTGTCTTCTATAAGTTTTTCTAATCTCAGTTTATTTAGTTTTTTTATGGATAATCAGTGTTTTGAATACCGAGACTAATTTTTTTTTTTATTTGATATTCTTCTTATATTTATTATTTTTTTCTTTTCTGAAACAGTAGATATTTTTTCTCTTCTTTACTGTTTAATAAAATCTCATACATCTGTTCATACATTAAAATCCTACATCTCCTGATAAAAAAAAAAACTATGATAGAACAATATAAATATATATTTTCGAACATGTCAAATTACAGAAAGGTTCACATTATTTCATTCATAAAGTCGAAAACTATGAAATTAAATGATAGAAAACTATGCCGTAATTGTTTTTACAGATCTTTATTTCCTGATAGTTTGAACTTATACTCTTTATATCTCCCTTGCGGAGCGGCACAAGTCCCTGCGATATCCAAAGCGTTCCAACACTTTATAAGAACAGAGGTAGATCATGTTTTTAAATAAACTATAGTAAATACAGACAACATAAAAATGACACTATATGTATATCATAAAAGAAAATTAAAAGGTGAACAAAAGTATGATATAAGCGAAATTAATAAAGAAGAAAACAAGCTCATAGCATTTTCAAAATATAAATTTAGAATCTACAAGAAAGCTAGTGATCTGTCGATTCTTGCAGGGACTAGTGGTAGCCAATTGTGGTATTCAAGCAAACCTAAACTTAACTTGATTTCTCGGATACTCCGCATTACATGGCCAAGAAATAATAGAGAACTGAGATAGCACTCGCTCTATTATCAAGGCAAAATAAGGAGCAATCTTTGAAATTGATTTTCATGGAAGCAGTGTTCTCTTCGTCAAAGAAAAAGATCAACACAACTACAAAGAGATATGATTGAAAAGTGTTCTCCAACAAAAGAAAAAATCTGATTGATTTACCCTTTTATATCTACACAGACTGCCTATCTTCATTTTGCAGGTCGACCTTTAACAAACAGAACTATGTGTATTCAGTTGTTTGTGTTGGTTCTTGACCCACGAAGAAGTCAGCCAATATAGAGAGAACAACTGGCAAAAGAAAAAAAAAAAAAAATTCCGGCTCATGAACCAAAATACCATAATGACATTTTCATGTAATGGAGGACACCACAGATCACCTAGCTTTTTGTAGATCCCAGATCTACACTTTGACAAGGTTATAAACTCTTTTCTTCATTCTCAATTTCCTCTACATCACATTTTTTATTGACCTTTTCTTTCTTTTGTGACATATTGAAAGCACAACAACATAATAGATAGAAGAAGATGTGTTATAAAATTGAACTGTATGGATATGTATTTATAGGAGAAGAGTTGGCTAAATTTATACAGTATGGTAAAAATCTTATCTCAAAGTTGTCTCTATTTTTTTAATTGGTAGTTAACATATAAAGAATTAAATTAATAATTTTTTTTCTCAAATCCATTCATATTTATCATCATCACTGTACTTCAATTTAATTGCATGCCTAATATTAACTATTGTATAAGGACTGATGAAATCTTCCTTTTATAAAAAATAATATTATTTGTTAAAATCAACCTTTCAAGGTGTATACTTGTCATATAATTGATAATTACTATATTAAGAATAAATTTTCCTTAATTTACTTCCGTGACGTTCCATTGTACCTTCAAGAATACCACACGTGTAACAATAATTTACGATCCAAGTATCTTGCCTTTATTATAAATATTTTCCTTAATAAGAAACATCTAGATTAACTATGACACTCTAACCCGTCGCATGTTCCTTCACTCCCTTTCTCTCATGGTAACTCAAGACCCTGCAAATCTAGTGAAAATTCTCTTATTAAATCCTTTTGTTTATTTATTCATTATATAATTCATATATTAATATAAACATGAAAATATCTGAGTGAAATAACACATCAAAAGTAATTAACATATTAAGAATAATTTTCTTTAATTTTACTTCTGTTACGTTCTATTGTACCTCGAAGAGTGTCAAACGTGTACTAGTAACTATGATCCAAACATCTTGTCTTTGTTAGAAAAGTTTTCCTTGATAGAAAATATCTAGATTAAGAATGACACTCTAACTCATCGCATGTTCCTTTGCTTCCCTTCTCTCATGGTACCCGAGACCATGAAAATATAGTGAAAAATCTCTTATTAAATCCTTTTGATTGTTTATTCATCACATATGTGGAACCCCAATGCTTTCGTATTTTTTATTTGACCGAGTTGGTGTGTGCTTGTGATTGGGTACGATAGATTGTTTTCTCCATTTAATTTTGAACAATGTTGGTGGCAGAAGCTATATATTTTTAAATATATAAAATTAGCTGTCAATAGACTTTTGGTTTTCTTTTGATTTGGGGACTGCTAGAAAGCATTTTTTATGGTCCACCTCGATAGGTATTGGGCATAACAGTCAATGTGTATGAGAATGTGACATTGAGATGTGTGGACCTATTTGGTTAGATATCTACTATTACATGATCTTTTATGAAGTCATGCATTGTGCATAATTGTATGTATGAATTGAATTAAATGCAAGTATAGAATCATGGATATCAATTGTGTTTGTTAGAAACTATTTTTATTGATTTTTATGTATGCCTCATATAAAATCATGGAAATCAATTGTGTTTATCACTAACTGTTTTTATTGTTTTTTGTGTATGCCTTGGAATTACTAATAATGTGGTGATTCTCTCTGAGGTCTTTTAGATCTCACTCCCTTTTGTTGTGTAAAGAGTGAATAAAGTCTCTTTTTTAAACTTTTCAGCACCTTAAAATAAAGCAATTCATATTCCATAATCCCCTTGGACAAGGTTAAGTTTTTTTCATATTTTTACAATATGTTATGCTTTTTATTATATAATTTTGAAGCTAAAATGGTCAATTTCATATGCTGTCGAACCTGAGAGATATAAATTTGGAGAGGTTAGGTTGTAGTGCATGAGTCATCTCTTTAAGATCGAGATTCCTGATATGTCTTAGGGTTGAACTATCACATTTGACATATTTAAAATATACAACACCTAAGAATGTCTTAGGACCCAGTCTAAGAAACTAGGATCCGCATCGTTATGTAACCGGACTTACTCAACAAGTAGACCAATTAGAATCACACAAGGTAATTTTGACTTTTCAAATATAATTCCCAAAACAATGCATAGTTGGTTTTAATAAAATGAAGCATGACCAGTTAAAAGATAACACCTAGCACGTTCATGGTAAAAATCGAGTAATAAATTCCAGCGGAAGTCTTTATTACGAAATGCAACCCAAAATAATATTAGGTCCACAACGCACAAGCCCAAAATTAAAAAAATAAGCCTCATGCCTACAATACAAAACACATTATCTAAACCCAGTATAATATCCAAATGTGATAAAAGTCCAAATCCAAAACATAATAAGTCTTAAAAGTAAAGAGTCAGTAAAACCAACATAAAGTGCAGATGCAATATGTTGTAGTGCATGAGTCATCTCTTTTAGGATCAAGATTCCTGATATGTCTTAGGGTTGAACTATCACATTTGACACATTTAAAATATACAACACCTAAGAATGTCTTAGGACCCAGTCTAAGAAACTAGGATCCTTATTGTTATGTAACCGGACTTACTCAACAAGTAGACCAATTAGAATCACACAAGGTAATTTTGACTTTTCAAACATGATTCCAAAAACAATGCATAGTTAGTTTTAATAAAATGAAGCATGACTAGTTAAAAGATAACACCTAGCATGTTCATAGTAAAAATCGAGTAATAAATTCCAGCGTAAATCTTTATTACGAAATGCAACCCAAAATAATGCTAGGTCCACAACGCACAAGCCCAAAATTAAAAAATAGGCCTCATGCCTACAATACAAAACACATTATCTAAACCCAGTATAATATCCACATGTGATATAAGTCCAAATCCAAAACATAATAAGTCTTAAAAGTAAAGAGTCAGTAAAACCAACATATAGTGCAGATGCAATAGTCTAGCCCCAAGACGTCCAAGAACCCAACCTCAAAATAGGACTGTTGCTGCTCACGAACTATCCCTGAAAAATAAAAAAATAATGAGGTGAATCGCAAAGATCTCAGTGGGAGTCACAATGTCATAAACCATAGAGGTGGAATAGAGATATATACAAAAGAAGTTAAAAAAGTTGGTAATATAAACGTAAGAGATATCTATGCTACTAACCTTGCATGCAAGAACATACTCACAGTGTAGGATGCATGATGGTTAATATCTCATAGTATAAGTCCAACCCAATAGGTTTAATCACACATAAGCTCATACACTATCATACGAGCTCCTATGCCCAAAACCTATCAGGGTGGATTATAAAATACTTTACAAGTAACCCTAACTAAATGAAAACTAGAAGCTCATTAGTAGTGTTAGTTTAATTTTGAAATTATATAGTAGCCCTAACTGCCAGTGTTATTCGAGACTATGCTGAGAACAGACACACTATCATACCTATCTCAAACTCATATAACTCATAGGCCTGCAAGAAAAATACAAGATCATGCAATACACAATAACAACCATACACCTCCCACAATGGCAAGCAACATTCCCCTTCACTGGAATTCTATATAATTACCTCGCATTGGCCAAGCGAACTCATCTATCACACGTGTACTTAGAAAATACATATATGTAGGTACATATATAAATATAAAACAGTAGTATATATCACATGTATCCTCAAGATACCCACACAATATCAAGATTCACGAACTCAGACTCACAACTCGAAAGGCTTATTAGGTACAAATCTCATTGGGAGTTCCTCAAAAAAGATGTAGGAGTATACTCAAAAGAAATGCACATCAAAGATAGACAACAATCAGTTAGACAACTGGGTCCGACCGGTTAGACTCATATGTTCGACAAGTTAGACCTCTTACTTTAACCCATTGGACTACCCTCAACAACTATTCGGACTTGACTTCCTAGCCCAACTCACTGTTTTAATCAGTCTTGTTTCTTTGATTGATCACCCCCACACCCGGGACCGATTGTACGTCCCTCAAAATAGAAGAAACATTTTGGCTAGTTAGACTCACCAACATAGCTGGTCGCTTGACACACGAAACACACACAAACAAACTATCATAATGTACTAGGTCATGATCTCATGTATGTTCAACTCAGATACTATGTCTCGCCCACTAACACACACTCACCTAGGCACACTCTAATCAACAAAACGTAAATATTTGAGACTCTTTTGATTAGTGAAGACTTTACATGTCTCGCCATACAAATAATGGTGCCAAATCTTCAGCACAAACAAGACTGCTACAAGCTCCAAGTTGTGGGAAGGGTAGTTACACTCATGCAGCTTCAACTATCTCAAAGTGTAAGTGACTACCTTCCCATCTTGCATCAACACACAACCTAAGCAATGCTTCGATGTATCACTATACACAACATACTCTTTTTCACTGATTGACAAAGTAATAACTGAGGTGCAAACCAATCTAGACTTCAACTATGTGAAAATCCATTCGCTCTTCTTGGATCACACAAACAGCTTGATAGTATCTCCTAAACCTAGAAAAATCTGCACCTCCATTATGCTACGAGAAGGCTCCCATGACACAACAACCTCAATCTTCTTGGGATATACCAGTACGCCTGTGGCTAACACAACATGCCCCAAGAAAACCACTTACTTTAACCAGAATTTTCACTTAGAAAACTTGGTATATAACTGCCGAGCTCTAAATATCTCCAAAACTATCCTTAATTACTCAGTATACTCCTCCTTTGTCTTTAATTAAACTAAGATGCCATATATGAAGACTATCACGATTAGTCCCATCCAATATGACAGAATCAAAATCGGGATCGTACTTGGTATCCACTCGATCTTGAACTCAATTTCTCTCTCCAAAGACAAACCATTGACATCATCCGGGAACACATCCAGATACTAGCTAGCAACTAGTACTCTTCTTAATTCCAGTGGCTCAACTAATGCATCTCTAACATGCACCAAAAATTCTGTATAGCCTTTGATGATCATCTTCTTTGCACTCAGGCACAAAACCCTTTTGGAAAATTGAACCACACTCATTTGGTGAAGCACTCCATCCGAGCTCTATATTGAGTCAAGCAGTCCATTCCCAAATCACATATAGCTTTTGGATATCCAAAGAAATTAAGTCTTTATAGATCACAACTAAACCCATCCTTAGTACACAAGCCAATTACACGCAATTGTAAGTTAACTGCTCATCTAATAGGTTCAATATCTCTATAGAGGGCTCTAAGGGTGATAACTCTCTATCTGCATTCTCAGGTACTTTAGGAACCACAAACGACCTATTTGGTCCAAGGTCTAGTAAGACTTTAGTACAACAGAAAAAGATATAAATTGTACTTGTCACCATGTCGAGACTGGCACACGCTTACATGTCTTTCATGGTTAAAAAACAGGTCTATTGTCTTACTTGCAATAGCTGGCCTATACTCTAAATACAAGAAGGCCTGCTTACTGTGTGCTTGTGATTGGGTATGATAGATTATTTTCTCCATTTAGTTTTGAACAATGTTGGTGGCAGGAGCTATATATTTTTAAATTTATAAAATTAGCTATCAGCATACTTTTGGTTTGGGGAGTGCTAGAGAGCATTTTTTATGGTCCATCTCAATAGGTATTGGGCATAATAGTCAATGTGTATGAGAATGTGACATTGAGATGTGTGGACCTATTCAGCTAGATATTTACTATTACATGATCTTTTATAAAGTCATGCATTGTGCATAATTGTATGTATGAATTGAATTAAATGCTTGTATAGAATCATGGATATCAATTGTGTTTGTTACCAACTATTTTTATTGATTTTTGTGTATACCTCGTATAAAATCATGGAAATCAATTGTGTTTATCACTAACTATTTTTATTGTTTTTTGTGTATGCCTCGGAATTCCTTATAATGTGGTGATTCTCTCTGAGGTCTTTTAGATCTCATTCCTTTTTGTTGTTCTTTTTTTTTTCATGGTTAGGTTGTAGTGCATGAGTCATCTCTTTTAAGATCGAGATTCCTAATATGTCTTAGGGTTTAACTATCACATTTGACATATTTAAAATATACAACACCTAAGAATGTCTTAGGACCCAGTCTAAGAAACTAGGATCCTCATCGTTATGTAACCCAGGCTGACTCAACAATTAGACCAATTAGAATCACACAAGGTAATTTTAACTTTCCAAACATGATTCCCAAAACAGTACATAGTTTTAATAAAATAAAGTATGACATGTTAAAAGACAACACCTGGCATGTTCATAGTAAAAATAGAGTAACAAATTCTAGCGGAAGTTTTTATTATGAAAAGCAACCCAAAACAATGTCAGGTCCACAACACACAAGCCAAAAATTTGAGTTACTTGGGCTGGGAAATTCGAGGATTGATATCATCAGTGGGACTTAGCCCACAGGTCAAAATTTGATTGTGGATTTAATGGTTAAATTGGACAAATTTGAGAAAAAATGTTAATTTTTAGAATTTAACTTAATTATCTATTTATGATTGAAAAAACATAAGAAAGGTTCTATTATGGATTTTGGAATCTTAAGACCATGGGTTGGTCTTTTTGATGTTGTATAAATTTTTCGAGAATTTTCACAATCACATTTGAAATTATGATGAATTTTTTAAGGTATTTAAAGGGGTATTTTATTTTTTGTAAGTTGATTATTTATGAAAAAAATATGATTTTTGATAGATGGATAACACTAATTATGAGAAATTTATAAAAAATTTTGGGATATTTTTTTGAGGTTTATACTAATTATTATGGATTTTATATTGATTTTGTATTAAAAGAAATATATTTAATATTAATTATATTATATTATATATATAATAATAATATAATAGCCAAAACGACAGACCACTGCGTCGTTTTGACCAAGGATGGTTAAAACGACATTAGTCTTTGCCATTTAGATACAAGGAAGCAAGAAGAAACGACGTCGTTCTAATATGATGGGGATACAACGTCATTTTAATGGCCCACTGGCTGCCACCTTAGGATTTCCCGGTCACCGCTCGTGGCAGGTGACCTAATGAGATAAAATCGTGTTTTTCCTTATACTCGTTCCAGTTTGTGTTTGGTCTCAAGAATGGTCCTAGCTGAATCGTTTCTTCCTCGTGAGTCGACCCCACCATCTTAGTGTAGATTTCGGCCTTGCCAGAATAAGGTAAGATTTTGTCCGGAGAACACCGGATATTGTTTTGCTTAATATGGATGATTTATTGGATGAAATTCAATGGTTTTTACTAGGGTAGGTTTAGATTTAACGTAGCTATCTGTAGGTATACTTTGAATTGGGTTTGATAGTGAATTGAAGGTTTTATGTTTTTTGGGCAAAACCTGCAACTCGGGCTGTAGGAGGAAGAAGACGACCTCGAACAACAAGTTGTTCGAAGTCACCTTGAACGATAGGTCATTTGACCTGTAACGTGAATGACATGTTGCCTTCATGTGCAGGGGACGTGTCGTTCAATTAGGGTGAATAGGAGGCATCCGAACCTCAGGTTCGTATGCAATGTGGAAATTTGAGAAGGAGCCACGTGTTGGTTTATCCTCGTGATCTTGGTTGTGTTGTTATGCATGTGTATTGTGTTTCCCAACAATGCTCTATTATAGTTACCGCTCGAGTGAGTGATAGCTTTATTCTTGGCTTTAAGACATGGGTTCATGTATGGTCATTTTTCTTATTAAAAAGAGATCGACCAATTGAAAATTTACCTAGCTGTGAATTGTTGAGTCAGGGGGAAACTATGAATATATGTCTATTGTACCCAAATTGGTTTTAGATCAAAAAACCTGGGAGGAGCAAGAAAGGATTTCTCGTATAACCTATGGTAAGTATATGTTCTTACTAACAGTTTGAATACCAAAAGTACCTTGGATTAGGTACAGTTTATCTGAATCATAACTGATTTTGAATGTATTTGAGAATAGATATTCTCTACTGAGGCATGAATTGACCTTGGAATTGACTTTAGTCTGACATGCTTTTAAGAAATAAGTTGCCTTATTGAATTCTAACTGGAATGGTATAAACCGTAGTGGGATGAAGCCTATTATAGGCCATTATATTGGTGAGCCGTACATACTAACTCACAGAGAATTATGAATACTTGAGAATGATTAGAAGGGAATGAGTACCAAGTGTTTTATTATTGGTGTATTCTATGTTTATAAGCACACAAAATGCATATGATTGAAATCGATTGTTTGATGATATGGTTTATTATGCACGGAGTGCACATGTAGTATTTGAGGATGTTATCCTGAAATTTTAATGTTTGTAGTCCATTTTATAAAGCATGAGCTTAAGTCGATAGTCCTTGGAAATCGGGCTATTCGCTTGATTAGTTGCACCTGAACCCTGTAGATTGAGAAACTATATACTGAAAGAGTATGCTTGATAAAGGATTAATTGATGAGTTAGTATATTCGTGGATGTTGATTATAAGAGACCAATGAGTATGAATCCTAGGAGTAATTAAATGAAATAGAAAAATATTGAGAATAAAGAAGGTGTAGTGAGAGATTACATCCTAAGGAGTGACTAATGACGAAGTAGTTTTATTATGTCATGCTAAATTAGCTAATATTGATTGTTAAGGTGAAATGTATATGAATTGAAGTGCATAAGTTCAAAAGATTAAGCTTTGACTTGAATGGATAAAAGCAAGTGATAAGAACGGAGTCATGCAACGAAATCGTTGTGCGTTAGAGTTTGAAAGAATTTGAGATAGATTATAGCATGAATTGAGAGTGAAAATGTGATTTAAGTGTGGTTTTGAAGTGATAATTTATATAGTTAGTATTAACTGAGAATACTATATTGGCAGAGTTGATATCATTGAGAAGAACCCAGAACAGGTTCTTAAGTTAAACTAAGAAGGGTGAAAGGATCACCCAATATGATAATTGCAGTTAAGAATTTTTGAATCTATAACTCGACAGAGTCGATATTGTCATGTGATTATAATTGTACCATCAATTGTTATGAAATGGTTAAAATTAGTGAATACAAGGATAAAGAAAATGCAATTGGATATTGCGTTCTAGATTAAAAGTGAGAGGCTATAAAGTTGTTTAGTTAAGTAATAATGCGATTGACGATAGAAATGAAGGTATGCACTAAATACTACAATTGTGATCGTAAATTAGTGCACATAAGGTCCTTACGATAATCGTAATCTCAATGTAAGTAAGTTTCAAGAATAAAACTTTTTGTAAAGAGAGAAAGATGTGAGGATCAGAAAAATTTCGAGTTACTTAGGCCGGGAGGCCTATTTGAGGATTGACATAGTCAGTGGGACTTAGCCCACAGGTCAAGATTTGATTGTGGATTTAATGGGTAAATTGGACAGTTTTGAGAAAAAATGTTAGTTTTTAGAATTTATCTTAATTACCTATTTATGATTGAAAAAGTATAATAGGGGTTGTATTATGGATTTTGGAATCTTAAGACCATGGATTGGTCTTTTCAATGTATTTGAGATTGTATAAATTTTTCGAGAATTTTCGGAATCACATTTGGAATTATGATGAATTTTGGAAGGTAATTAAAGGGGTATTTAATTTTTAGTAAATTGAGTATTTATAGAAAAAAAATATGATTTTTAGATTGATGGATACTACTAATTACGAGAAATTTATTAAAATTTTCGAGATATTTTTCAGAGATTTATAGCAATTATTATGGATTTTATATTATTTTTGTATTAAAAGAAATATATTTAATATTATATTATATTATCTATATAATAATAGTATAATAGCCAAAACGACTGACCATGACTTTGTTTTGAGCAAGGTTGGTCAAAATGACAATAGTCTTTGTCGTTTTGACTCAAGGAAGCATGAAGAAACGACGTTGTTCTAATATGAAGGGGATATGACGTCGTTTTAATGACCCACCAGCTGATGTCTTAGGATTTCCCGGTCACCACCCGTGGCCGGTGACCTAACGGGATAAAATCTCGTTTTTCCTTATACTCATTCCAGTTTGTGTTAGGTCTGGAGAAGGGTCCTAGCTGAATCGCCTCGTCCTCGTGAGTTGACCTCGACCATCGTAGTGTAGATTTTGGCTTCGTATTGCTGAAATAAGGTAAAATTTTGTCCGAAGAACACCAGATATTGTTTTGATTGATATGAAAGATTTATTGAATGAAATTTAATAGTTTTTGTCGGGGTAGGTTCAGATTTAAAATAGCTATGTGTAAGGTATCCTTTGAATTGGGTTTGATAGTGAATTGAAGGTTTCAGGTTTTTTGAGCGAAACCTGCAACTCGGGCTGCAGGAGGAAGAAGACGACCTCGAACAACAAGTTGTTCGAAGTCACCTTGAACGATAGGTCATTTGACCTGTAACGTGAATGACATGTTGCCTTCATGTGCAGGGGACGTGTCGTTCAATTAGGGTGAATAGGAGGCATCCGAACCTCAGGTTCGTATGCAATGTGGAAATTTGAGAAGGAGCCACGTGTTGGTTCCGTGGTGAGTTTGGGTAAGCCATGGCTTGTTTAGTGTGCGATATGTGTAGGTTCGGTGGTAGACTCGGACATGCGTGTCACACCCTGTTTGCGACATGTGTAGGCCAGGAGCTTCGAAGAGTTCTAGCAGCACAAGATGCTGCCATGTGGCATGTTCTTGCTGGCCAAAAATTAATAAATTCTGGAAAATTAGAAAAATAGCCAGAAAATATATAAAATTCGAAAAATAGTAATAAAATTTAAAACAAATCTGGTAAAATTATAGAAAATACTAGATTTAATTTGGAGTCTATTTATATTAATTTTTTATGAATTGGATTTGATTTAATAGGTCAATTAAATCAAATAAGATTCAGAAAATTAAGGAAAAAAAATCACCTGGTTGGGTCTTGGGTCAATTTTTGGGTAGAAATGCATCTAGTTAAAGAGTTAGGCATGTTATTTTATATGTTATTATGATATGTGAATAGTTTATTGAAAATGTGGGATCGTTGGGTGTAGGTGGATTCCTACAATGGCGGGACTTTGAGGAATCAGTCTTAAACGCCATTGATAGATAATTAGGCTTCGAAAATCCGTGAGTGTATGAAATTTCCTTTCTTTTGATAAAATGTTGGCATGAATATTGATTTGTGATTTTTAAGAATTCATTAATTGAAATCATGCAAGTGTATGTGTGATAAATGATATGTCGATCATAATAATTAATATAGCGTACATCGAGAAGCATAACATGATATGAAATGCATGAATGTGCCATACTATGATTGAGATGCATGAATGCCTCAGGTACATCCGGGAATTGACATCAGCATGAGGAATGCATCGAGTCCGCATAGGGTAACCTTTGTAACCCTTGAGAGCTCTCAGGGTCTGGTAGCATGGAGTGAAGATGTGAAACATGAAGAAATAAGGATGGAATAGTTTTTTTTATTTTATTGTCAATTTAATTATTGATCAGGATCCTACAATGTGGGAAATTTCAGGTGGAGCTACCATCATCTAACATCCCGGCATCGTCAGTAGATCGGGCTAGGCAATTAAATTGACATAGATTTTTCTAGTGCATGCAATAATAAGATAAGGTACTTTGCATACTCATACCTGAATACATTCAATGCATTATATGCACTACGATATAAATACACAACAAAGCAGAATCATGTCATTCATTCATCATACCTTAGCATGGTATATCATATCTATGTGATTCATAGCATATCATGCATTTTAATGATCAACATGGCAAACAACATGACAAATCTTATACCTTTCAATAGCACATGCATTATTTCAATTTATTTAGTTATTATCTTCAATAGCCATCATGCGATAATTCATGCTCATAATCAAAATATTAAAAAGATCTGTCCACTCACGGGTTTTGAAGCCCACTCACGCATCGATGGCTTGTCGGACCGATTCCTCGAAGTCCTGCCATTTGTAGGTATCCACCTATGCATGATTTTAACCAATTTCTTCAGAAATCATACTCAATGAAAAAAAATACAAAAAATCACGCATCTAACCCCTTTAATCGATATGTTTCAACCCCTGTATCAATATGAAACCAATCGGGAAATTTTCCTATTTTGCCTTATTTTTCCCATACTTACTCAATTTATTTGACCTATCAAATCAACTTCAATTTTAATAATTTTGGTACCATTAGATTCCTCATTCAATTTAGTATTTTTTATAATTTTTTCAAAATTGTTTCATTTATTTACTATTTCTCCTTAATTTTCTATCATTTCTTCCAATTTTTCTTATTTTTTGTAATTATTTTATTTCTAGCCAACCAAAATATGCCATATGTCATCACCAAAGCACGTCCAAACCTACCTTCGACCTAAAAGTTCGTAACACTCGTTCCACTCCACACGTGCCACGTTGCTCGAGACTCAGGCTCAGGTGACACTTGCCTGTGCCTAAAGACGACACATCGCCAAACTACCCGTCACCTGATTAACCCCCGGACAACATGTTGTGCGGGGTCATCCCTTACCTCCAGCCAAGCCGAAAATCTGCAGAAACCCTAGGATTCTCCTTCTCCCATACATGCGACCAACCTTAATGAAAGCTATACCAAAACATAATTCACTTCAATCCGATTGCAACTCTAAAATTTTTATATGTTTTCACTAACTAAAGCCAGCAAATGGAGAGAAAGAAGGTGTCCAGATTCCAGGCACAAACCTTGCCAAAAGCTAGCCAAAGAATCATATAAACGACGCGATTTTGGTCAAAATACACTCGCAAATGAACGGGGAAAACTTTGGGAAAGAAACAAAGGTCAAAACGGAAATGAGGGGGCTAGCTGTTCAAATGGGATCTTATCCTGTGGATTAACTGGAAAATGGGGGAAATCAGGAGAAGCAGGTTGCAGAAAGAAACGACGTCGTATGGAGTAATTTACGAAACAATGTCGTACGAGCAACACAACCTTGATAGTAGCTCTAGATCAAAACGGCACCTCTTGGTGTGTTTTGGTACCAGCAGTCAAAACAACATTGATCTGTCCGAATAAAATATTATTAAAAATAATAATATTTATATTTATTAATTTTATAAAAAATTTTAAAATTCATAAAAATTATCATACTACTTCGAAAAATACTTGAAAAATTTCTATAAACTCCTTATGAATAGTAATTTCAAATAAAATTTGAAAGTTACTTTTCTCGTTAATTCACAATTCACTAAAAATTAAATATCCCTAATTTACCATAGAAAAATCATAATAAATAGAACTATACATCCAAAAATTCATAAAAAATTTCTCAACTCTTATAAATGACCAATATACCTTTCCAAGGTCTTAACATATCAATATCATCATTAAAACTCATCATATGATCTTTTATCAAATAATTACTTAAATGAGAATAATATATCATTAATCATAATTAATTCCCAACAATACCCTCAATCGATCATAGGGTCATCAACACTCCTTTAAGAATGAATAATGTACATTCCAGAATTACACATGTTACAAAGCTCTTATTTCTAAGCATGACAGGTACCGGGTGGTGAAATGACCAAAATACCCTCAGACCCTGTTTTTCAAAAAAACACACTCTAATGTTCCTTTTCCATGGTCAAAATCTCAAATTAACGCATATGAGTCCCGATGACTCATCCGAAGCGGATAAGGATATCGTAGACCTACCTGCATATCATATGGGCCCCAAGACTGCATAGTGGCCCAAATCAATAAAATCATTGAATAAATTCCAATCATCCTTCATAAACACTTGTATAGTCCATTAAACTCGTAATAAAACTTGGGCTACGATTTAGAGCAGACTAATTTCATCATCACCCATCGATTGAGCCTTCGGCCCAAATAGCCCGAAAGGGTAAGGATCTCACATCCTACCCACCTTATAACAAATTTTGTCATCAAAACTCACTTTGATCGAGAGTACTCTTAACAAAACAAAATTGCACATCAACTAATGATGGATCCTACTACATATCCTTCATCCTCCAACTCCACTACAACCATTACTTTGACTATAATTGAAACCATATCAGCTATCAAAGGCATACATCTGGCATTATATCAAATGCCTTAACCGCAAACCATGGCATTTTATCAATCTATTTCTCATCATTCCACATAGTGTAACTCATTAGTTAACGATTGCATTTAAAATGTCCAATGATTGACACACTGCCATACTCATAAAAATCATTCCTATATGATAATCTCACCAATCACATAAAAATTTAATTATATATTCTGTCCAATCGCATAACATTAATCATCATACATATGACATAGATAGCAAGTACTATCTAATAACCTGATAGTCTCACTTATCGATTAGACTTCTATACCGATTTCAATCTCAAACTAGAATGTAGTATCCAACTACATTCTCTTCATCCATTTGTCTATCACTTTCACCTTTATATCTCAAGTTATGCCATACAATGACAACTATTCACAATCTTATCAACCAAATTTAACAGCTCACAGCTGTACTCACCATGTTTGAGCTGCGTTACTCCATTTTTAACATTATTATACTAAGCTTTCACTTCAATCACTATATATTGCTCAACCTTGCATATCAAGATTAAGAGACAATCTCATAAATATTTAATCAAAGCTTGAGATTCTCATCTCACACTTAGTGCAACTCTGCATCAAATTAACCATATCAAATTCGTATGTATAAACAACACCATCTCTATTGTATATATACATATATCTATATAATACACCCGAGATAGAAGCTTAGAGAGAAAAAAAGAGAGGGACTGTTAATTGTCCAAGGCCAGGTATAAAGAAAAATCTCGATTATGGGGTGATTCTCTTTTATAAGGTATTAAGCTTCTTCGATAGTCCTAATATTAACATACCAGAATTAGGTTAATACCACTAATACGGAGTTGGTCTTCACCGAATCTCCAATCACATTCCAATCCCGAGACTCAGTATTAAATGAATAACCCCATCATATCTACTAGTTCACATAGTATAGAGGGTATAAGGACATAAATGATTGTCTAACCCTCAACCTCGATAACCTCGTTATATCCAAAACAACCTAAGGCAGCAATGTAATCATTCCAAAACACCCATCATGATACATTAGGTGTCTCCAAACCATTTTTTATAACTTCGCACATTGCATATAAAACTTCATTTCTTATACTAGAGGTAGTCTTTCCTCTTAGTGGGTATATAGGATCCAACTGATGTCATACGCATCACAACCATGATGATTACGTCATTACTTTCATAAATTCAAATTAAAACTTCTCCAACACCAGTGGCTCCGTCCAAACAGTCTTAGCTACAATTAATCAAAAGTATACTGTGTAAATGATTCCCTTGTCTAGAATCACATGCAACGAATGGCTAGACACAAAATTTTCGTTCACTTGGTCAACAGTGATCATAATCAAAGACAATACATTCCTTCCCGCTATCATCAGTTGGAATGCTTCATCTAGTCGGTTTGTCTGGTTTTCATAGTATAATCAAAGGGACCCATAGCTTGCTACATCCGACACAGTAAAGAAACACAATAACGTTTAACCCCAAACAAATGCCTTGTATCAAGAAAATTCCAAATCACATCAAGCAAACTGGAGTAAAATTATTCAATAGCTTCAAGTTATTAGGATGATTTGATTTAGTTGCCACCCGGTGAACAAGAATGAGAGGACAACACAACCTGGTAGTTAGTGATAAAGATTCTTGGTTATTGATGGGCACATAATCAAAGAGACATACTTCACTATCAGTAAAACTTTCACCCAATTGGATGATTATTAAATGGTAGTATTTGAATAAGGAAGACAAGATGTCGTCAAAGCAATTGAAAATATATGTTACTATCACTAAAATTTTGCACGTGAGGGTGCTAATTGAATGATGGCTCAAAAATAATAGATGAGAAACAGCTTGGTATTTTCAAGAAATGATAGCAACATGCTCCGCTACCAGAAAAACTGTCATGCCTCGGTACCTAAAAATTTCACGTGATAGTCATTGTAGGCCCACTATAAACACTACCTCGTCACTTGGCAATACATATAGCAAACCTACAAGATAAAAATAAAATTCGACAGTGGAGGTAAATGAAATATTATGTTAAATAAATAAATGGAGAAAGTAAAAGTAAAAGATGATGTCGTTCCAGTTGACATCGTGGTATTTTTATTACTACTTGGTCCTAGTTTATGCTACCATTTGTGAGATTTATATATCAATTATGATTAATCAAGATTTACTAGTTGCAAAGTATCATGCATGCGGATGAGGGAAATACATGTCATATACAGCATATACTAGAATCCATAACGGAATCCAAACCTCGAATTGCTTGAGTCCTCGATTACCTATCTGTCCGGAGGGATGCCACGATCATATCCATTCTTATGCGAATTCAGATCAGGAGATCTGACAGAAGCCTTCTAGGTGAGCAGACAGGAAAAGCATATATAATAAACACATGCATAACACACAAATAGTACTGAGCATACATGCATACAAATGCATCAACAAGTTGCAGTCAGCACGTATAACAAATCCATACATGATGAGACTGTGACTGGGCTTAGCATTAACTCACAGTCTATCCGGTGCCAGGAGTAGGATTGGGGTTCGTCATTGGTACTTCTCACTTACCTTTGTTATTACTTACCATTGCTCAAAACCGCTAACGATGCTAGGGTGTTAAGTGATGGTAGTTCTACCTAAGCGGTCCCCACTCTACAGAATCATGTCTCCTGTCTCTCAGCTTGCTCGTGTAGTCCTCGTCCCACCTTATACCATCGTGTTTCGTGTCTCCACGACTTGCTACCATACCCAGAGAGCTCTCAAGGATTACATAGGTCACCCTATGTGACTTTCGTGCGTTGCATACTCTTATGCACGATATAAATACGCAGAAAATTAGAATCATGCCATTCATTCATCATATTTTAGCATGGCACATCATATCTATGTGATTCATAACATAGCCTGCATTTTAATGACCAACATTATTTCTATGTAACACGAAAAATCTCATGCCTTTCAATAGCACATGCATTATTTCTATGTATTTAGTTATTATCTTTAATAGACGTCATACGATAATTCACGCTCATAATTGAAATATTAAAAAAGATCCCTCCACTTACGGGTTTTGAAACCCACACAAGTATCGATGGCTTGTCGGACCGATTCCTCGAGTTCCTACCATTTGTAGGTATCCACCTATGCACAATCAAAACCAATTCCTTCAAGAGTCATTCTCAATGAAAAATAATACATAAAATCACATGTCGTTAATCGACACGATTCTACCATTGTATCAATACGAAAACAAATCGAGAAATTTTCCTATTTTTCTGAAACTTACTCGATTTATTTGATCTAACAAATTAACTCCAATTTCAATAATTTTGGTACCACTATATTCCACATTAAATATAATATTTTTTATAATTTTAGTCATTTTCCTACTAATTTTCCTTAATTTTCTCTTATTTCTGCCCATTTTCCCATTTTATGTAATTATTTTAATTCTAGCCAACCAGAATGTGCCATGTGTCATCACCAGAGAGTGTCTAAACCTACCTCCGAGCCTACAGGTTCGTGATATGCAATCCACTCCCCGCATGGAGGCTCGGGTGACACTTACCCATGGCTAAAGACAACACGTCACCTATTCATACAGGTGACATGTCGCCAGTTACTCCAGCCAAATAACCCATCACCTGGAGGATTCCCGAGCGACATGTCATCCAGGATCATCCCCTACCTCCAGCTTAGCCGACAAGCTGCAGAAACCCTAGGATTGTCCTTCTCCCATACATGCAACCAACCTTAATGAAAGCTATGCTAAAACATAATTCACTTCAATCTAATTGCAACTTTAAGATTTTTATACGTTTTCATTAACTAAAGCCAAAAAAATCAAGAGAAAGAAGGTGTCCAAATTCCGGGCACAAACCTTACCAAAAACTAGCCATAGACTCACCGAAATGGCATGATTTTGGTCGAGATACACTCACGAACGAACGGGGAAAACTTTGGGAGAGAAAGGGGCTCGAAACGGAAATAAGGGGATCAACTGTTCAAATGGGATCTTATCCCGTGCATTAACTGGAATATAGGGGAAACCGGGAGAAAGCTAGGCGGCAGTAGGTTGTAGGAAGAAACGACGTTGTATGGAGTATTTTACGAAATGACATTGTATGGAATATTTTACAAAAAGATATCGTACGAGCAACACAACCCTAACAGCAGCCCTAGATCAAAACGGCACCTCTTGGTGTGTTTTGGTACAGGCAGTCAAAACGACATTGACCTGTGTCATTTTGATCTCTAATAAAATATTATTAAAAATAATAATATATTAAATAATAATATTTATAATTATTAATTTTATAAAATCTTCTAAAATTCATAAAAATTAGCATACTATTTCGAAAAAATACTCAGAAAATTTCTATAAACTCCTTATGAATAGTGCTATCAAATAAGATTTGAAAGTTATTTTTCTCATTAATTCACAATTTACTAACAAAATATCCCTAATTTACCATAGAAAAATCATCATAAATAGAACTATACATCCAAAAATTTCAAGGAAAATTCTCAACTCCTATAATTGACCAATAGACCTTTCTATGGTCTTAAAACATTAATATTATCATTAAAACTCATTTTATGATTTTTCATCTAATAATTACTTAAATGAGAACAATATCTCATAATTAATTCCCAACAATACCCTCAATCAATCATAGGGTCATCGACACTCCTTTAAGAATGAATAACGTACATTCCAGAATTATACATGTTGCAAAGCTTGTATTTCTAAGCATGACTATTACTAGGTGGTGAAATGACCAAAATACCCCCGGACCACCCTATTTTTCAAGAAAATGCACTCCGATGTTCCTGTTCAGAGTCAAAATCTCAAATCGACACATATGAGTCCCGATGACTCATCCAAAGCGGATAAAGATATTGTAGACCTACCCGCATATCATATGGGCCCTAAGATTGCATAGTGGCCTAAATCGATAAAATCATCAAATAAATTCCAATCATCCTTCATAGACACTTATATGGTCCATTAATCTTTTAATAAAACTCGGGCTACAATTCAGAGTTGACTAATTTCATCATCATCGATCGATTGGACCTTCAGCCCAAATAGCCCAAAAGGGTTAGGATATCACACAACACAACAATGAGTCAATAAACAGTCACAGTCAATATATACAGCAATATCGAAACTCTTCAGGCATTCATGACCATTATTGGACTGGCAATAACTCTCAGTCTGTATAGGTTCCGGGAATGGGACTGAGATTTGTTAGTTGCACTTCATGTGACTCCAAACCTCTTTTCTTTCATTAACTCGTATGATTATTTGGTATGTCTCAATGGGATGTGCATAACACTTGGCCCAGATCACTGATGATGTTTGGGTGATAGGTAATGATAGCTCCACCTATACGATTCTCATATTAGGAATTCTTTCCATACATTCAGTTAGCACAAATATGTAAACCCTTTCCCTCCTTATGACTCCCTCAGCAGGTCCATACCTCACTAAGATACTTCGAGAGCTCTCAGGAGTTGCATAGGTCACCCCATGCTGCTGCAATGCATGATTAATCTCATGATTCCGGATGCAATTCGATGCGTTATTTACACTTCAATAATGCATATTACATTCCATATCAAGCATAGCAATCCTGAACACGTAACACATCATATCGTTTAATTACTTGTATGCATTTAAACACTCACCAGATTCTATTCAATTGTTTCATTATATTTTCATTTATTAGCACATTCATACGATCATGCCAGCGATTCAAGCAATTAAATAAAAGGGTCCATCCACTCACAAGTTTTTCAAAGTTCTAAGAGCCCACACTTGTTTCCTGGATCAATTCCTCGAGATCCTGCATCAGTAGCTATCCACCTACACATAACGATATCTGATTCTTCAATAACATCACTAGAGGGTTTTAAACACATAAAATAACACTTCTGAACCCTCTACCCACCGAATTACGGTCCTAGACCAAAGTTGAGATCAAATCAGAAAATTTCTTCAATTTTTCCTATTTTCCCAAAATTTGTATCATTTAATTAACTAACCAAATGAAATCTAAATCACATAAATCCGACACCATTAGCTCAAAATTTACTCTAGTATTTTCCATAATTTTTTCAAGCTTTTTTCCCTTTTTCTGCTATTTTCCCAATTTTTCTACCATTTTTTGCTATTTTCCATTTTTATGGAATTTTATTAATTCTGGCCAATCACAGAGCATCGCGTGGCACCACCAGGTAATGCCACTCCTAACTCCGAACCTTCCTAGGCTGACACACATCCCAATTAGGACATGCCATGCCTTGTCCAAGACTTAGGCTCAAACTAGGCCTGCATTCCCTGTCCTTGAACGACTTGTCGCTTGTCTTTGTAGACAACATATCGTCTGGTCGTCCCACCAGACGACCTATTGTTTGGAGACCTTGGGCGACATGTCGTCCAAGGTCGTCTTCAACCTCCAAATGACCGGTTTCGATCTGCAACCCTAGATTCCCAATTCACTAATCCCTCAATTCACGTAGTAATTTCTTCACTAAAACACTACCAGCATGGAGATTCTTAATTCCGAACTCAACCCACTCAAAACTAACAATTTCTATTCAGTAAATCACGCACACAAGGGGAACGAACACCCAATTCTTCCAGGCAGATTTTTTACCTAAATTCGGCTAGATATAGCCGGAAAATACATGCTCCAACCATAGAATGATCACCCACGCCAAGATGAAGCTGAATGAATAAGTGAGTTTCGCAGCCTAGAGAAAAATGATTTGACAAAACGATGAAACGGGCCCTTATCCTGTTATTAGGTCACCGAAAATAAGAAAGAACTAGGGAAGGGGAAAACAGAAGCCGGTCTTGCCATTATATGGCGCCATTTTGGAGTCCATCCAAAACCACGTCGTTTAACCCTAAACAACATATGTCCCCCGTTCGGCCAAAATGACAGGGAATGTTGTCGTTGTGGCCATCTTAGTCAAAACAACACACCTGCCAGTCATTTTTGACTTATTAATATAATATTATCATATATTGAATATGAATAAAATAATAAAAATATATTATTTATAAATTCTAATAAATCTTAAAAAATTCATAATAAATCCAATAGTATTTAAAAAAATACACATAAAATTTGTACAGAATCGTTATGAATAGTAATATTCGTTAATACCATTAGATTAATATTTTCATGACTTTATAATTTTCTAAAAATCTAAATACCTTATATTGTTATATAGAAAAATCATAATAAATTACATTATGATTATGAAAATTCTTAGAAAATTCACTAACTATTTCAAACTATTAATGGACTTATCCGTGGTCTTAAATACCAATAATCATCAATACACTCACCATCTTATGTTTTGATCATCGATTATATGAATGACCAAAATTCTTAAAAATTTTAAAACTTCTCCGAAAATGAAATTCATCATCTAAATCAATGAAACAAAATTACAAGTCCATTATCAATCCATAAATATGGGCCAAGGCCCACTAACCTCGTCGATTCTCAGTTGGGATTTCGAGCTCATACACCTCGAAATTTTCGGGATTTCGCATTTTGGGGTAGTTTTGAAAGGATTACGGGGTATCCCATAGTCCTCCTTTTTATCCCATAATAACTAAGGTAGCAGCCGATTGCCCTAATCGAAACAACGTTGTGTGTGGTGGTTTATAAAAAGATGTTTGTCATACCTCGGACCTCAAAATTTTGTGCGACAATTGCTGTAGTCCCACAATATACATTGTCTCGTCACTTCGCAATCCATATAATGAACCTACAAGGCTAGAATAAAATTCGACAACAGAGGTAAATGAAATATTATGTTAATTAAACAAACAGCAGAAGTAAAAGGAAAAGACGATGTTGACCAGGTTGACATTGTGGAATATCTATTATTACTTAGTCCCACTAACATTTATATGATTTACAAATTATCTATGAACAATCAGGGTTCAGTAGTTACCGAATATCATGCATTCAAACTAGGAGAATACTTATCATGTACACGATACACTAAAACCATAAGGGAATCAAAACCTGAATCGCATTAATCATCGAATGTCCACCTATCTAGAGGGATGCCACGATCATGTCCATTCCTGTTCAAAATCAGATCAAGAGATCTGGCAAAAACCTTCCAAGTGAGTGGACAGGAAAAGCATATATAACACATCAAATGCATACACACATAATAGTACTAGGCATACAAGCACACAAGTGCATCAATAGGTCACAGTTAGCATGTATATTCATTCTATGCATACAAGACTATGACTGGGCTCGACAATAATTCACAATCCATTCAGTGCCAAGAGTAGGACTAAGATTCATTAGTGGTACTTCATGCTTACCTTCATTATAACTTACTATTGCCCAAAACCACCAACAATGTCGTATAGCTCCACCTAAGCAGTCCCCACTCTGCAGTATCCTATCTTGTGTTTGTCGACTTGCTCATGTGGTCCATGTCCCACCTTATTGCATCATTCTTAGCACCTCCACACCTCGCTATCAAACCCAGAGAGCTCTCAAAGGTTGCATAGGTTACCCTATGCGACTTCCATGCTTTGCATACTCCTACTCAAATCCATTCAATGCATTATATGCATTATTATATAAACACATAGCAAAGCACATTCATGCGGTTCATAGCATAACATATCCTGGCAATTCATATCGATGCATTTCATAGCATAGCAGACAACATAGGCATTACTTAGTCATTTCATATCACATGCGATCGTTTAAATTTTCATTCCATTATCTTTTTACTTAATCATGATCATTCTAATTCTTTCATGCCAATATTCAAAATATCAAAGAGATCCATCCACTCACGGGCTTTGAAGCCCACACACGTGTCGATGGCTTGTTGGATCTATTCCTCAAAGTCCTGCCATTGTAGGTATCCACCTATGTATGATTATAATCAATTTCTTCAGAAATCATACTCAATGCATAATAATACATAAATTTATACACCTAACCCATTTAATTGATGCATTTCTATCTAACAATCGACTCGAGACCAACCAGGTAATTTTTCTATTTTTCTTGATTTTCCCAAAATTTGTTCAAATTAATTAATCCAGCAAATCAAATCCAATTAACGTAAATTTGATATCACTAGACTCCAAATTGAATCTAATATTTTCTGTAATATTTTTAGAATTTTTCTATAATTTTTAATTTTTTTCTCGAATTTTATTTATTTTTTGGACTTTTTTCAATTTTCCATAATTTATTTAATTCGGACCAACCAAAACGCACCATGTGGCAGTTCCAGACACTGCCACACCTACACCCAACCCTATCTCTGAGACTAGACCCAATCCAGCATGTGGACCAATCACGGCTGGCCACATCATCTAAACCTCAGGTTCGGACACTAGCCTGTTCACCCACTCGAATGACATGCATACACCACGTCGTTCGGCCATGCTCCGAACGACCTGCCGTTCAAGGTGACCTCGGACGACTTGTTGTCCAAGATCGTCTTCTTCCCTAGGTCTCCGGCTTCTGCAACTCTCAAAACCGGATTTCACCAACATTTCGATCTCCCTATACATCATAAAATCCTCAACATAACCAAACCTAATCAATAGACCACATCATCCCGAACATAATGATACCTAAACCCCTAATTTTAGCAAACTAAAATGGTATAATCGAAGGGGGTAAAGCACCTGGATTCCGAGTTAAGTTCTTACCTATTTCTGACTATTAAACCATCGGAAATCACGCAAAAACGGCCTAAAGGTACTCAGAGAAAGGAGAGACAGCTTGCTGGGAAGTTTTCACTTCTTGAGAGCGAGTGTTAACCGTTCTCTCAAAATCTGTTTTTACCCCTCGTTTTTTCTAGTCAAAGGTGGTGCGAGAATGTTCTTGACTTGTGGGTGTCCCGATATCCAAACAACATCTTTTGAAGCTCACCCTAACAAGACGTTGTTTCTTCCGAAACGACGTTCCTAGCCCTGTCCACCAAAACGACATTGGCTACTGCCATTTTGACCATCCTTAGTCAAAACGCCACAGTGACCTGTCGTTTTGGTTAACCTATTATTTAATATACAATATATTTATTATATATATATAATAATAAAATTTATATTTTCTAAATTTTAAAAATTAGTATAAATTTCCTAATAAATAGTATAAATCTCCAAAAATTTATATAAGTTTCTCATGATTATTATTATCCATCAAATCAATAATCATATTTTTTTCATAAATATATAATTTATTAAAAATAAAATATCTTTGTATTTTCTTTAGAAAAATCACGATAAATATTAATACTCTTCTTAAAAATCTTCGAAAATTTATACAACCTTAAATATTATCAATAGACCATTGTATGGTCTTGAAATCTAAAAATCATCAATAAAACTCCATTTATGATTTTCCAATCATAAATAGATAATTACTAAATTTTTCAAAAATAAATATTTTCTTTAAAAAATAATTTAATTTACTTCTTTGATCCGAAATTAATCATCATCTATAAACTAAGGCTCATTAATATCGTTAGTCCTCAAATAGGCTTCCCGACCCAAATAACTCAAGAATTTCCAGTTCTCACAATGTTGTTTCTGCAAGGATATCCATATGTGCATTTTTTCTTATAGCGGTCAAAATGACCATTGTCTTTTTTACTCTCTAAATAAAATATTATTAAAATATTAAATATATTAAATAATTATATTATTTATTAATTATATAAAATTATTAAAAATTCATAAAAATTACTACACTCCTCTAAAAAATAGAGAAAAAATTTCTGTGGACTACTTATGAATAGTAAAATCCATCAAAATTTTATTTTTTTATGAGTATATAAATTGTTAAAAATAAAATATCTCAAAAAATCACCATAATTCGAATTATATTTTAAAAAATTCTCAGAAAATTCACCAATGTTTTTAAATCCCCAATGGACCTAACCAAGGTCCTAAAGCACCGAAAACACTTATAACACCCTTCTTATAAGTTTTCAACCGTTAAATCATATATAACTTATCATAATAGTTTTGTAAAATACCATAGTAGAATTTTTCTTCTAAAATTATCAAAACTAATCCATTATTCCATAGATGATCCCGATTTGTGGGCTAAGGCTCACTAATACTGATAATCCTCAAATGAGCTTTCCGGTTGAAGTTGCTCAGAGTCTCAAGATCTCACATATATATTAACATAAATATGAAAATATCTATCACGCCCAGTATCCCATGGTGTCGTAACATTACTCCCTTCCTCCACCATATAGTACTTGCATCTACCACCAGAAAATTCTTCTTGGTGACAAATACAAACACTATACAAGGCTGTGACAATGTAGTGTATTTTCTATTATATGAATCTCAACCAGTCAAAAGCATGTACGTATTGAAAACTCTTGCATGGTGATACTTAGGATAAGCAATAAAATCATATGCGGAGTTTTAAAGAGGAATGATATGTCACCAAAAATATATACTTTATTTATCTTACAATCCATGATCACATAGGTCCCAAAATCTTAGATTTACAATAACACAGACACACAATATTCACATGATGCAAGCCACATATAGGGAGAAGTCTCCATTTATTTATATACCTAATACGAAAGGATGTTTATAGTGTTTCTTAAAATTTTGCCACCATCTAGTCTCGATCTTAGATATCTTGATCAAACCTAGCATGGCAAACCAAGTGAGTGGACCCTAATTTTCTCATTCTCATAATCTTAGGTGAGTGAACAAGTTACAATAACCATGTAAGAATTCATTTGTGAATTGATACAAACAAGCTGGACACTTAACAATAACATATCGTAAGAACAAAGAATATTGTTGTTTATATCACAAGGAATCCCTTTCACTCATTTCATAACAATAGGCATTTACACTTCCAAAACATGTGATATCAATCAATGGCTTTCAAGCCTATGTGATTCAATTGACATGTTAGTGGTGGATTTTATAATTGGTGTGAAAAATTTACTATAATCTAACATTGGCTAGTCCTCTCATCCTCACACTCCGATCAGTGCTACCAATATGTATATCGTATTAGATATTAGTTCATTCTCTCATCAACATGCGCATGGAATTTCATCACCATACTCGAGAGAGCTGAAACTCCTCAAAGTTTGCATATTGCAAGGTCTTTAAGACCATATCCACCATGGGGTTATTCACACAATGTTTATCAGTTTACGAGTGTATCGGGTTCATACAAATCAAAGAAAATAAACTATAGTTTCAAGGAAATGCCATGAAAAAGAATGTATTCGTCAATAGTAAGCATTTTTATACATATCACACATTTCCTCAAACAATGCATTTCAATAAGTAAATAATTGACAGAAACATTAAGGTTAGTTCACCCATCTTATTTCGGTGCTACTTGACTAATTCCCGCTCCAGGATCCAATGCACACATTTCAACACCTATACAAAATATATTCAATAACTTCATTTAATCTTCAATTTTTAAAATAATAAATCAAAAATTGAAATCTCATTAACCCTTTTATGGTCCTACGGACCTTGATATACCTATATGAACCTTTCCGTGATTCTTCCTGATATTTCCTAAATTTGAATAATCTTCTTCCAATTTTTATACCCCTCAAATCAAGTTCAAATTAATCAAACTATATATCATTGGATTTCTTATATTTTTCTCCATTTTTTAGAATTTTTCCATAATTTTTCTCATTTTCAACTTATTTTCTCGAAATTTTCTTTATTTTTGAAATTTTTGAAAAATCAGTCAAAATTAAAAAAAGTCAATAGGCACGTGTCACCACCAGAGACTGTCACGTATCACAACCTCATTGGTCTTTCGATCTTGATTTGACCAGACCCTAACCTTGTTCGGTCTGGTTCAACCCGTTTGGCTTGACCTGTTTGACTTGACCTGGTTTGACTAAACCTGGTCTGACTTAGTTCGGTTTGACCCAAACCTGGTCAGACCCATCCTAAACCGACGACATGTCGGAGGGTTCTGACCTAAGCAACTTGTCGTCTGGTCTTATGACTAGGCGACCTGTGACTCAAGCAGCTAGCAGACAACAACCTCTGGACAAAGTCTAACCCTAGCAGGTGATTCACCATTCCTGCAAGTGAATCATCCCCCAAACCGTCCAAAAATATTGGCCTGTTCATCTGTATCAAAACCCAAAATCAATCACATCAAACACACTCGAAAATCTCAAATTCAAACAAGGAAACAAGAAATTTATTTTCGGATGGAAAACTCACTGAAATTTCTCACTCACGCTTTGATCTCACACGAATACCTCTCCGTTTGATTCGTTTATCCCAATTGCACTCTCCCCCAACTTTGTATTGAGTTTTGCTTCCTTAAACTCGAAATGCACAAATTCGGGATAGATCCCGATTTTCCACCGTCTTCAGGCAAGCGACAGATAGGGACAATGGAGCCCCCATTCTGATGATGAACAACGTCGTTTTATGCCTTGTGAAATGGCGTCATTTAAAGAAAATGACATAAGCCCCACCCGATGATCAAAACGACAGGACGTGTTGTCGTTTTAACAATTCTAACTCAAATTTAGGGTATTAAATTTTCTAAATTTTTTTTTAAAAAAAATAAATATATATATATATAACCTTATTCGGCATCTCAAACCTTTACCTAAATTATATTCTTTTCAAAAAAAATCTAAATCTTCACAATATCTTAACCAAATAGCACATCAAAACTAACTAACATATTAAGAACAAAATTTTCCTTAATTCTACTTCTATTACGTTCTATTATACCTCCAAGAATGACACACATATAATTAAATCCTTTTGACTGTTTATTCATTATATAAGTCATATATATTAACATAAACATGAAAATATCTTACCCAAGTAACATATCAAAACTAATTAATATATTAAGAATAAAATTTTCCTTAATTTTTACTTCCATTACGTTCTATTGTACCTCTAAGAATGACACATATATAATAGTAACTACGATCCAAACATCTTGGTTTTGTTATAAAATTTTTCCTTGATAGAAAACATCTAGATTAAGTATGATACTCTAACCCATTGTGCATTCCTTCACTCCCTTTCTCTCATGGTATCTCGAGACTATGAAAATATAGTGAAAAATCTATTATTAAATCCTTTTGATTGTTTATTCATCATATATATGGAACCCCATCCTTCCATGTATTTGAGTTTGAACGAGTTGGTGTGTGTTCGTGATTAGATACAATTGCTTTTCTCCATCTAATTTCAGACAATGGTGGTGGCAGGAGCTGTAGTTTTAAATGAATGACTCTTCTTGTTCATTGTCATTAGTTTTTCATGATTGATAGCACAATATCTATTCTAATATTATTGATAATTATTGATTTAAATTATGATAAAAGATATATTTTTTATTGATTATTTTATTTTTTTATTATCTGATCCAAAAACATAGTTGTGAGTTATTTGCAACATCCTCGGAGGATTTTGGCTAAATCTGAAACGGTATGTGACCTTCAAGATAATCGGAATCTTATCTTGTAGCCTTTGAAATTTTAGCACGCCTTATCTCGTAATCTTTGAGATTATCATACTTTATGACCTCTGATAAGACCAACAACATTTCGGTTATCTTTTATCTTTTAGAATTTGGATATATCCTATGCAATCTAATATTTAATATAAAAGTATTATTGACAGGCATAAGCTATTCTAGAGCTTGGAATGCATATTAAACCTTTGTTTTGTGTTCTATGAATATATCCGGCCAGAAACCTCTTTTCTAGTTTCAATTGTTGAATGTCCTTAGTCCTCTATAAGGAAAGAACTTAAACATTAATAAAGTATATTTCTTGTTTATCTTATCATTGCATAATTCCATAGGGTTTGCTTCTATTGTTTCTAGTCTATTCAGTAGGTTACATACTTATCATCAAAGTTGTACAGTTGTATTACTTACCCCTAGTGAGTGACCCCTTTAGTGATTGACACATCCTAGGTGAACTAGTGTGATCAGACCTATATTGGTGAATGATATAGGAGAGAAAGGTGAGGAAATCTAAATATTGACTATGATTGTAATATCCGAGGGTTGCATTATCAATGAGAGGACAAGCGAAAGAGCCTTGAATCGTTATTGCCACAGTCATACCAAACAACTAGGGATGACAATGAGTCGGACTAGACCGGATTTTTAAAATCCCAAATCCAAATTTATTTTATAAAATTTGGTCCATACCCAACCCAAAACCTAATGAGTATTTTATGAGCAAACCTATAATAAGCCCAACGGGTACACAGACAACATAAAAATTATATCATAAAAGAAAATTAAAAGGTAAACAAAAGTATGATATAAGCGAAATTAATAAAGAGGAAAACAAGCTCATAGCATTTTCAAAATGTAAATTTAGAATCTACAAAAGGGCTAGTGATCTGTCAATTCGTGCAGGGACTAGTGGTAGTCATTGTGATATTCAAGGAAAGCTGCACTTAACTTGTTTTCTCCGATACTCCATATTACATGGCCAATAACTAATAGCGAACTGAGATAGCACTCACTCTATTGTCAAGGCAACATAAGAAGCAATCTTTGAAACTGATTTTCATGGAAATAGTGTTCTCTTTTTCAAAGAAAAAGATTAATACAACTATGAAGAGATGCGATTGAAAAGTGTTCTCCAACAAAAGACATCTGATTGATTTACCCTTTTACCCTTACACAGACTATCTATTTTCATTTTGTAGGTCGACCTTTAACAATAAAACTATGTGTATTCAGTTATTTGTGTTGGTTTTTGACCCACGAAGAAGTCGGCCAATATAGAGTGAGAAACTGACAAGAAAATAAAAGAAAAACTCCAGCTCATGAACCAAAATACCACAATGACATTTTCAATAATGGTGGACACCACAGATCGCCTAGCCTTTTGTAGATCCAAGATCATATTTTTGCCTGTCCTTTTCTTTCTTTTGTGACATATTGAAAGCACAACAACATAATAGATAGAAGAAGATGTGTTACAAAACTATACTATATGGATATGTATTTATAGGAGAAGAGTTTGGGTAAATTTATACAGTATGGTAAAACTTTTCGTCTCAAAGTTGTCGACTTTTTCTATAATTAGTATTTAACATATAAAGAATTAAATTAATAATATTTTTTTCAAATCCATTTATATTTATCATTCTCTTCTTATTTCAATTAAAATGCATGCCTAATATTAACTATTTTGTAAGGCCTGATGAAATCTTCCCATTATAAAAATTACTATTATTTGTTAAAAATAATCTTTTATGATGTATACTTGTCGTATAATTGGTAGTTAACATATTAAGAATTAAATTTTTCTTCATTTAAATTTCGTAGCGTTTTATTTTACCTCTAAAAATGCAACACGTGTAATAGTAACTACAATCCAAGTATCTTGCCTTTGTTAAAAAAATTTTCCTTAACAAAAAATATCTATATTAACTACAACACTCTAGCCCGTCATGCATTCCTTCACTCTCATTCTTTCATGGTAACTCAAGATTGTGCAAATCTAGTAAAAATTATTTTATTAAATCTTCTTGTGTGAGTTCCAGCTTTTAAGGGGGTCAATAGTGCAGTATGAGAATTCAATCCCACATCAAAAATGAGTAGGGGAGATATTGAGCTTATATATGTTGTGTGAGGAGAGTATAAATAACAAGATATATCTTTTGGGTCATGTGGACAAAATTCTAACTGAGCATTGCACATGTGATTCTACACGTACAGACTCATGTCCGGGCTCATTGGGGTAAGAGGACCAAGGGGCAGACCGTGACATTTTGAGTGTTTATTCATCATATCTGTGGAACCTCATCCTTTTGTGTGTTTGAGTTTGACCTAGTCGAACTGAAATGACAATTAAGCTGACCAGTTTGATTGGATTTGACTGAGTAATCCATAGGTTACTTAAGTGCTATAAACATAATCATGGACCTAGGTGTGTTGTTAGAGAGAATTGAGCATCAAATGAGTGGTTGTTACTCGATAATATCATGTGACATGTTATTTGGCGGTTTTAGTGCATATTGTTCTTTATATTAATTTATGTGTAGTTGATGACCTGTTTCTAACACTACTCATCCATTATAGTATTGGTTCATTTTAAAGATGATTATGATATAAATATGTTAATTAAGTGAACTTTTCGATCGTTTGTTCAATATTATAGTTGAGCGGGCTTAAGCGTAATTTTAGCAACAAAAGGTAGTCTTTTCAGATAAAAAACATGTTGGAATGATTGTGAAGGCGTTGAGCTCCTACGGATGACCACCAACTGGTCTATGTAATAAAGAAGTGATGCCGAAGCTCAACCTACCGGTCAGTTGGAAGACAACGACAGATCGGTCCAAATAATCCTATAAGTCGAAGCTCAAACGACTGGTTGGTCTATAAACCCTTGATTTTTGGTGCCACGTGTGTCTATACACTTGAGATAGTTTGGTAATTCTTTTGTTCCATGTTTTATTCTTTGAATTACATTTGTGGTTCTTGGTGGAAAATTAAAGTTATTGTGTATATTTTAAAAGGATATATGGCATGATTTGATTTTTCATGATTTTTTAAAATATAATTTTAAATAATATTTTATTTTTAGTTAAATATCTATTAGTCAGAAAATTATGTTTTTTAATTCACTGAAAAGGTATGATTTTTCTGAAATTATGGTGAAATTTTCATAATTTTTGGACTTATAATCCTATTTATTGGGATTTTTCAAAGTTTAAAAATATTTTCTGAATTTATTTTATTATTTAAAAAATAAATAAATAATATTGGTATATTATTAATTTTAAACTACATCATTTTGGTGAATGCCAAAACAACGCCGTTTTGTAGTTGGTTCTACTTTTTAAAACAACTTCCTTTTTCCTTTTCCTTTCCCTTTTTTTCTTTTTCTTCTTTTCCCTTCTCTCTCCTTCTTCTTCTTCCTTCCCTGACTTCCTCTTCCTCTCTCTGGTCCAGAAGTTGCAGCTCCATCGTTCGGCCACCTCATGTCGCACTACCACCACCATTGTGTTCCTCTTGTCACTAGCAACACACGGCCGTTGGAAATTTTCCAATCAATCGTTGGACTCGACTAGGAGGAGCTAGAGAAACTCGTGATTTTTTTGGTGAGAAAAATTGCAGATTCTGGTCGTTGTCGGTGAGCAATCGACGATCCAACCCCGGATATGAGTTCCTTGTTTCAAGAGATTTTTATTGGTATATGATTTGTTGAAAATGGTTGAGCTTTTGTGCAGATCTACCATTTCCAGTTTTGTTGACGGTCCAACTGGCCACACATTGCCACGCACCACCATTTTGCTACCGCCATCTGGCCATACACCGCCCGAAATCCTAAATTTCTACATTTCAGATGCAATGGTATCATCAGTTTTTTGATTTGATATGTTGTTTGTGAGATATGGATTTTTAAAAATTTTCTCAGAAAATGTATTTTGGCTTAAAATAATAAATAATAATTTTAATAATAATACTATGTTGATAAAAATATAACTTGAGATTTAATTGACCTATTTTGTAATATTGGAATATTTTTTAAAAAATATTATTTTTGCCTCGGTTTGCATGCATGGTATATTTGAGTACCCATAGTAATTGTTGTTAGTTTGATGGGTATAATTGGTGAATGTATGCTTGTAATGGTATATATCGGTGTTTGACCTATATTGAGGCTTGTGTTACTGTGTTGTGGACTGACAGACTATATACCGTGCTTGACTGCCTTTGGTTGGTTTCTACATATAGGTGAGTGGAGACCTCACACTTTATTTGGTTTACATTTTAAAATATATGATTGAGATTTATTTTTTCAGAAAATTAAATAATGAATCGTATTTTTACTTAGAATTACATGTTTTGTGTTTGGAAATATGATTGGTTTTACGACTGTAAGATTTGGCATGTACATTGGTTTTATAATGGTTTTGTATTGCGAGGCATATTGTGATATAGTGCATGTGTTACATAGTCTATAGAGATATGTGATTGCACATAAGATTATCTGTCTGTTTTTGATAATGTGATTTTGGATTGAGTTTGATTTACTTTAATTGGTTTTATATCCCATTCTTATTACTTGTGAGTATCCAGTGCACTAACGACGATTGACCGAGATTGGTGGTCAATAGGTCACGTACTCTCTGCGGAGGGGATTTAATGTCAAAAGGAGATTATCAATATGGGTTGACCTTAGTCTTCGGTAACACTAGTTTGGGTTATATTTTTATAAAATGAATAAAAGAACCACTAGAGGGCTTCTTCTTCTTCCCTGGCTTGGGTGTAGAGAGGCATTTTGTTAGCAGACTTTCCAGTCCTTTTTAATGAAGAAAAGTATGCGTATGTGGATGATTCACCACTTAGCATTTACTACTTATCTTGATTTGAGTTAAAGTACTTTTGAGAGTATACACAAATTTTGTTATATTTATGCATTTTGTGGTCCCTATTTTTCCTCACCAAGATATTTAGCTAATGTTTTAGCGTTGTCCAGTTATGCTGGCAGGTTCTTCAGATTAGCTATTGATAACTGTGTTTTGTTGTCTGATTTATTAGTTGCTATCAGATATGATCAGACTAACTGAATTAGATTGACACATATATACCAGACATACTTCTTTGGTTTTATATTTGGATTTAATTTTGTATATTTTCCTTATATTCTGGTGTTCAGACTTATTGGTTTATGTTTGAAATAAGACAGTTTGGTTTACCATGATAATACGCTATTGATTACTATTTTTGTTTTATACATGTAATCTAGTACTTGATTTTTACGGATTTTATTGGATATGTTGTTTATGATGATTGATTGGATTTGGTTGACTGAGATAGATTTTGATGCGATTCAAATTTTCCCTACCTTTGATTTTATTTCACTATGATATTTTTAAAGTTTTTGTCATGTTCCAGAATCCACCAAGAACATAACAATCGTCGTATAACTACTATACAAACTTAGATGGTCATCCTAAGAGTATACAATAACTATACAAGGCAAGAACGAAACTTATTTAAATTTTATTTCGTATTTTGAATGCATGATGTGCCTCAAAAGTAATCCCAAGACTAAGAAAATATATTGGAACAAACCGACATAGTATTTTGCTGAATTCTATATCTTGCGAGACACGAACCTAAAATCTCGATTTAAGTATCACATAGTATGAGATCCTAATTTACAATACATACACACACGAAATGTCATATGCAACTAGTCCACATGTGCAATCCGAATCCTCAATCATACCTCGTAAGTTGGATTTTTCAGAGAGTCTACGATCTGGGGAGAAACCGATCCTTTGCTCTAACTCGGGAAACCTATCAAACACTGGCATGGTAACTAGGTGAATTGTGAAGATTTAGATTATGTTTGAAAACAATATAATTTAGGTAAAGGTTGGAGTGTCGTATAAGGTTATATATATATAAGAAATAAAGGATAAATTTTATAGCACGTATGAAGACTATTAATTAGAATTAAGGACATTTTGATTGTTTGAGATGATTTGAAACCTTAAGTACCCTTGAAATTGAGTAATTTGAGATAGAAAATTTTTCAAAAAAAATTTAGAAAATTTAATATACTATTTTGTTATTTTTTAAAAAATTTCTAAAAATTATATTAAATTATATATTTATGGAAAATTTGAAATTTAGGTCCAGATAGGTTCTACTGTTCATGAGAAGCATGTAGAAAATTTTTAGGTATTTTCCTGCTATTTTTGATGATTTTTACAAGTTTATTAGAAATTTTAAATAAAATATTATATTAATATTTAAATAAATTAATATTATATTAATTAAATCAAAACAACGAGTTAATGCATCGTTTTGACCGGGATGGTCAAAACGACAACGCACATTGTCGTTTTGACCTGCTTAAGGGGTATTGTCAGGTAGCATAGAACGACGTCGTTTCATGTGGAAGTGGGCACTGGTTTTGCCGTATCCGATGGCCCACCGACTCCAATAATTTTTCCAGGAGGAAATGCCCAAATTGTGCATTTCCGTTGTGGACTTCTTTCACTCTTGATATCGAGCGATTCCAGAGAGATTTTCCATACCAAACCTATTGGTGCATAAATCGAGTGGATTTCGTTAGTAATTGAAGCTCTTCCGGCGAGTTTTTCGATTGGTAAGTCCCAGGAACTTCATTAGCTTAGATCTCGTGTTTCTGTGGATGAAATTGTTCGATTTAGGCTGGGTTTTGATGCGGGTGAATTGGAGAATTTTTCTTGGTGGTTTTAGGGATGATTCACCGGCTGGAATGGTGAATCGCCAATTTGGGTTTTGACCTCTGAACTTCATCCAGAGGTTAAAGATGAACTAGCAGATGACAAGCCATCTGCTGGCTGTTCGGGTGACAAGTCGTCTGGCCAAGGGACCAGACGACAAGTAGGTTGAGTCATGACCCTCTGCCATGTAGTCGGTTTATGGTAGGTCTGACCCAGTTTGGGTCATACCAAACTGAGTCAAACAGGGTTTAGCTGGACAGGGTCGAGTCAGATCGGTCGAACCAAACTAGGTTGAACCGGACTGAACCAGGTCAGGGTCAGGGTCAGGGTTGGGTCGGGTCAAACAAGGAATTGAAAGAACAATGAGGTTGTGACACATGGCAGTCTCTGGTGGTGACACATGTTCATTGACTTTTCCAATTTTGATTGATTTTCCAGAAATTCCAAAAATAAAGAAACATTCAAGGAAAATAGGTAGAAAATGAGAAAATCATCAGCGGAAGACTTTATAATTAATCAAGGGAACCACAACACACAAGTCTCATAGGGATCTAAAAATCCAACAAGTAAATCACCATTAAGTTTTCAAAACAATGAAACAAAGGAGACATTCTAAAAACCAAAAAGTGGTTCAATCAATCTTCATGTTATATGCACAAGTAGACAAGGAACAGGTATGCAAATGTGATGCAATATCGTCCCGCCGTACAGCTTTGATTCTCACACACTGGTTCCACGAATAGTGAATGTACCTAAGCTTGAAAAATGGTGAAAACAACAGGATGAGATTACAAAAATCTCAATAAGGTCACAACACCATAAGATCTACAGAAATCTTAGACAAATATCTCCCAAACAATCATCAGATCATCCTTACACATCTAAAGAATATCACGCAATTCAAGAATCAAACAATAAGGTTAGAGCCGAAAGATAAGGTTGTGGGTGGACTACAAACACTTCTGAAAAACCAGAAGTACACAGGTAGGAAAACACATCAACTACTCTCGGTAATAGGAAAAGGCCATCCCCTTCCACCTGTGTTGTCCAAAGCTTTGCTGCCAAAAAAATAAAGGTTAGCACACAAGCTAATCAGCAAGCCCATTCATCTTGCCAGCACATAGGACAAGGCATCTAGCCAGCACACAGGATTAGGCATCCGAACCAGCACACAGGATTAAGGCATCTTTCCAGTACACAGGATTAGGGCATCTTTCCAGCACACAGGACAAGGCATCTAGCCAGCATAAAGGACTAGGCATCTAGCCAGCACACAGGACTAGGCATCCAGAACGTGCAAGCTAGGGATTGCCACCTATACAACTCTCATACCAGTAAGAACCTCCCCTCTCCCAAGGGGAATCAGAACTTACCCCGAATGGTAGCCGAAAAAGGATCCTGACACACAAACATGTATCAGCATAGACGAGCAAGTACAAAGCACAATACCATAACAGGGTATCCTCAATCATGTCAGAACACACTCAGCATGTTCAATGTACACAACACATGCAATCTAGGCACTCATAACCTATCTCAAGGGTTCGGTATAGCCTAGATAAAGCTCAAATCAATCTGCAACTCATGCATACTTCATCTCATATATATGCGCATACAATATCACAAGTACAGGTACCGAAATCAACAAGCAAACAACATGGATCTCTGGAGAAACCGATGAGGCATAGATCCTACCTTTCTTTTCTCTGAACAAGAAGCTATTCTTTTTCCTTTATTCAGGGGATCCAAACCATCTATAACATCATAAGGCAAAGGCAAAACCAAACTAAGCATGCATACTCAATAACCAAGTAAATACCCTATTTCTTTACTAATTCCACTCACCAAACCTATCAGGAACCTGTGATCATATGCCACAAGTGCCTCCCTCTTGGATGTGTGATGTGATAGCCAAGAACTTAACAAGATTCAACCTGAATCACCAACCCAATTAACTATAAAAAATTTTGCACTAAAGATAGGGCACAAGGTGAATTGCAGTTTCATGCATACAAGGTGTAAGGGTTGTAATTTCATCTTAACAAGGAAGGATTAGATTTTAAGAACACATACAAAAAAAAAAAGAAACAAGATCAGAAACCAACAAGTTAATCAATTGATCAAAATCGGCAACAATAGGGAAAAAGAGTAAAGCATGCCGATTTCATGTATAAGGAAGATTCAAAGGATGAATTCATGATTTTACAACATGAATGGATGCCAAATAATCATACGAACAAAAAGAACAACAACATAAATCAATTGAAGGAAGAATCACACAAGTTTGGCACCAAAACTGACGAATTACGACTTGGATTTCGACAGGGAAAACTAACCTTCTGATGGCCAACCTAAGATATTTAGATAGAGGATGAAAAGAGATTTCCAATAAGCTATTATTTTCAGAATTCTGACAAAGGATGAGAGAGTTATGCTAGTTTGAAGGTCAAGGATATTTCAACAGCTATAGGTAGGCATACGGTTTGATGTTTGAAGGATTTTGTGTGTTTCTGATGTGGGAAATAAGTGTGGCCAGCTACCTCTTTATATAGGGTAGTTATGGGATTAATTTTTCCTACTTTAAAGGCTTGATAAGGTAAGATATTATCAGAATTAAATTCTGGAATTATTTTTCCTTAATTTTAGGGATTTTATCTCCAAAGGTAATTTTGAACCAATAAGGAACCAAATCAAAGGGAAATGAAATCAGAAATGACTCCTAGACATTCCATACTATTTTCGGCCATCACACATCCATTTCCTTAAGGGTAAAATAGTCATTTCACCTGCACTAGTTTCTGGACTTCTAAGACTCAAAATTCGGCGTCTCACAAAAAATATAAGGAATCCAATGATGTATATTTTGATTAATGTGGACTTGATTTGTGGGATATAAAAATTAGGAGAAATTTATACAAATTTAGGAAATATCGGGAACAATATTGGAAAGGTTCGTATAGGTAGATCAAGGTCCGTAAGACTAAGAAAGGGGTCATGTGATTTCAATTTTGATTTATTATCTTAGAAATTGAAGAAGTAAATGAAATTATCGAATATAATTTATATAGTTGTTGAATCGCGTGCACTAGACCCCAGAGTGGGATCCAGCCAAGTACCATCGGAATAAGGTGAGTGGAATAAACTTAGCGTTCTGTCAGTTATTTACTTGTTGAAATGCAAAACTTTATATCATCATATTCCTCATAATTTTCTGAATTTTTTTAATATTTTTCCTCAATTTATTTCTATTTTTCCTGAATTTAATTTATTTTCTGGCATTTTTAAATTTTTGGTCAAAGTCAACATAACACTATGTCAATCTATGACACGACCACGTTTCTATCAGAATCGAACCGATCTCGATCTAGAAACCAAACTTACACTAACTTACCAAACCGAGCTAAATGACATGCCACTCATACCAAGCACTAACGACACATCGTTCATACCAAGCACTGACGACACGTCATTTGTTTCCCTCTGAATGACATATCCCACAGAAGGCCTGCGGACAACAAGTCGTCCATAATCATCCTTCCTTCAGCCGGACCTGCAAATCGGGAACTCTAGGTTTTTCTTCCAACAGCAAAACTTCAATACACACCACCACCTTGGTTAAAACCTATACCAAAACGAAGTACAAGCTACCCCAAACATAACCCTTTAATTTTCATGCTATTTCATCCACTAAAACTTAAAAAATCTGAGAAAGAAGGTCTCATCTTTTTGGATGAGAGAGAGGCCTTATTTTTCACCTGAGATGGGATGAAATCATCCAAAAGATACACGCATGAATTCGGGAGGGAGAGATGCATGCGGCCAGGGCAAAGAATTGAGTTTTTGAAACTGATATCGCAAATACCTAAATCCAGATTTCAATCGGGGATAAGAAGGCTTCAGTCGGTGGGTTGTCGGGCAAGACAAACCGGTGATTCTCTCAAAGCTAAATGACGTCTCTTTCACCAAAAGATAAAACGATGTCATCCCAATGAAGATGTCAAGTCGAGCCTGTCGAAACGACAGATTTCGCTGCAATTTTGACCAACCTTGGTCAAAATGGCAGCATATGTTGCATTTCAATCCTTTGAATTTTTATTTCATTTCTTTTTTTTTATAATAATATAATTATTATTTTCTTTTAATTCACTAAATCTTGCAAATTCATAATAAATGGGATATTAGTCAGAAAAATATCCCAAAAAAAATACTATAAACTTCTTATGAATAGTAAAATCTAATTAAATTAAAATATTCTATTTTATTCATGATCACAATTTACTAAAAATTATAATAATCTCTGATATTTAATAGAAAATTACTAATAATTAGAAATACCTTTCCAAAAATTCTTTAAAAATTACTAAACACTAATATTGAAAGTAGGGGTCCCAAATCATCTAAATTTCTCCTGTACCTTAATATTTTTAATTTTATATCATATTTATGTACATATTCCTATAAATAAAATTTTCAAATTATCCTTTAGATATTCTTACCAATGAATTTAATAATTCATTTTCATCCCTTGTGATGTATATTATTTCTTATGAGTCTCAAAAGATAGACTCAAGAGCCTTAGTCATCAGATGACTTGGATTTCAAGGTTGACAGATTTCGGGATGTGAAAAGACAAAATTATTCTCAGATACCGAGTTCCAAGAAATACACTGTCTGAGACTATTTTGGGGGTGTCAGGAATAAAAAAATACACCTGCGAGTCCAAATGACTCAACAGGTTGGAGTATAAACAAGATACCAAAGTCGGCTTCTTTCGACTCGTGAGCTAGCCATAATAGGACCAGACTAGGGAAGAACTCTCCCACATCGGAGAAAGGGAAAGAGCCCTTTAACAAGCAAGCTAGGCACCTTTGAGTTCTCGTCAATACCCGACAACTATTAGTTTCGATATTCACTGATCAATGATTCATACTTATCCGTTTCAATAGTATCTATACCTTCATACCCCTAGCCTATGGGTTATAGGTTAACTAATTTATGATTTATCAGGTTATTGGGCTTAAGGCCCAACCCACTAAATTACAAAACCTCATAGTTTTATTTTTCTAGCCTTATGGGATTGTAAGGGTAGCACAATAATTGTTATTCTTAGATTTTTGTGATGGAGGTGTTCACCCCTGGAGTAAGGTACAGGGCATGACACGTTCCATCAACATCGACCGGTCGGTTCATCAGAAGAGATAAAGTGACGAACATGTTGAAGATCAACGAACTAGTCGGTTCACTTATACCGACCGGTCGGTTATACGAAATCCACACTGATGATATCGGATAAAGATGTTGCTTACGGATTAGGACTATTTACTTAATTTTTAGTATAAAAAGACGTCAGGGGTTTATGGTATAGCATCTAATTCTTAGTTTTAGAGTATAAACACTAGCTTTCATTGTTGGGTCCATAATATTTCAGAGATTAATTCATAGTATATTATTTGGATTTTAAGTATGACAATTTATATTGTTTTACTGATTTTCCTATTCTTCCTTCATTTTAGTTTCTAAGTGCCCAAACAGGATTCAAACCAAAATCTATTAACAAATTAACCAATGAAGATTTTCTGCCTTGACCTTTATTACGAACTTGATTACTTCGTTCTAGGTAAACCTAATCTGGTAGGGATATTGGTTTAAGTTCCGACATAGGGGTAGGATACCTAGGTTAACCTAATTGACAAAATATGAGTATATCTGTCAAACCTAGGGTTCATACTGATTAGGGATAATCAATTCTTTAGCCAAATTAGCTTAGGAATACAGCTAATTAGGGTAGTTGGGTTAGCCAGTAATAACCTAGGAAGGTATTATTGGATAAAAGAAAATCATAAACATTTTTAAGATTAATTAATAGAATAGATTCTATGTGCAAATTCTGACCAACTCCATTGATTTATTAACATTTTAATTACAGTTATATTAATTTAGTTTTATTACAATCGAATCACTATTCGATTAATTTAACTAGAGTGAAAAAATTTGAAAAATTGATTAGTTTTAGACGGACTTTTTCTATAGATCGATACTCATTCTTATAGAACTATATTACTTATTGGCATCGTACACTTGTGATAAAGATAAATTCAATCACGTTAACAACAATTGAGGATTGAGTCTTAGAGGAAACCTATATGTGAAGTTGAGGATTGAGCCTTTGAGCTTGATTTGATGATTTTGGCCTTTTTAGTTTTTCAAGGCTTGTTTTCATTTTAATTAGCCTAAATTGACATTTGAAGTTTTAAAATATCAAATATTTTAATAATGTTGAGCTTAATGGTGTCGTAAGAGTGTTTAAAATGTTATGTCGTAATTCTGAGTCAATAATGTCACGCAAAGTGTTATTTTTCGATTCTAGCACACATGTGTCATTTGTTTCGTTTTGCATATATATAAAAGGATTGAGTCTATTGGAAATCCACTTATATTTATCATTCTCTTCTAAGTTCAATTAAACTACATGCCTAATGCTAACTATTGTATAAGGTCTAATGAAATCTTTCTTTTATAAAAAAATAATATTATTATTTAAACACAACCTTTCAAGTATATACTTGTCATATAATTGATAATTAAAATTAAATTTTTCTTAATTTTTACTTCGATTACCTTGTATTGTGCTTCCAAGAATCCCACACGTGTCATATCTTCAAGTATTTTGTCTTTGTTATAAATTTTTTCTATAATAAAAAATATCAAGATTAACTTCGACACTCTAACCCGTTATGTGTTACTTCACTCTCCTTCCCCTTCCCCTTCCCCTTCTCTCATGGTAATTCGAGACCATGCAAATCTAGTAAAAATATATTGACAAAATAGCAGTAAAATATGAGTTTATCTCCATTTAAATAAAATCATATTATAGTATAAATAATAAAATATATAATGTGAGACATTATCCTTTTGAGCATCCAAGTTTGGTTGAATTGACCAGTGAGTTAGGCAAAGTCAACAAGTTAACCAGAATTGACCAGAGGTTTAATTGTGTTGATCAGGAGACAGTTGGGTTACCATGAGCTGTAGATACAATGATATAGTCCATGTATTTCACGAATCCCAAATAATCGAGCAACTGACCGGTCAAGAAGGTAAAAGACTGATAGCTGAGAGGAATGACCGATCGGTTGGACATATGGTCAGATTGGTTGGGTTCAAAGTACAAGAAGAACACATGTATGGAAAACCGATCGTGCCAAAAGAAGATGGTCGAGGTTTATAGCAGACTACTCGGATTATAGTTAGATTGGTTAGCCTCAAATCATGAGACAAGAGACTTGTAATGCCAGGGGAAGATCGATGGTTGAGACATTCTGCAGACCGGTTGGATGTTTAGGTTTGACCGGCCGGTTTGAAAGCATAGAGTTATAGTTTGGCGCAGTCATTCTCTAGACAGCCAAAATCAGCCACCGCCCTCAACCATTTGCAGTTACTACGGCTATGGTGCATATCTACCGACACTAAGGCCAATCAGGCCCTATACCTCACATAGCAGTTCCAATGATATTAGAAGAAGGGGAAGCTCGCTAATCTTAGGATCCATTGTTAATGTAAATTGAATTTACCTTCGTCGTAAGTGCATGATGTCAACAAGTAAAATAGTTCTAAAAAAACGATTATCAATCCACAAGAAAAATCTGTCTAAAACTAATCAATTCGCCAAACTCTTTCACTCTAGTTAAATTAGTCAAATAGTATGTTGATTGTAATTCAAAAATAAAACTGAATATAGATAGTTGTAATGAAAATATTAATAAATCAATGGTTTAAATCAGATTTCGCAACTAGAATTTGTTTTACTATTTAACTTAGAAGATGTTCCTGATTTTCATATATCCAGTAATACCTTCCCGGGTTATTATTGGCTAACCTAGTTAAATTAGCTATATTCCTATACTAATTAGATTAAAGGATTGATTAACCTCAATCAATATGAACATAAGGTTTAGAAGATATATTCCTATTCAGTCAATTTAGATTACCTAGGTATTCTACCTCTGTGTCGGAACCTAAATCAATATCCCTACCAGATTAGGTTTATCTAGAACGAAGTGATCAAGTTCGTATTATGAAGGGCCAGGTAGAAAAATTTTCGTTAGTTAATTATGTCAACAGATTCCGGTTTGAATCCTGTTTGGGCATTTAGAAACTAAATCTACATAAGGAATGAAAAGTAAAAAAAAACAATTATCATACTCAAAATCCAAATAACATACAGTTAATTAATCTCTAAAAGATGAAGAATTCCAACAACAAAACTAGTGGTTTGTTCTGAAACTAAGAACTCGATACCCAATAATACATCTGAGTTTTTAATTTATAACATAAAAACTCATCCGACCAGTTTGTATGAACACATTGACCTGTCTCTGATAATTTCTCAGGTGACCGAATGGAGTTATCACGGACCGGTCGGAGTGTTCATATGGACTGGTCGGATGAGTTTTTATGTTATAAATTAAAGACTAGTTGGTATGCTCTCGGGAAAATCCTTCAATTTGGTATCTAGTTAGACCAATCGGTCGTTGTAGGTGAACCGACCGATCGGTCGAGTCTCGATGTGAATGTTGTTTGGCACAGACCAGGCGGTGCATGTACACTGACAAAATACACACTAAGAACACAAAAAGAATCAAAAATATGTACTAATGACCAAAGCAAAACATAAGTTAACAAATCTCCTCAAACTTAGAACATTGTTAGTCATTAACAAGAACAGTTCACTAACCAAGAACACACATACAAGAATGCACAATTCAACATAACAACATAATAAGGAGACAGTTCACTCTTTCATATCTGGTGATAAACACCCAATTCAGAAATTCTGGTCTATCAATTCACACCTAAAAACTGTACATATTCAATTCTCACATAAAGGAATTAGGATTTGAAAAACATCCAACACTCATGCAATAGTTCATTGAACCTTCTAGAATATTTATTGGATATTTAGAGGTGAAGCTCAAATGTCCCAACAAATTCAACTCACCATAGTGCCATTTTAACTTTGTACTTATGCTTCAAGTTTTTTTCTTTTTACATGCATATACGCAGAAGTTGATTCATTCAATTTCTTCTTCCTCACAACAATCAAGCAACAATAAGTGAGTCAAACTATTAGCTTAACGATTACTAACCAACCCTCCTCATTTTTCCTCAACATAAACTGAATAAATTCGATGCTTCGTTGTTCCAAATTTTGGTTAGTCATCTTTTACCTAATGCCACCTTCAATTTGTAAAAAGAAAATTCAATACAAGATTAAGGTATGACATAATTAAACATACTAAACCAAATCAAGCATCTCTCACCAGAAATTAAAATTGAACCAATCTCCTCAAACTTAAGTTAAATGGACTTCCATGGACATAACATGAGCATCAAATAAATATCAAAGTAACAGACCTTACGAATGATAAATAAGTTAAACAACATAGACACAATACAACAACAAAACTAAAAGACATAAAGAAAATAAAAGAAAAAGAAAAATACTCTAGATAGCAGCTCAAATATCTCCGAGAGCCTGATCATCCCACTATGGCGGAGGAAGACCATCAAAACTCTGATGACTGAAGTGATCGTACATCCACTAACCAATCTCTTACTAATAACTAACAGACCTAGCTTGCTGGGTCTGTAAGCTCCTTAGCAACTCAACCGTGCTAGCCTGGGCTGCTTGCATCACCATAAGTACGTCAACAATCTGTCCTGGTCAGCCCTCATTTCCAGCATCATCTCGATCAATATCTGTCAACGCCTGTTGCTGCACTGAAATGGCCTCCAACCAAACTGAAATATCATCTCCCAAGCGAGTTGCCTATGATGAAAATACAATCTCGGGCTAGCTACTCCTCTGAATCTCTATAGGTGGTGGTGTCGATGGTGGAACAGAAGCACCTCCTCTAGTATATACCCTAGTATAGTATGAATGGTAGTCAAACTCCCGTAGCTCATCCTTCGATACTGTCACCCGAATCTATGAGGAGATATAGGACTGTGTGAAAGGAAGCAGAGACTTTAGTATTGGAAAATACAACTCCTCCGGAGGTACCAAGAAACTTCTGATAGCTTTGATTGTGGCTGAAAATGACAGTTTCTTAAATACTTCTATCTTTGCTTTGTCGACTGCCAACCCCCTTTCAGAAATCAAATGTCCCAAAACTATGCCTTCAGTAACCATAAAATGGCATTTCTCCCAATTCAGCACTAGATTGGTCTCCTGGCATCTTTCTAAAATAGCTCCCAAGTGGCTGAGGCATTGGTTGAAATTGTCCCCAAAGATAGAAAAATCATACGTGAAAACCTCTATGCATCTTTCAATCAAGTTTGTGAACATAGCCACTATACATCTCTGAAAAATGGCAGGCGCATTGCACAACCCAAAAAGGCATCCAAGTGAAAGCAAAAGTTCTATAAGGGAAAATAAAAATGGTCTTATTTTGATCTTTTAGAGTAATGACAATCTAATTATACCTAGAATACCCATCAAGGAAATAGTAGAATTCCTTGCCAGTAAGCTTTTCCAGTATATGATCACTAAAGGGGAGAGGAAAGTGATCCTTACAAGTTTTTTTATTCAGTTTCCTGTTAGCTAAGCATACCTTCCATTCTGTAATTTTTCTGGTTGGCACAGATTCTCCCTTCTCATTCTTCACCATTGTGGTACCTCCTTTCTTTGGAACACACTGAACTGGGCTCAACCAATCGCTATCTAGAACTGGATGGATGATCTTAGCATCAAGCCACTTAATTATTTTTTTTCACACTATTTTCTTCATGTTTGGATTCAGCTATTTCTAGTGCTCAATTGAAGGCTAATGTTCTTCTCTAATCTAATCCTATGCATGCAGATTGAAGGGCTGATCCCTCTTGTGTCCACCCAATTATGGTATTATACTCTCTCAGTACTCGCATCGGCTTCTCTTCTTGCAATTACATCAAAAAGGCTGAAATGATAACAAGGAGAGTATCATTCTCCCCCAGAAACTGGTAATTCTCTACTGAAGGTTTCATCTTATTCAGTTGTCCCAAAGGCACATCAAGAGTTTCAAAATGTCTCTATCTCCAACTGGGCATATTATCCATGCTTCTAATTAAGGCTGGAACCTCTTCATTATCATTGTCTTCAATTCCAAGCAAAATAACTTTTAAATGATCTTGACACTCAAACTACCTTTCTTCATCATTGTGTTCTGTCTCCCAAGCAATGATGGAGTTGTCACTCTTATTATCATAGCATTTCATAGAAGAATGTATATCAGGGGTAACCTGTTGATCACCCACTTTCATAGTCAATTGGCCAACATGAACATCAATTAGAGACCTCCCTATAGCCAAGAGAGGTCTTCTAAGGATGAGTGGAACAGCTTTGTCTTCCTCCATGTCTAAAATAATAAAATTCACCTGAAAGATGAATTTGTCAACTTTGATTATAACGTCCTCCATAATACCCCTAGGAAAGGAAAGTGAATGGTCTGCCTTTTGGAGGGTGCAAGAAGTAGGACAAATGTCTTTCAAACCCAACCTTTCTACCATATAGAGGGGCTTAAGGTTGATGTTGGCTACCAAGTCACAGAGTGCTTCACAAAACTGATTGGCCCAATCTCAACAAGAATAGTAAAACTCCCAGGATTTTTAAGCTTTGGAGGCAACTTTCTCTGAATTATGGCACCGTATTCCTCTGTTAAAGCCACAATCTCATAATCTCCTATCTTCCTCCTTTTTGTCATGATATCTTTCATAAACTTTGCATATGTTGGCATCTACTCCAAGGCATCAGCAAAAGGGATATTGATTTATAATTTCTTGAAAACTTTTAAGAATTTTGCAAACTGCTAGTTTAGCTGCTCCTTCTTCAACCTCCTACAAAAAGGTGGAGGAGGAAGCTGCTCGTTACTCTCCTATTTCACCAGTTTCTTCTCTGCTGTTTTCTCTAGTGTTGATTCCTCCACTGTTGACTTCTCCTGGACCTCCTCAAACTTAGGTTGCTACTCACTCTTCTAACTTCCACTAAGCTCTTTGGCTATCACTGGCTTAGGAAAAACTGCACCTAATCTCAAGGTTGTTGTCTTCAATTCTAAGGGAGGTATTGTATCTAATGGTAAAGATTTATAAATTATCTGGGATACCTGGCTCATCAAGGTGTCAAGATTTTTAATTCTGGAATCACAAGACATTATAAATTGCTGCATAAGATCCTTCAAGTTGTTCATTTTCTTAACTGGCTGTAGATTCTGAAAATTTGGGTTATTCTACTGGTAGCCTGGGTTGTAACCTCCTCCCTTGTGATGATTAGGATTAGAAGCACAAATTAGATTGTTGTTCTTATAAGAAAAATTAGGATGGTATTTCCAATTCTCATTATAAGTATTCCCAAAGTACTGAGGCCGCTTCCCTGGATTTCCAACATAATTGGCTTCTTCAACATTTTGATTCCCTCCATAATGGTCACACAATGCTAAGATAGGTGGGTTGGTTGAATTCTGATGGAATGCCTGGTTGAATTCTGATGGAATGCCACTACTCTTGCTCTACTCTATGCAAACTCATGTCTCATTGCTTCCATTTCTACTGTCAACTTGGTAATAGCATCTACTCAAGCTTTCTTGGAGTCCTGTCAAAATCGGTATAAGTCTTCCAAGTCCGTCCTCCAGCAACTACTCTCTCTACCAATATGAAAGCTTTGTTAGCTTCTTTATCTAAGAAATTAAGATCGGAAGTGGCATTTAGTATGAACTTGTGCATCTTGGACTGCCCCCTTTAGAAAGCGTCCACCAGTATGAAGTCTGGAATGCCATGATGTGGGAACCTCTTCAATAATCCCTTGAATATGTCATAGGCTTCATAGAGTGTCTTCTTTGGTAGTTTTTTAAAGTTACTGATCTTATGCCTCAAGTGGGATGTCTTTGTTACTGGAAAAAATCTGGCCAAGAAGGAGTTCATCAGCTCATCCCATGTAGAAATGGAACCATTGAGCAAGTTTTCCAACCAGTCTACAGCTTTCCCAACAAGAGAGAAAGGGAAAAGATGTAGCCTGTCTATTTCAATAGGGACTCAATTGAACTTGAACGTTTCTATCAGCTTTACGAACATCTTCACATGCTTCATTGGGCCCTCCTTTTCCAGCCCAAATAACTTGTGGTTCTCCATCATCTGAATCATGGTAGGCTTGATTTCAAAACTATTGGCTGGAATTACTGGCCTACAAATACCATCACCTAGTAGCTCAATTGTTGGTGTGTTGTAATCCTTCACTGTTCTGTTTCTAGGCTATGGGTTGTCCACCACTGAAGCTGGATCCGTATTGTCCCCTCCATTAATGCCTCCACCTTGACTATTCGTCGTTTGATCTGAAATGCTGAGGCGTCTGAGTCTCTGGATAGTTCGTTCAATGTTGGATCAGCTGGTGCAAGGTCAAACTTTTTACTTCTCAGATTATATTTGTTTTCCAGCTCTACGCACAAAAAAACTAAAATTTAATCTAGAAAAAGAATAAGAGATAAATTGTCAATCTTAAAATCGTTCTTCCCTGGTAATGGCGCCAAAAACTTGTTAACGTAAATTGAATTTACCTTCTTCACAAGTGCATGATGTCAATAAGTAATATAATTCTAAAAGAACGAGTATCGATCCATAGGAAAAATCTATTTAAAACTAATCAACTCGCCAAACTCTTTCTCTTTAGTTAAATTAGTCGAATAGTGTGTTGACTGCAATTCAAAAATAAAACTGAATAGTTGTAATGAAAATGTTAATAAATTAATGGTTTGAATCAAAATTCGCATCTAGAATCTGTTTTACTAATTAACCTAAAAGATGTTTGTGATTTTCTTATATCCAATAATACCTTCCCAGGCTATTATTGGCTAACCCAATTACCTAATCAGCTATATTCCTATCCTAATATTGGTAAAGGATTGATTAACCCCAATCAGTATGAACCCTAGGAATGATATATATATTTCTATTTTGTCAATTTAGATTACCTAGGTATTTCACTCCTCTGTCAGAACCTAAACCAATATCCCTACTAGATTAGGTTTACCTAGAATGAAGTGATCAAGTTTGTATTTTGAAGGGCAATGTAAAATAATCTTCGCTAGTTAATCATGTCAATAGATTTTGGTTTGAATCTTGTTTGAGCTTTTAGAAAATAAATCGACAAAAGAAAAAGAAAGCAAGTAAAACAAAATCAATTATCATACTCAAAATCCAAATAACATATCGTTAATTAATCTCTGAAGATGAAGAATTCCAACAATGAAACTAGTGTTTTGTTCTGAAACTACCCAAAAATATATCCAGGCGTTTAATTTATAACATAAAAACTCGTCCGACCAGTCCGTATAAACACACCAACCAGTCCATGATAATTTCTCAAGTGACTGACCGATCGATTCAATTAGACTAACCGATCGGTATGTTCTTGGTAAAATCTTCTGATTCGATATCTGGTTAGACCGACCAGACGCTGTAAGTGAACTGACCAGTCGGTTAAGTATCGACGTGAATGTTCTTTTTCACCAACTGGTCGGTGCATGTACACCGACCAGTTGGCAGGACTTCATAAATGTCATATGATTTCATACCATCCAAGAGTCATTTTTCATCGAAAATGGCTTCTTTTCATCCTAAACTTGCGTTTTTGACAACCCAATCACAACACTCGACAAACCATCAAAAAGTCTGTTCTAATGACTCAATTACTCATTAAGAACACAAAATGAATCAAAAATAAGTACGAATGACTAATGCAAAACATAGGTCATCATCCATCATCACCCATTTGGCTGTTCAGCTTGGCTGGCCCCTCCAAGTACTTTCTGGCTCTTGCATGACATGGCTATTCAGTCGGTATGCTCAATATGGGGCTCATCTAGCAGGACTCAACGAGACTTTATTTTTTTAGGACCCTTGAAAGTCGATAGTTGTAGAAGGAGTTTGAGGCCCTACTTCACAGCCGCCAGCAATAGGACCACCAGCATCATCCACTCACTTCCGTGCCCCTGGAGGTACTTCATTGGATAGCCTCGGTGGATGTCGTACTTATAGTCTTGAGAGGCCCAATTGACTACACATTGGGGCTCAACCCCAAAGAGGTAGATTAGGGGACTTGCCTACCCATTAGTTGTTTATTTTACTTTATTTCACTTTAATTTTTAGCATTTACATGTTTAAGATCAAACATGATTTAAGTATGAGGATGTTTATATATACTTTATTGTTGTAAGCCCCTGCTTAGTCATGCTAGTCATACTTGTTTGCTATATATACTTGTTTGCAAATTTTTGCTGAAAATTTTTGCATATCTCTAAGCTGATACGTGATGTCTATTAGGAAGTCAAATGCTGATCATTTAGGATACTTTAGATGCATGAAAATAGGAGATTGAACTCTTTATAGAATAGGACTAACGAATCGATAGATTGGCCCAAAATAAAATCACATACACAACCTTAACGAGTTTTGAACCCTGTAGAAAAGGAACAACTTCTGCCTCTGAATTTTTTCTGAGATGTCCTTGCATAAAATTTGAATTTAGATCTTGCCATTGATACCTTTACAAGTTCACAAGAAACAAAACACTTAGGAAAATGACTTAGACAAATTAGGATTTAAACCTTTATGTACAGTACAACCTTTCTTGGACAGCCATCTATGAACATGACCATTAGTGACCCAATTTGAATTGTGGCCTTAATCTTGTCACACTAAAATTTCAATCAACCATCTGACATTGTACCCCCAAAAGAACCTCGGTAGTCATTCATAAAGACAGTAGAAACAAAGAGCATGGAACATTTCCTGGCAAAACACTTCCCATAAATAAAGATTACACAAAGATCCTTAACCAACGCCTCCTCAGGACCACAGAAGATCATCAAGTTATGGTTTTTTCTCTAAAGCATAGAAATGTTAGAGATTGCATAGCATGACAAAACTAGAAGAAGAGAAAACTCGAGAGAGGAAACAAAGATGTAAGAGGAAGAAAATCAAAATGATTAGAAATAGGGGAGTGGGATAAGAAAGGAAGCACGAAAATTCTCTATGCCAAAAGACTTTGACTGGCTACCCAAGCCTTCAAAAGACCCCCATCATACCTGAGCCATGACCTCGATATACCCACAAAAAACTTAATGATTCTTTTATGTGTTACTTGATAAAGTGAAGGAGTTTAGGTGTCATGGCAAGCTTATGGTATTCAAACTTTTATGAATAGATGATGAGTGTTTCACATAATTCAATTACCTCATGCATCTTTAAAGTATGTGATTTGATTGAGAAATTTGACATGTATCTTTATCAGCATGAGTTTTTTTATTAAAGGGAGTGGATATTCAATATTGGAAATGCATTTTGTGTATCCTGACAATTTATGCTATGATTTCTTAGACTATAGTAGATGCTTAAGGACAAGCACATGGAAAGTATGAGGATATTTGATAGTGTGTTACTATGCCAATTTTATCTGATGTTTTTAGACAGATTACACACATAAATCGGTTTAAATATAGTATATACTCTGTTATTTAATATGGACTGTGATCTCGAGATATTTGCAGATTTTTATAGGTAAAAGTATCGAATCGAGGGAAGATTGGGGCTTCCGGGATTTTCTGAGTTGAAGAGAAACGGACAAAGCATGCATGCAAATTGAGTGATCATGACCCTGGAAAACCTGCTTTCCTATTTTGGTGTCTACAACTAGATTTTTGTACCATTGGAAAACAAACTATTTAATCTAGAATTTTTTAACGGGATCCTGTGAATTCTAATTTTAGGTATATGAATGTCCAAACCGTTTGTGGGCTAATATATCTAATTCTATCCAGCATTTTGTTTATTTTTAGTTGTGTATTCATTAGATTATGTCTGGCTAAAACACTTAGTTTCAGTCTTTACCTATCGCCAATCCTGAGTCCCCCTATAAGGCCTCAGTTTAATATTAGTAAATTTCCAATTTCAGTCTATCTTTCTGTTGCATAAATCCATAGATTCTTTTTCTATTGTTTCTAATCAACTTGATAAAATAGATTCTTACTTTCAAAGCTAGTGAGAGTAATCTATTGCATGAGAGACACACTTAGTGGAATATAATTGGGAAAGCACACTTGGTAAGTGAAACATGAGAGAAAGTCGAGGATAGTTAAGGGTTGACGATGTTTGTAGTCCAAATCTAGGGTTATCAGAGAATTGGTGTGAGGATCTCCTCCTTAGAGGAACAGTGCAACTCAGTTAGAGAAACAGTCTCCAACTCTCACATATAAGGTATTGTCTGGGGAGAAAATGCACACTTCTCCTGCCCAAAGCCCAGTGGAACAATTCAATCTTTGGCTACTGCCACTGGGATTTGAACCACTACCCACTGTCTTTTGTTCCTACAACAAGGATATTTCTCACCCACGCACACTTCCAAAATATATTCTTAACCACTCTTGACGTATTTTTACTGAATAGATTATGGATTTGAGGCTTGAATCATTTATTTTTCGATTTTATGATAAATCAACATTTTTGAGGTAATGGGACAATTTCTTTTTTATTTTTTATTTTTTGGTTTCTTTGAGTTGCTGTGATTTTTTCTAGGGTGTTTGGATAGTTTGGATTGATCGGTTTTGTCATTTGTGTTCTGTGTATAAATTGATAGAACTGTGGTATTTTTTTGATAATTTAGGATTTTGTTAATTTTGAGTGTGTTGGTGATTCTGATGCTTGAGTTGTGTCCTTTTAAGGTTGTTGATCATGTTGTAGGGTAGAAATACCCTTGGTGTTGTTTGGTTTGCGGATCATTCGGGTTTGTCCAGTTTGAGTGTAAAGGATATATGGTGAACTCCCTGTAATTTTATTCATGTCAAGGTTTTCGGAATTGAATTGAGTTGTTTGAGTGTTTATGTCATAATAGCATTCCTTGTCCGTTTTTGAGTTGTTTTTTTGTTTGGTTCGATTTTAAGCTTAAGTGTGTTTTGTGCAGTTTTATATGTTTAGGCAACACAACTACTAAATATAAGGGCAAGTATCTTGTCATTGAGGATTTTGCGTGACTAGAGGTAGGAATCTAGATTTCATTTGTATACACGGACTTGTTTTTATTTTGTTAATTAAAATCCGATAAATGTGTGATTTTGAATGGAGGTATTACATTTACATATTATATGAATGACATTTAGGGTCATTGACTTGCTTAATATGTTTTGAATGTATCAAATGTGACTGTAAATATAGATACATGGTGGAATGTAAATTTTATGCATTGAAAGTGAATCCTTGTGTGTATGTACGTTTGTGATCTTTTTTTCTCAAAATCCACTGATAACCGTCCAAGTGTATATTTGTCATATAAGTGATAATTAACCTATTAAGAATTAAAATTTCCTTCATTTTTCCTTCTGTTAGACAACGATTCTTTGAAGCAGATGCCAAAAAATGGTTGTCTACCAACCTTAAATCAAGAAAGCATTGGGATGACTTACTAAACTGGAGCACCTTGTTGGGGGTTACTTGTTTGTTATTATGAAACAATCCAAACAAATTTGTATTGGGGAAAGAAGAGATAATAGAGTCAAATGGCATGCAGTGCGCATTCGAAAATATAAAGAGGATATTGAGAAAGCGAACCAACGAAATGGTTGCATTAAAACCAATACCGATGGTTCCTTTGTTAATGCTCAAAATGCAACAGCTAGTGGAGCGATCCCAGATTACCAAGGAATGTGAAAGGCTGGTTTTACTTTTAAGATTGATTTTGCCCATTCTGCTCTTGATTCAAAATTGCTAGGCATTTGGCAAGGACTTCTTCTGGGTTGGGATTTGGGGTTTCGACAAGTTGAAATGGAAGTTGATTTTATCTTTGATTAAAAGGTTTAAGGATTCCCTAATAGATTCAAAGTCTTCTTAAGCGAAATTGCCATACTAAATTTTTATCATATCTTTCGAGAGGCAAATAAGTGCAAAAATATTATGGTTCAGGAGATTCAAAGTCTTTCTAAACCAAATTGTCAGGTTGGATTTTATCATAGTTTTTTCGGGAGTCAAGTGAGGGTGCAAACTTTATTGCATTTTCTTCCCGTACTCATAGGCTCTGGCTCCTTAAAGGCACCGCTATGCGATGTAACATTTGTTTTTAACCCCTTTTAAATAAATAAATAAAAAGGGAAGTTGAGATATCAAGGCTATTGGATGAAATATCCTTACTACAAAAGACAAAAGACTTCAGGCATACCATTCTCGGAGTGTAAAGTATGTGTTTGATGTCTTGGGTTTACAATTTTGTGGAATAAATTCTCGTATAGCATATAGGCTATCTTTCCAAAAATAGACTAAGTCAACCTTCACAAGCAAAATTAGAATACTGAGCTTATAATGAATGAAAAATAAAAACAGAGAGAATTGGGATAGCATCCCTTGTGGTGGTTCAACTTCTCAGAAAACAATTTACATTCAGTATCCGATTCTATTTGTCCGGTATAACTCTGGACAACATGGCATTCGGCTTGGATAATATAGTATCATCCTGACATGTCCTTCATAAGCTCAGCACTTGCTACTAGATAAGAGTTAATACCCTGTCTTAGCTAGGAAGAAGGTGAACAAACAAAGTTATTCCTTAATGCGGCGCAAGATTTTTGTGCAAGAAAACCAATGGCTGAAAGAGGAAATTTGACAACAGATAGCTGCAATTCTCAATTTTTAGTGTATTTTCCTTATAGCATGCAACATATGGACCGTCAAAACTGCTGAATTGCACAATTCCACTCGAATACAATCACAGAAAATATCAACCAATTTTGCAGATCTGAATTTACGCACCCAAACTAGAAGAAAATATGAGACCTTAAAACTATCCGGCTGGAAATCCTGCAGCCTGACATATGTTAATACCCAAAAAAACAAACAAATGTAACAGCAGTATCCTCATTCTTTACACTTCACATACCAAATAATAATCAGAAACAACGAAAGTTCATTTATTTAGATGTCAGCAACACTGTCAATAAACTGCATCACCGAAAAAAGTTTGAAAACAAGGATGACACAAAACCCCACTACCATCTCAAGTTTTCGGTCACCGCAAACTGGTATTACAGAAAGGGCTAACATTATGGACGATAGTAGCAAACCGATAAACTGAAACAGAGGAAATCATGAGTTCAAGAATCACGAGACTTGACGATGAAGTTCTGCCGACTGATGGGATTCATCACCACTGGTGGCCCTGCAGTGCGAGGCCAGGCCTGGAATTTCTTGTCAGTTTCTTCCCACCATCCCTTGTTTGCTACAGTGCTTGGTGTAGTACCTAAGCTTAGAAGGAAAAAGCTTACGAGTTGTAAAATTACTCCGCATAGTTGAAAGGATGAGTTTTTATCATAAGAATAACTAGAACTCACCGCCGAATATCTTCTGGTCAGAAATAACTCTGTCAAAAACATAGGCGAGTAGAAAAGATCCTGCCACGGCAGATGTTACGTACAAAGCTCTTCCCATGCTCAAACTACAGAGGGCAACGAGAAAGTCATGTGTTAGAAGCTTTTGCTTGAGGAGGATATAGGGAAGAAACAAGCATCTATATAGCAGCCAAAAAATCTATCCTCCATGATGGAAAAGAGACACATAAGAATAAATCCTCCCCATTGTAAACATATACCAAAAGCCCCCACTTCAGATTGCTTCATTCTTGAGTAGATCGGTAACGAAATTCAAATAATATCCACCAAACACGGTTTCATCAGAAATATTATGGTGCACAGAAGAATCAAGAAAGTGTTAAAAAGTTTACCCAAGGGAACAGAAGCATCAATAAACAACTAAATATCAAAATACAAGCAGATATTGACATCAAATGGTAAAGCGCAGACGAATCATATGAGCCTGAGGCAGATAAGAATTTCCTCGTATTAGGTTTTCCAAAAATAAAAGATAGTTATAGACCATTTTCGAGAATGTGGATCAGATTTCTCAAAACAATAAACTTACGTCACTGAATAGAATTAAAATATGTCAAAAACTCGAAACAGGAGCAACGATTAGAGGAAATTGGTATGTGTGCGATTTGATGTATAGCGACAACCACTTTTAGAAGTCATCAAGGTTGAATAATTAAGCATACAAAGCGCTTAATCAGAATGGGCGAGGACGAAACCATAAGCTCAATTGTAACTTACCGAGTGGTAGATCTGCGGAGGCGGCGGTGGTGTTCGTGAGGGAGTTTTGCTGTTTTCGCTTTTGTGGTAGCTTCGAATGAAACTTCCCGATAGCGATTCTGGTTCTCTTTAGCGGAGTAAATCAACAAAACCCAATTATAATATTTTATATTAAATTAAATTATAATATTTACTAGAATAACGAATTCCTAAACACTTAAAAAAAAAATTAAAAGAAAAGAAAAAAGTCTTTTAAAAAAATTTTAAAAAGTCAATGCAATCATTTTACCATAGCATAATCATTTAAAAATAATCAATCATATGATGATACATCTCTGCAATTAACTTCCATAAAAAAAATATATAATCAATCATATATATAATATATATTATTTTTTTAAAAAAAATAATTCTTAAAATCAACACCACCATTTAAGGTATTTCTAGGTTGGTTTAAATGATTTGGATGCATTCCAAATTTCCAATCCTCAATCTCTACTTAAAAGCCTATGCATTTGCATCAGTAATATTGTCAGTTTTTATCTTAGACTTCCCTCTCTTAGATTGTTCTTCTGTTTCTATTCTGATAAACAAAATAGAAACGATTGAATGGAAAGATTTTAAGCAGATTCTAGATAAACACAAAAGAGTGTGGAAAGGTCATCCTGGGTGCAAGAACTAGCCACCGCTCACTAGGGTGCAGGAGATTTGAAGATTGCAAGCCAGCTTCGATTCCCGTATTAGTTAATTGTACAGAGGAACATCAACTTCTGCTAGGACACATAAAACAAGCTTCTGCGGTGGAGTTTCATTTTCCACTAAACCTGCCTTCCGCTTTGTTCCATACTAGTTACTGTGGAAAACCTTGCACCACACTGTGGACATTCCACATGTCCAGGTTCGCCATTTCCATTGCTGTTACTGCTGGTGCTACTGTGGTTCGCACCATTCCTCGCAGATATCCAGGCTTGGGTGATCTCACTACTCAATTTTGACATTCCTGCTTCAGCTGAGGCCCGGACATTTAAAGCTGCATTCACAAAGCTTGTGGTCCACTGGGGCGAAGCTGTAGCTGACACCTTCGAACCTTCCTTCTTGCTCCTGTTTAAGAGTGACAGAAATTGAAAACCCACATCAAATTTCTTGCCTCCGGGACACTTGTGGTCAGGTCCGAATCGGTGCTTCAAGCAATGGTCCACAGTACAGTCCCGGCACTTGATTGTGTTTGAGAAAGCAAGAACCTCTTTACAGCCAGGGACAGGGCATTTGCTCTTCTTTGTAACTTTCTCATAATTTGAAGGGTCGCATTCAGTGTTAACATGTCTTTCCCAAGTGGCATCCGGATCTTCATCAGGTTTTAAGCGAACTCCTTGGGCACATAATGGGCATATGACAACCGTGACATCCTGGCTTTTAGCTTTAGGGCAACTGTGTTCAATGTAACTCCGGTGCTCCAAACAGAACACCTGAGAATGTATTTCCATACACAGTTAACGCAAACAAGATCACTGTAAGAAATCGAATACAATAGATCATGAAGAAAACGGACAAATAAACTTAAACTAGGCTGAAATTCATCTGTTTCCACGGTAATGGGATTCGTTAAGAATGTGGATTTCCCGCAATTTTTTTTGGAAAAGGGTATATATTCAACATTCTAATGAGTCAGATTCATGCTGACCAACGGAACTAAAAGGCATTTGAGGAGCCAACCATTGCAAATATGCCTAAAAAGAGGAGGGGAGAGGAGGACAAAGGGGCACCTGGTGGCAAAGATTGCAAGTGAAGGGCAGGAAATCGATTTGCCTGCAATCTTCGACGGAGCAATGCTTTCCAAGGTCTGGGAATTCCGGTGTTCCCATGGAGATTGGATTTCAGAAAAAGCAAATGGTTATGCTTGTAAGGATAGAATTTAAAACAAGGATCTTTGCTTGTGGTGCAGAGATTTGAAGTGAAATCCTGGAATATGAATTGGATCCAAACTTTCTTTCTTCCTAAGGCTTTAAACAAATGCGCGTATATAGGAATATAAACACAAATAAGAAGAAACAAAATCCTGAAAGAGACCGCGGAGTCGGAAAAGCTCCAGCCTCCAGGATAGAAAAAAGTATGGCTAGAATAACAAGAGAGAAACTATGATATGACTTTATATTGTATCAGAAAAAGGGAAGCCGAGGAATCTAACAGGAGGATCATATCCCGAGTCTAGCGGTCTTAACAAACAAGATAGCTTTGGAAATGCTATGGGGCTTAACTTAGGTGTCTAAGATATAACTGGGGTGGTCTAGAGATGGTGGTATATATTTTTATTTAAACATCTACTTGTACGCCTTCCATTCACACTCGGAGCCTGAATTTGGAGGTGCTACTTCATTACGTTCATCCACGCTTCACCAAAAAACAACTGGCTGGGGTTACAGCTTATTTTAGACAACAACAAGTCTTTTCCAGACCGTAACATACTGTAAATATCAGAGTACTAAACCCACATCCAGGGATGGTTTCGTTGTAAGATTACTTGGCCATCAAGGAATGAGATGCATTCAGATTGCTCATACAACATCTTGTAAGGAAGTTACATTCAGATGGTTTCGTTATGATATTTCAAGAAACAAAATTACCAACTCCAACTCAAACACTAGAGAAACCAAACAGGACCTGAAGATAAATGGAGTTTGAGTTGTATTTGCAAAGAATGGCTTAGTGGAAGTGGATAGGGAATGAGGAGATGATCCATGAATTACTTCAATTCTGTTAAATCAAGTTTGGACCAAAATAAATTCTTAGCCTGATTGAGTCGAAATATACAAACAAACCAAGTGTTGTTGACAATCAACAATTCAAGGAAAAAAGATATATTTAAGGAAGAATACCTTCTCATACAGTTTTCATAAGATTTATATTATAGTACATTGAATCTCTTTTGATTGTACCCAAGTATCTCCGTTCTCAAAACATTGTAAGGAAATCATCATAAGCATGTGTTTTTGCACTTGAGTTGATGATTTTGTTTTTATCAAATCATGGTGTTTAATCCATAGCTGAAAATAGGCATTCACATACATGGCTGAAAATCATGTATGTCACTTTTAATTGTGTTTAGAAATTTATCGTTGTCTTTTAAAATGCTCAAAAACATTACTCAATCTAAACATAAATTCAGATGACCAATCCAGAAAAAAAAAATTCGCCAATTTCGTACCCAAATAGACCATTTTTTTTCTTTTATCAAATTGCATCATTGTCACTTGAAAATATCAATCAATTTCTGAATTAACAAAATGCAATATCCAATTCTAGTAAAAAAAGAACGGAAAACAAAATCTTATCTATCACAGAACCTAACCAAACGTAAACAATACCTCGACTCCCCGAATACCATTCTTAAATAAAGAACTCGGCCTTACATGAGTCCAGGTAGGAACACATTGAACACGACCAAAACATTCCAATTAATATGTAGATTGAGGATAACATTTGTCAATTGGAAAATGATCCAGATTAGGAGCAAGATTAGAAACTAACAAGCGTAACATTCATCATACAAAATTCATGGCATATAAAACTCCAACCGGAAAGATGGCAAATAAAACAATCCAACAAGAGTAACTATTCCTTAATGGGAATGAGCAACATAACTATCCTTTCATAGGAAAAGGTTCCACGATAAACTATAAATAAACAAAACAAAGTTCACGATGCTCATCAATCTTGAACCTCACTGATTATCACCTTGCTGGCAGGTTTAGACAAAAGATCAAAGTACTCTTGGTATGGTGATTTAGTGAATCGGGTCTCCTTCCACAAGTCAGGGGTCAGAAATCCGTAAGTCTTCAGCAGACAGTCAAAAGTTGCCTGTTGATTCAAGAACAGCATAAATGGCATCACTTATGTAATAGATTTTGTGAACTTGCAACGATAGAAACATAGGATTTAACACCAAGACAATTAACACAAAAGAGATACAATAGCAGCATGTTCAACAAGCTTCGGCACCCTTCACAATGAAACATGAAAATAACCAATCAACGACTAATTCAACAATCCTTCATGGTAAACATAGCTAGGAGGAATTATCAACCGAGAATTAATAGCGATAACGAAAGAGAGCCCCACATAAAGAAATGTAATATAGCATACCCAGAATGATCAGGGTATAAACAAGTTAACACGAAAAAATAGTATAGAAAACAACTAATCAATCACAGCCTTCCCAAAACTCATTATATATCAAACAAAACGATTGTATCAATCAAAGAAAAGGCAACCCGATATGGGTAATCAATAAAAGCAAATCATAAATACAAACCTTGACGAAATTTCCAAGAGTTTTGGTAGATCCTCTGGATGAAGTGAAGACATCCTCAATCCCAGCGAACTGCAGTACCTTCTTGGGGACTCTAGCAGCCACAATACCCGCACCACGAGGGGCCGGAACCATCCTCACGGTAACAGACCCACATTTGCCAGTCACCTTGCACGGCACCGTATGAGGCTTTCCGATCTTGTTACCCCAGTACCCTCGCCTGACGGGGATAACTGACAGCTTAGCCAGTATGATGGCGCCACGAATAGCAGTGGCGACCTCCTTGGAACACTTGACACCAAGACCCACATGGCCGTTGTTGTCCCCTACGACAACAAAGGCCTTGAAGCGAGTGCGCTGACCTGCACGGGTTTGTTTCTGGACGGGGGTGATCTTCATGACCTCGTCCTTAAGAGAGGGTCCAACGAGGAGGTCGATGATCTGGTACTCCTTGATTGGGAGGGAATGGAGGTAGATCTGTTCAAGGGAGGTGATTCTACCATCCTGAACTAGGCGGCCGAGCTTGGTGACAGGTATCCATTTCTGCTCCTCCTCGCGACGGCTGGAGCGGCGGCGACCTCTACCACGGTCTCCTCCTCGACCTCCCCTGCCGCCAAAGCCTCTGCCGAATGTCCCACGTTCTCCGCCTCCGCGTTCTGCCATCTCAGTCAAGAAGATGCTTTTAGGGTTTTCCTATGGAATAGCGAATATAGATGCCGCGCTGCGGGTAATAGGAAGTGTGAGGATGAGAAGGGTTTATATAGGTGGAGCAACATATAGTTAGGGCACTAGGGTTTGTGTATCGGATATTATGAGGTGTTTGGGTGCTGGCTGAAGTGGACCTTTCTCCGAATTAGAATTCGGAGTGCTTGGATCTTCTTAGATTAGTTGAGATTAGGTCCGTTTGCAAAACAAGTGAACGACTCGTCAGTCGCCAAACTGTGCTGCCTGGCTCTCATTTAGGCAGCGAGTAGACATTTTCGTTTTCTGCAATCTCAGGTTAAAATTAAGGGCTGAAATTCTATTATTTAAATAAAATCAATGTATAATTTTCAGTATTTTTCAAATAAAATTTAGGATAGATTTTATACATACAATTGTACTATTTAAAAAATGATAATCGCGTTTGAAATTTTAAACAATTATTATCAAGATTTTCATAATAATTATGTTGACTATGATTTGATGAATTGATATTCACATGCAAATTATGCTGAAAATGATAACAAGATTTTCGATGAGTTTTTTAATTTTGATGATTTTTTTACTTTTTTATATGAATTTTTTTTATTAAAAAAATATAAATTTTTTGGTTGATAGTGTGCGAGTATTTCTCATTTCTTAGAAATTATTTTTAACCTGATGATTTTGTGTGTGATGGTGGATTTGGACAGTTTTGGTATGCTTAGAAATCTTGTTTCTTTTGATGATTTAATGTTTGTTGGATATTTTGTAATGAGAGTGGAGTTTCAAATTGTGTTTATTTACCTTAGAGAGACTTGATTGAGGCTTTGTTCTTTCTTTCTAGGTTGTCTTTGTGTCATTGGTTGGTTTTAATTTATGTTTATTCCCTTAGTATTTTGCATTGTGTGTGTTTAGAGAGCAGATAATAATGGCACAGATGTTATGTCCAAGAGTTTTACATTCAAAAGATGAGAGTTTCTTATTCATATTTATAATATGAAATATTTTGATTTCCTTAATAATGAATATGAAATTTTTTTTTCTTTTGAATGTGAGGCATCAATTAAATTGTTTGAAAGCATGTTAGGAAATAATTTGTGTTGATCATACTGTTTCATTACTTATTTGATTTCCTTTATTTGAGTTGTACAAATGGTATACATGAACTGTATGTTTATGCATGGTGAGTTTTTTTGAGTATATGGATGTGTTGAATTGGATTATATTGATTAGTTTGAAATGTGAAAATGATTAATTAAATTATGATTTATAGGATACAATGTCATTATGAGTCGGGCTAGGGTTTGTCATTTTGAAGGATGTATATTGTCCTTTCCTACCGCTTTGCCTAAGAGGAGATTGAAAATTAGGATTGAGTTTGGAATTCGGTATTTGTGCTATTAAGAATGAAATTTCAATTGAGAGATCGTGTTGAGAGCAATTTCATCCAACGAGTCTAATTGTGTATTTTTTGGGCAAGTTTCGACCATCTTTGAGGGTGAGTACCACCATTTGAGATCTCAGATTTTTCTTCTTAGTACAACCGATGATTTTGTGTTTTACTCTACTTTATTTATACATTATTTTGTTGCTTGAGATGTGGGGGTTGATTCTATACAGGTCTAGTGTCATGGGGAGTCGGAAAACAACAGATCGTCGTTTGGGTTTCAACCTCTGGTTCAAAGTCAAGAGGTTGAAGACAACCTAGCGGACAATAGGTCGTTCGTTGTGGGTTTGGGCAATGGGTCATCTGGGTAGGAGGTAATTGACATGTCATCAAGTCATGTCAAAATCGAGTAAAAGTCGGGTCAAAGTCGAGTAAGGTCTGGGTCGGGCTGATGATGTGGACGAGTAAGAGTATGACATGTGGTAGTTTTTGGCCGGGACACATTTCATATTAACTTTTAATGGATTGGTGACATGGACGAGTGAGAGTGTGACACGTGGTAGTGTATGATAATGACAAGTATCATGTTGATTTTTAAATTTTGATCAATTTTTCAGAAAATATAGAAATAGTTTTAAATTAAAAAAAACTTAAAAAATGAGAATAATTGTGAAAAAGATAAAAATAGAGAAAAATATGAGCAATCAAATGATGTGAAATTTAGATGATTCGAAGGGACATCTTTTGATGAGTATAGAAATTAAAGGAAGTTATGAGAATTTCAGAAAATATTGAGAAAAATCTAGAAAAAAATCTTATTGGTGATTTAAGTCCCGTAATGAGTGGTTGGATGTATTTATTTATAAGTTTTGCATTCCATAAATTATGAGATATCAATATATTTACAGATAACCTATATAAGTATTGAGAAGTGTGTTGAGGTCCTAAGAGCAAGACCTAGTAGGGTACCACCTAATTAGGTGGATAATTTTTAAATATTTTCATTGATATTATTTGGTTTTATACTTGATTTTTATGTGAAATTTACTGAATATGTGATTTTATACAAACATTTTTTTCAAAGATGGAAATTCTTTAAAATCACAAAAATATTAAAAATAAATGTGTTTATATTTTTGTTTTCAAAGACATGATAGTTTGAAGTGTATGTGATATTAAAGAACATGATTATATATATATATATATATATATATATGAGACTCAGGCTGTTTAGGGGCTCAAAAGTTATCCAATCCTACATCGAAGAGGAATAGGAAAGGTCTTGAGCTTATATGTATTGTGTGATGTAATCATTTGTGACAAGATACATCTTTTGGGACATGTGATTAGAAGCCCAACCAAGCATTGTAGTTGTGATCTATCACGCGCACATACACGTCCTAGCCCTCTAGGTCGGGAGTCTAGGGGTCTAGTCGTGACAAATAGTAACGGAGCTGATCTTGTTCATTGCCCGTGAGTTTGGACCCAAGTCAGTTATGTTTGGGCTCCACTCGTGAGGACACAAGATCTATAAGGAGAGATTTGGGCTCCACTATAAGGAGAGGAGATTATGAGACCCAGCCTGTGTAGGGGGTCAATGGGGGAGATCACAATCGAGCATTGTAGTTATGATCCATCACGCGCACATATATGTCCGGGGCAGCTAGGCAGGGGGTCCAGGGGTCGGGTTATATATATATTATGAATTTGTATGAACATACATGATGTTTGTTACATGTGTTTTGGTAGATCTGACTATGAGGTTCTTTCTATGTGCAAACTCCAAAAAGTCTTGACTTTTCTAGCATGTCTTTTTCATGTGCATGATGATATTGATGAGATTTGTGACATCTCTTTTATCGGTAGCACTGGCTTGAGTGTGTGTGAATGAAGTATTGTGTTGTTATATTTCCTAGTGTGAGATTGGGGATCGAGCTTGTGGAGTTACCACCACCGTTCCCCTGATAACGTCAGTATGTATTTATATTTTATAATTTTGAATGAAAATCACTGATGAACTTCCTCTATCCAATGAAGATGGGTTATACCGAAGTGTTTTTTTGCCAATAACATCCTCCAATTATGTATTATTTGAAATCTCATTAAATATGAAATGAGTATTTGGATACTTTATGATGTGAATTACAAATATTTTATGATTTTTAAGTGATTGAATGGGATTTCTACTTGAAATATTTTCAAACATTGCATTTTCCCTATATTGTTTTTGTGAAATACTATTATTTGGTCATGTATTTAAATATGATGGTTTTGAATTACTTTGGGATATCATAAATATTTTCCTTCGATTTAAGAACATCTTTACGATCCACTCGCCTGGTTTGTGATGCTAGGTTACTTGAGATTTTCGAATGAGATGTAGAAGGTTGATCTCCACCTCAACAAGTATTCCTAGAATTCTTTTGCACTATATATCTTATGTGATTAAGAAATTTTTTTCTTTGAAGGTGGTTTGCTCATATACATGTTGTAAGTATTTTTACTCGTTTGAACTTTTGCTTTGGGGCTTTTGGAGTCTTTGGAGTGAGAAAAATTATGTTGTGATTTTGTACATAAAAATATATTTTGTTAATTTTATAGAATATTTTTATTATAAATACAAATATCATCATGTAATTTTTCTATTTAAATATTATCAATTTATAAACTCAAATTGGAATGGAGATTTTATAACTTACAGTCTTGTATAGTATTTATATCTTTTAATAAGTAGAATAGTGGGAGATATAGATATTATAAGGTGGGGTTGTTATGTCACCATAGGTTAGAAGGCATGACAAAAATTATGATACAAAATATATTTTTTAACCAATCACAATCACAGCACAAATATTTTTTCAATCATAAATCGTTAAATTTTAAAAATGATTCACCATTAGTTTTAATTAAAAATTCATAAATTTTAATAAATTATTTGAAATGTCAAAACAAATATAATATGAAATGTATGTAGAAACTCAAACAAAAAAGTCAATTATGATACACAGTTTGTGAGTCCACAACACAACAACATAATTGCATAAATTACATCAAGTATGCAATCACTAAAACATCAATTAATTCACACAACAAATAATATTAATACTCAAATGTACCATGCATGCAAATTGATACAAAATTCTATTTTCTTTCTGAAAAAATTATAAATTAAAAATATGCTAATTAAGCTTTGAAATCACATTTTTAACTTCATATTATTTATTATAAAATTATTAAACCACAATATATTTTTTATAAAAAAATTTTAAAACTCGTAAATTTAAAAAAACAGATTGCATCGTCAAGAATGGTGAGATTAGACAATGGGGTCGAATTGGGAGTTTTGGACTTTGGATGACATGATGTGTGACGACTGCGATAGGTATAGCAACAGTGATGAAACTTCGCCTCCTACAAATCTCAACCACTTTCAACAAACAATATATCAAAACGAAGCTAATAGTCGAGCTATGTAGGTTTTATAAACGAAAACAAATGGAAGTGGCTAGAAATTTACAATTTTTTGAGAGAAAGAAACTCCCAATACACAGCTCCAATATGGGCATTTTCGATAAAGCTGTTGGTGTCAGCAGTGAGAAGATTAGATGACCAGAGAGGAAATCGTGTGGGACGGTCCTGAAGAGAAAATGAGAAAAAAAACTTTTCAAAAAAAGAAAAATAAAAAGTAAAGGTGGGAAAAGAAATTTAATTTTTATTAAAACAAACTCTCAATCGATGACTGTGAAATTTGAGCAAATCTGGGATTTTTCATGAATATAGATGCCAGTTTCAAATTAAATCAGTCAACAGCCATTGATTCGTTTGTTTTAAAATTAATGTGGACGGAAGGATAAACCTAACTTTTTAATCTTATCGCCCAATCTATATTTGCAAAATCAGCTTTTCAAACTTAGTGTTGTTGTTAATGGAAAAATCTCGATTTTAAAAAATATTAAATCCATCCCTTATCAGTTTATCTACATGCTCCTTATCGGCTTATCTACGTCCGTACTATTGAAACTAAATACAGTAAACGTTTTAGGATTATGCACCAGAAATGCAAGCATCCAACTATGGTACTAGTGTAAAAATGTAGAGGGCATGGGCATACCTCATCAACCTCTTCAAAGTTAATATAAATGGCGGTCACATCATAATGGTATCCCCTGCAACACGTACCAGCAATCCTCCCTTCTCACATTGTGCCCTAAAATATGTGCCTGTCCCTGAACCATAGCAGAGAGCAGGAAGAAAGAAAGAAATAGTAGGAGTTGTGTTATTGTATAACATATGCAAGAGCAGTAAGGACAGACAGGAGAGTCAAAGATGGAAGTTGCCCCATTCAGCAGGAAACGGATCGTTGGGTGACTTATTGTCAGCGAATTCAGTAGCAAGAATCAACCCAGTTCCTGGTATCTGATGCGTTAATAGAACAAGAACCATCACCCCCCACAGGACAGTCAATCGTACACAATTAATGATGACTTAACGTACCTCTCCAATGATGGGACTGTCAGATAACGCCTTAACTCCATCTTGAAAACCATGGGGCTATTTTGTTTATTTGGTCAAGAATGTTTGTTTCCCTACAAAGAGTACAAAATCTTGTAAATATGGATATGTTTATCCAGCCAGTTTCAAGCTTTGTTTATGCCCTTAAATGGAAGGACGCACCTGTATATATTGAGTGCTTCAGTTGCAACTGCACAGGAAACAGGGTGGCCAGAATAGGTGAATCCATGAGAAAAGGCACCTGATACAGAAGAAATCAGGAGGGGATTGCCTAAATATGGTTCACGCTGACACAATATCAATTTATCAAGTTTGTTGCTCTCAGAATGAACCACATCTGCAATTTCTGGGCTCACCAGAACAGCTCCTATTGGCATGTTATGCTGAAGAAAGGGCCTGGCAAAACCCAATGCCAATTCAACACCAAACGAAACAGAATGCAAATTCCTTCCAGGACATCAACAACACACTACCACATGTGCTTCCTCTTGCAATGATGGCTTTGTACAGTAGAGGCTTTGTAGCAGTGAGTTATACCAACAAGGAGGGAACAGATACAATGCAGAAAGAAATCAAATACAATCTGTATCTCTTCCATATTAACATTTGTTTAAGGAAACAAACATGGTGATAAAACAAAAACACAAACACAGAGCAAAAAGAAAGGAAAGGAAAGGGTGATGATGAAGATGTGAGGATACCTGAGCTTTGAGAATGGATCGAAGGAGGGTGTTGATGGTCATGGTAGGTTTCTTGGGAGTGCTACGATGCAAAACTAAGAATAGACAGAAAACCAGTGATTGTCCTGTTATAGATCACAAAAGGAGACTGACTGATTGACATGGGACGCTTGCCCTTTTTTTTTTTTTTTTTTGAGACGCTTTCCCTATTTAAAACCATACTAGTCTTTGAGTGAATAAAGTATAGATTATCAGTCAAAGTGTGATATCTTATAATAAAAATTATTAAGAAATCATAGTTTTTTTCTACTAAAACCAACCATGTTGTTTTATTTTTCGAATCCGAATTAAAAATCTTGTTTGTTTTCGCTCAAATGAAGATGATAGAGTTGGAATCAAGAAAAAAAATATGGATGAAAGCTATTGCATACGGTTTCTTACAAGTTGAAAACTCTGACCACACTAAAAACCAGATTCAGGAAGAGTCATTGCCGAAAACCACCCGGCACAAATACCGGAAGCTGGTTCGACGCAGAATCTCTTTTGAATCTAGACTCCCTAGGTAAGTTCAAGTTGAATGCCAATCTCTGCTGCCCCTCTCTCAATCCTAAGTTTCCTTCATTTCTCAAACCATCCCTCCTAACCTGCGCACCCAACAGCGGACCACCGTAGAATATGGAGTCTCCGCTATACATCAGCTTATCTGTCTGTTGCCCTGGACCCGTCTTGGCTGCTGAGGATGACGGTTCTTCTGTTTGTAATGCTGTCTTTTTACCAGCATTGCTTATTTCTGCACCCGACTCTGCAACTCCTAGTAGTGCGGAGGATCTGTTCCGAGCTTCTGATGCTGACACTGATACGTACCTTCCAGCATCTTGGTCCCAAACCACACATGTTCTTTTGACATCTCTAAGCAGCGAGGTAGCTGCAGCTGGTGCTGGAGCTGGAGCTGATACAAGTAATGGCTCGGTGCTACTACTTCCCTTTTGAACCAGCCTTTCATCAAACCCTGACACTGGATAGTATGACTGGCTGTCAACATTAGGGAGAGGAGCCTTGTGTGTCATTTGACGGTCAGGAATGGTGGCAGGAACTGAGGTTGCTGCATCAAACCGGCCTAAGGCTTTCATTTGTGGCAGAGGACTAAGTGCAACAGACTCGTGAATGTGGCTAGGGCTGCTCACACTACTAACACTCTGAGTCCCGGTTTCATACTCATCCTTGCTACCTTGGCTAGGATCTATGGAGTTCCCTAGTGGAGACAATTTGGGCTCATTTTTCATCTCTCTGTTGGCACCAAATTCAGTACTCACACTACTTCTTACACTCATGTTACTGCTAGAGCTATAATCAGCATCCGGTAAACGGCGGTTATCAACTGGCTTAAGAACAGAAGAAGAAGCCCTTGCCTTGGCTGCGGCTCTCATGGCCTCAGAGGAATCCAACTTTGCAAGTTTCCAAGCACTGATGCGAACAGGTCTTTTGGGAACCTTGCTTCCGCTATCCCCCCCAGCTGCATCAGGATCAACGGTTGAAGGCACCATCCCGGGCTCCAGGTGCGGTATGACTTCATCCTGAAGCAATGCGACAAGCTTTTAAATAATACAAGGAAGGCAAGAATCGACCCTGACGGGAATAATACAAGGGCAGTAAAAGAAGGAGAAATGACAGGAAGATAGGCATACATATTTCAAAAAGGGTTTGGGAATAAGGACATCCATACCTGGTAATCCATAAAAACCCTAGGGGGGGTACACCATGGTCCCTTGTGCTGCAGGCCAAGAGAACTTCCGCCACTGTAGCCGGTAGTAGCTGATCCTGATGGAGAGTATACAATGTTTGGCATTTCCTCATCTACAGATGCTCCACCAGGTGCTTCGCTCATTGCTCTCATTGCCACCACATATTCATAGGTCGTAATACCCTAGTTCAATATTTAAAAACACATTAATCTAACAGCCTTTTTCCACACCTACTCGTGGCCAATTCTATAAATAATAAAAACAAATAGAACTGGTACCCCCTATTTTCAACTTCTCTTCTCTCATACAACAAAACCAAAAAGAACACCATGAACATTAAAAGACCCTGAGTTTATTGTCACCTAACCTTTCTGATCAAGATGATGTGAAAAAAGAAGAGTTCGCCCAGAGGTATGCAAGCAAGGAGAGAGACTGCAGTACATACAGCCTGCATCAAAATTGAGATCCATATATCAGTTAAAGAAACTTGAAGAGATTTTAGTGGGTACGTTGCGTTGACGGCTTGACAAACAGCTTGACAAATAAGGCAGCATTGTATCTGCATACCACAACTGTAGCAAAAGGAGCCCGGGAGAAACCGTTCCCAAGTGTGTCAACAATTTCAGCCTCCATGCTTTTCTTATTAACGAAACAACGCACAAGGACAGCAATACCAACTCCAGCTTCCAATACAAGCTGAATCAACAAATACAAAGCAAAAAAGGTGAATTACAGGGAAATATAGCCACTTCACCAGTTAATTCTCTGGAATAACTATCGCCAACAAAATAACAGGTGAAATGAATCTGATATCTCTAAAATATTAGATTGCATGCTAAGAAGAGAATGGATACCCAAATCAGGCTAGTGGCCATGAGTGAAATAAAAGTCACATAATTTTTGTATCCAACACAATTATTGAGCCACTGCAACCACAAGAGAAGCAGTTAGTTTCCATAACCGATTAAAAATAAATCAAACAGGGTGCGACCATAGAGAACTTGAAGAAATTTTTAAGATGTACCCGACAGTGATGATCGAAACCATCTACACATTTATCACAACTACGGCAGTGTTTGCTGAACTTTCGTACCTGCACATTTGCAGATTCTTATTACTACGAAAATGAAAATGCTATTCTTTAATGCCCTCATTTTGGGAAAAGCAAACAAGAGAGATGTAAATAAGATTTGTTGGAAACAACAATAAACCTTCTTCGAATAGCAAAACTCTCCATGGGCATAATAGTTACTTTAGCATAACAGTAAGCTGCTGATTAAATAAAACGGACGAATGTCCTCAAGCTTTCATGTAGCAAGTACTCTGCCCTAAAATAGAAATTAGAGAGCGCGAGTCAGAGAGGATAATGCTACCCATATTTTGATAATACCTCAGCATTGCATAGTGTACAAAACAGAGCGTCTTCACCAGTGCCCTGTTGGTCAGCTGACTCAGTATGTGTGCGGCAATCTTCATGAACAAACAATGCACAGAAGATTCCTCCAATGTTAAAGTAGGACTTTGTGATTGGTGATTGACTAGAATTAACAGCAGCAATAGAACTTCTGGAAGCTGTTGACGGAGATGAATGCAATCCACTGCCAGTATCATCAAATTGTATAGGAAGGTCCTTTGTCGGCAACCCACCATTCCTGTTGGGTTTAGTTGGTACAACAGGATTGAATTTAGACATAATTCCAGGATCTGCAGGGTTGATTGCAGTGCATCGAACATAAAGAATAAAAACAAGGACTACCTGCATTCTCACACCAGGAAGCAAAGCAACAATGTCAGACCTACATGGCTACTTTAAGGACAGTTGTTTTTAGCAAAGAAAAGGAAAGAAATTAGTCATTTTTCATATTATAACAAATGTCATGAATATGCATCTGAATCCTGCAGTAAAGATACAGCAGATGAAGAATCATTTATTTTCCTAGTAAAAAAAGATTATTAACTTTATCGAAGGGATTTCGTTGGCGTGTATCTCATCCCTAAACAACAACCTTTGGTACCTTCGACTCCATCTAACATGATAACCCAGAAAATTAACAGCAAAAATAAATTAATGGAATTGATTTGAAGAATTAACAGTTGCACATACCACAGGAGAGTAAGTTGCTATCAGAGTGTACTCCCATATGTGACCTCCAAGGAAAGGAGCAAAGAAAGCATAAAATGCAATCACTAGTAAGCAGAATACAGTAATTGCAACAACCTGTAAAATACAAGCACCAGTAATTAAAAAATAATTTAGTACAAGGAAATACAAAACAGTCAGAAACTAAAAGAATTTCAATGTACACAAAATGGGAGCCAGTGGAAAAAATGATCAACTATAACTATGTGGAGCCATGTACACATAGAAAAGACATAGATGAATGCTTCATCATCAGTAAAAAATTTAGCCATTATCAGCACAATAATTTTAGCCATCATCACTGAGAAGTAACACTGAGAGCAATGTACTTGAGTGAACACGCACATGGAACCCGACAAGGCAGGAACAGTCCAAGACAAACTCATTTACGACGTGAATACACAGATATACAGAACCATTGCAATTAAACCTCATCAAGAGTGGCATAACAGATGATGCCACAATGAGAATAAGCAGCAATTCTTCCTAGCTCCCCAACATAACACCACTGACTAGATGGTCAGTCAATACCGCGTCAAGGTACAATGAAAGGGCAAACAATTATCAGAAATTAAATAGAGAAGATGAAGACTATAAAGGGTCAAACTAGAATTCATGTACTCTCCAGCTATCTGAAGGTTGGAATCACAACTACGGTTTGTAGAATAATGCAATAGGCTATGTCGTAGACTATAAATAGAGAATAACAAATGTGAGAAAATAGATTAGTAAGAGAATAGATGGAAAGACAACAATAACAGTGTCTGCATTCCAGGACAGTATCAACTTCGACTACAACTAATTAGAACTCAGACCGCACAAAGCAGAACTTAGCTAGAGCTCATTAACTCGCTTTAATCGTCTAAAACACCAAATTCTTTATTTTCTTTGCTTTTCTTCCAATTTTTTTGAGCTTTTTTTTAAAAAAATTAACTCATCGACCAAACCACTGGGTAGCAGAATTTCAACAATACTTGCATGACCAAAAATACATAATTCAGAACTTTTGGAATGAAGAACTTTTTCTGAAGTAAAGATGGAGATGTAATCATCATGATACCTGAAAAGTGTGAGCCGGCAGTTGCCATCCATGTCTCCTCACCATTCCTGCCCAAATCAAGAAGTGAACCCAAAACCCCTCCAAACCCTAACAAGTGAGAGAGCTCTTCCCCTACCGTAACAGTAGCCGAAATCCCAGAACAGGGTAGTAGCAGAAGAGAATACAAAAGGGAAAGGAAAAAAAAAAGGAAAACAGAGCAGAACAGAAAGGATGAACCTTTTTTAATGGGTTTACTCGGTCTCACTCCGTCAGCATTAATGGAAATGATAAGAAAAGAAAAGATTACAAAATTAGAGCTTTTATTTAATTCAATTTTAATTTTGTATGAAATTGAAAAGGAAAGAAGTTAAGTACAAAAGAACATAGTGGAGCCGGTAGGAGAACTTGGACAATAGCAAGAGCAAGAAGAGACAAACTCAAAAAAGTTTTAGAGGAACTAAAAACAACAGCATGTTATTATCAGAATGGTCAGAATCAAAATTAATATAACAAATGAATTAATAATTTTGAAATATATATAAAAAGTTCGATAGTATTTTTATATTTAGTTAAGAAAAGATTAGATATATAAAATGATTATATTAATAATAATATATATATTTTTAATTTAAAATAAAAAATATGAATGTATGTATCTATTTTGATGAGAAATGATAGATATAATACTAATTGAGAAAATAATAAGTTAAATAAATAAATATTAAAAATATTATAATTATAAAGATAATCTTATATTATATTTATAATAATGGATAACATCATCCACATCTTTCTTTTATAAATCACATCTTAATCGAATAATTCTACCAAAACAAACAGGTTGTAGAAAGTATGACCGTATTAGGCTTGATGATAAAGTGGGAGAACCAAGGGATCTTATTAGTTGTTATTTTGATAGACTCAAAGTTACGATAGCAATGTGATTCAAAAATATAGATACCCACGACGGATGACAATTTAGCAAGAACTCACAGGCATCTGTCCAACCTATAATAAATAAATAAGGATTTAGCAAGAGTTGATTGGATTTGGATTGGATTGGGTTTTCATTAATATCTGAAATATTATAATGGATACAGATAAATTATAGATTTAATACAAAATTTGTTCGACCTATCTTTCTCTCTCTATATATATATATATTATATAAATTATTTACCGAAATATAAAATAAAAATTTATAAGTATGCAAATAAAATTTCAAATTAGTATATAATTTACTATTAATAAATATATAATTTAAACTAATTTTTATAAATTTTAAATAAATATTAGAATATAGTATATAATTTCCAAAAATTCTAAGAGAAATCATATTTCAAATTAACTCAAATTTTGACCTATCTAAGGTATTAAATCATCTTTCATTTTCTAGTTATTTATACCCACATATAAATTATATCAAAATAATTATAAGATATTATACAATGATATAAATATTGTGAGACCCTAATATTTAAATCGATGGATAAAATTCTAGAATTGGGCTTGGAATGTAGATATTGACCCATTAGATAGTAAGAAAAAGGTTTAATAAGTATGAAACCCTCCTATTTGGTCATTTGGAATTACATAATGTATCTATTGTTTAACGACTTAGAAAAATGTGCATTCTTTTGTGAAAATCCGAATTGAGGATATTTTCATAATTTTATCTTCAGTGCAGTAAATTTTATTGAATTCCTCTTCATATTGATAACCTTGAAAAATATTTTCTGAATTTCATTTTTAAAGATTAGGAATTCGAATTAAAATCTAAACTCTTCTATTTTTTAAGATTTTGTATTAATGTTATTATAAGTATAAAGTTAAAAAAATATAGAAATAATTAGTATGTGGAGACTTTCAGAAGAGTTTTAGTGATTGAGGATTTGAATTAAGTTTAAAGATGAGATATAATGATACGAGAATTTTTTTGAATTTTTTGGAAGGTTATTTTGATACCTAAGGTTTTATTTTTTTTATAAATATGATTTTTAGGTATCATATTTATCATTAATTTTATAATTATGATAAAATAATTTAATTATTTTGGAGTGTTCTACTATTTTGAGGAGATTTATCAGAATTTTCGGATATTTTTTGGGATAGTATATTAATTATTAGGAATTTTATTCAATTTCTGGAATTTTAAATATATATTAAATATTATATCACTATTATTATAAAAAAAGGAAAGGCAAAACGTGAAAGGCTTCGTCATTTTGACTGATCCTGTTCTGCTCTGTTCAGCTATCCCTAACACACTACACCAAGGTAATAAGACAGCCATATTCTCATAAGAATTCCTTGTCTCGGTCTCAGATTCGTAACTCTCTAAAGCTTAGCTTTATGCCCTTTCTTCTTATCCTTCTCTGGTTTCGGCTTATTCTGTTGAGGTTGGGAACCGATATTTGCGGAGTTGATCATCCCTCTCGAAAACGAAGATTTGAAGTGGTCTATAATTTACTGAGTACTCGGTATAATTCACGCATTCGTGTACAAACCTGTGCAGACAAGCAATGACCTTGTTATTTAGAAGGGGTGCGACTATGCCGTGTTCTCGGTGTATGCGCGAAGTGAGTCTGGTGAAGGAGCCACGCATGAGTAAAATCCCCAAATCAGTTTGTAAGCTTAGTGTTGCGCAAGAAAAATTCTAGGGAAAGCTGCTGAGAGTATCGTGAGTGCCCGTGAGTGAAATAGAGTGATTTTTCTGGTGAGATCTTGGTAAGTTTCCTGCCCGGAAACTCAGGCCTTCAAACCTTCGATTTCATGGTTTTAGTTGATTAAAACTTGCTTAAAATGGTTGGGTTGCAATCGGATGGTTTAGATCTGAGTGTTGAAGGGTTTGACGGGATGATTGGTTGTCTAATAATGTAGATTCGTGTTGAAACGGTAGGGTTTTGTAGAGAATCTCGACGGCTGGAGGTTAGGGACGACTTCGGACAATGGGTCGTCCGAGGGCATTCCAACGATGGGTCGTTTGGGTTCGAAGGGTGTGTGACATGTCATTTGAACATTAGGAATAATCAGGTGGCAGGTCGCTTAAAGACATATATGGATTGACATGTAGTTTAATGTACAACCAAACGACATATAGTTTAAGCCTAATTATGAATGACATGTCATCTAAGATGGACCTGAATGACAAGTCGTTTAAGCATCAAATGAATGACATATAGTTTGAAATGCACCCAAATGACAAGTCGTTTGAAGTATGTGTAAGTAAGCTCAGAGCGAGCCACGTGTCAGCATCCCAGAGGTTCGAGTGTAGTGCTAGCGAGCGCTCATGCTACCATGCGTCGGACTGTGAGAAAATCAGAAGAAACTACATAAATTAGATAAAAAAGCCGGAAATTAAAGCAAATAAAGGGAAAAATAGAAATAAATGAAGGAAAAATATGAAAAAATACTAAAAATTGTGAGGATTCCAATGGTAAATCAAAGAAGTTGCTGGAAAATTCAGAAAAAAATAAAAAGGGATCAAAAATTATTTGGAGTCGATGATTAGATAATATCGATATGAGTAAAGAGTCAATAATATACGTTTAAGGATTTTGCCTTAATTTGAGACCAATAGAAGATAGATTTCTGATTGACAGGTACAGAACCGAATCAAGATCCACAAGAATCAGATCCCGAAGAAGAACCGAGAACCTAAACTAGGAGTGGTTGGTTGTATGTGTGTGAGGACCCCCTCCTAGTAAATGGGACCCTCACAGCCGTATAGCCCCGATCAACCCAACACGTGGATCAATCGAGACCACACAAGGCTCATGTTAACTTTTCTAAATCAATAACCCAAAAATGCATAACAATTTAAATTTTTATTTCAAAAGGAGCATGCAGATTACATAATACACCTGGCATAAAAATCAACAGAGTATGCAAATACATACAGCAGAAGTCTTTAAACCATATACAATAGGCCACACAAGCCCAAATATACAACACACTGAGTCCATACACATAAACCTATATGGATCCACAAGAATTGCCCAAGGCACATATCTCATAGCATAAATGGGAATTCGATTCACACATGCATATCCCAAGATCAATATCTGAATATCAAACCCACAAGGGGTCCAAAACAAACAACATAGTCCATATCAAGTCATGCATAACACAAGAGCATGAAAATGGTAAAATATAAACATGTCGAGCCTCCAAAACATGCAAGTGTAATAGTCCAGCCCTAAGACCAATACCGGGAACTCGACCTCATGACAGATGGATACAAGCAAACGAACTAGCCCTGAAAAGATCAACAAGAGAGGGGTGAGATCAAAAGACCTTAATGGGAGTTACAACGTCATAAGTATATCCGGTGAAATAAAGGTATTAGGAAAACATGATTATAAAATAATTGATTTAAACATAATTATAGTCCATGTATTCTAATCATGCACTCAAGAAATTTCATAAACAATGAAACATAATGCATGAATTGTAAAACACCAAGCAAATGGCACATCCCAATAGGTTTCATAATTCCACAGTACTCATCAATGTCATATATACTATTATGCCCCAAAAACCTATAGGGATGGATCACAAATCACCCTCAAGTCACCCCTGCTAAAAGGTAACTAAGAGCCCACTGACAGTTAAATTTTCACTTTTAAAAATATATATAAACTCCATACTGCCAGTGCTATTCGATATCGAGTGGAGAAAATACTATCACACTAATAATCATTCCATAAATATACATATACTCATAGCCTGCTAAGTCATAGTAAACTCGGGCAAAAACACAAAATCGTCAATTCCATATTACACATAGGAAAATACTTATATCGTATCTTTATAAAAACTGAAATTCATGTAATAATCAAGTATGCATCCTCATCATTGGTTCCCACAACATCAGGGCATATTTCTCAAGACCTCACAACACTCATAAGTGTATGATAAAAGGTTATACTCATTTCTGGGCTTCACTCAGAACGAAATCAGGCTCTTTTGGAAAGTTTTGTTCAGACTGACTGGTCTGCGTATCTCCATCGACCGGTCGGTGGGTATTAATTAACAGGACGATGGGCTCTCAACAGGGTGTTCAAACTAATCGTTTTTCTGGGTTTCTTATGGGTTTTCACTCAATTTTTGGTGTATAATCTCACAAAAAATGAACCCTCTCAACACACCCAATACCGACACACAATACTCCCACCAACCAAGGTCTCAAATCCAAAAACACACTCTCCAAAAAAAGGTATGATTGCTCACCAACTAATAATGCATCAATCACATACAGTATATGCACAAGTCATACCAAAAACAGTTGATGCCTAAGTAACACCAGATTAGTTGATGCATAAATCACATGGTAAACACACATTGAACCTGCATGATCATCAATCACAATGCATGTATAACCTCTATTCAAAACCAAACATTTGATCATATTTTAATTTAACAAAAACAAAGCATTTTTGTTTAAAAGAATGAAATATAAACTCCCACCTCTTATCGTGTAGACAACTCAACGGCAATACACTTTCCCTTATCAACACCTCTAACACCACCTAATATACACAAACACAAGGCTAAGCATGAAATTGAAACAACGGAAAGAAAAAGACAAAACTGGAAACAGTATATAGACCCCAAACACTCACAACCTATCTCACACTCACATTACAACTCATCAACCTACAAACTCAGAAATTCAACCAAGAGGATGAACCATCCTCTCCTCAAGCATGCCACTCAAGGCTCATCATCAATCTCCCAACTCAACCAACAACACAATTGGATTCTTCAACCCACAACCATTCTCCCACAATCCACAACTAATCAATCAAAAGCAAGGAACTCAATCAAATCCACTAATTCCACCAAAATCACCAAACTGTGTATTTACCAAAAATGGCATCGAGAACTCTAATCAATCACCCATGAATCAAATGATGTTTCTAGGCAATCCAAACCATCATATTATCTTAGAAACATCAAAAGCAAAAGAAACTAACAATCAACCAAGGAAACAAGAAATTAAGGCACTTACCAAGAAATCTCCAAATGTGCCCTAACACCTAGAACAGGGGAAAAATCAACTCTTCAATCCTGAACTATCAGTGGAAAATGATCACAAGAGGTTAGAAAAGTGTTTGGGAATAATGCCCAATAGGTTTCTTTGTAGGAAAATCAAAGGAGAAGTAAATGGGTTCTTGGGGGAGGGAGAAGAGGGGGCCAGGGGTTCAAGCTTCCAACACTTAGAAAATTTTTTAAGTGTTGGGTTGGGCTGACTCTTTTATACTCCGGGCCTAAAATCCCGGAAAAACCCGAAACAAAATAATTTAAGGTCTTATAAGCCCCAAATGGGCCACGAAAATATTTAAAACCATAAAACATAAAAAATAGGTTTCAAATATTTAATTGAGTTCAAGAAATAATAAATGGGTTAATTGGCCCGAAGGCCTACGATGACTCAAAATGGATCCGGAACCGGCCCAAATCAATTTCCAGTGACTCAAACCTCTACGCTCGACCTAACACACTCGCTAGACACCTAGACTTTCTATGACTGTGTCTGGCCTATAGTCAATGCTCGGGTCAATAGTCAACTCTCTCGAGTCAAAATTCAAACCGAGAAAAATCGGGTTCTCTCACTGAACGGTCTCACTAACTAGGCACTTGGAGGGACGAGGTCTCACAATGTGCATGACATTCATACTTTGATAACTAAATTAAGCAAGATAATCGGATAATTGAGATGGCATGAATATGCATATCTAAACAAGTGATGAGTTGTCGTTGATTGCCTTAATTTGCTTGATTTATTTGAAGTAATATTATAAGCGTATGATTGTTATCTTGTATAATGAGTGTATCGAATAACTATGTGATAGCAATATATGTCAACATAGGTTAATATATATAAGCCTTGAGAGCTCTCCGGGTTTGGTAGTGGGGAGTGGAGACGACAGCCCACGAGGAATAAGGTTGGATAGGGTTTATCATTTTAATGTGTACTTAGTAACCATTCTTGCAGGTTTGGAAAATTATTTAGGTAGAGTTATCATCACCTAATATCCTAACATTGTCAGTTGAATTGGGCGATATGTATGGTTAGATTATAAAATTATTTAACTATGATGTATGGTTAGTTATGATGTATGGGCGATATGTATGGTTAGTTATGATTATCTAAATGGGTGAAAAGTTTGCTTATGCATATTGAAAGTATTTGTATTTCTCACCACTGGCGGATTTTTTTTTTCTAGTTTGTAGGTGGTTATGTAGATATGTAATTGTAAGGACCCAAACCCGGAAATCGAGTCCTTACCGCCGTGAAGCCCGGAGAAGCCCAACACGTGGACCAATCCGAACTCCACAAGGCTATTTTGACTTTTCAAACGTAAATCCCCAAAAATAAAATTTAAAATATTTACAAATTACAGCATGGCAGATAAGCACTAAATACATGGCACAATAAATAACGGAGTAACATTCAAACACAGCGGAAGTCTTTTATAATAACACAAGACAAACAAGTGAAACCATAACACACAAGCCCCAAGTATCTGAAAACGAAACCAAAAGTCCAAACAATAAATATTCAATAGTGTGCCAATAAAACCATACATGTGCAGATGCAATAGTCCCAGCGAGTAGTCCCGACGCTCACACTGAAAATTGCTACTGATCACGATCTAGTCCTGGGAGGGAAAAACAAAGACGAAGGGGGTGAGATTTTCGAGAATCTCAGTAGGGGACAACAAGGTGAACTTATCAAAGGAGATGAGCAACAAGGTGAACTTATCATAGGAGAGGAGCAACAAGGAATTGATTAATTCAACGCTAAACCTATGAATTCTCAAAACTTTAAATTTACTGTTTAGTTTATAAAACGTTTACTTACTGGACCCGGAAACAACATAGAACTCAACAAGGGTCAATACGAAAACATGGGCGGACTGCAAATCACTTCCCGAGTAACCCCCGCTAAAGGGAAACCGGAAGCCCACTGGTAGGTTTTACATATACACTTTAAAAACATTTACATACATAGCCCCTTCTACCAGTGTTGTCCGAGACTAGATTGATTAACAAAACTTTATACATAAAAGATCAACTAGTCCTCTCATATCATCCTGCGAAGCAGGGAACATACAGTAATCATACGCCAACCATACACCTCTCAACAGATGAGTGTCTCTCCGCTTACTCTCAGAGACCGAGCACTCACCACGTTTGGCCAAACGGAACACAAGTATGAGTAACATGAAAACTTGCATACTTTACAAAACAAAAACTGGTTTAACTTTCAATAACACTGAAATACCATACTTTATAATTAAAACTCAACAGTACGATATATTACCATATACCGTTACAGAAACCTTTGATTATAATTTTTTTCTTACTTACGAGCAATGATACGGAATCAGCCCAATTTACACAACAAATCAATCAAATGGACTTTGATTGATCACATGAAATTTTGGATATACATTATGATACTTTACAGGAACATATGGAAAAGGTCAATGTTACTTGGACAACGGATCCATCAGATGGGCTTCGATGGATTACACAATGATTCAATTTAAAACCAAGGTACGGATTTAAAAATCAAGAAATACTTATGATGGAACACATACGGTAAAGACCCTACCTTAAGGGCTGAAGAAGAGGAAGCGACACACTTGCCTTTGTCCTCAACACTCGCCCTTCCTAAGAACACAACATGAAGGTTAGGCTCAACATACGAATATTAACCATAGAACTGCCGGAAATGGGTTTTTAACCCTGTGGGTGACGTGACGTGGCAAAAGGTTAAGCTATCGACTGAACGACTCGGTCGACGGTCAGATCTCGAACTGTGTCTAATTGGACCTCTGCTAGGTGCGGGGTCACTGCGGGGCTGACTAGTCGTCATCCTCCGACCTGAACTTTGACCCAAAACCATCTTCTCGGCATTCGCAGTAGCAACAACTAACGCCTTGAGGTTGTCAACTGGAGTCGTACCCACGATTGTCCTGATGTCATGTTGTAAACCGTCCTGGAAGCGACGGGATAACTGAACCTCTGTACAGTCCTCAACAAGTGCGAAACAGGACAACTCTCTCAGCTCCTTCTCGAACTCTAAAACAGTCTGAGTACCCTTCTCAATACGGTAAAACTCTGCCCTCTTGGCATTCTGGTGAAACTCCGTATAGAATCTGTCATGGAACAACTCAAGAAACTCGGCCCATGATGGTAACTGACCTCAGAACCTCAAACTGACAGACATCCACCACGTCAAAGCTTCTCCATTGAGTAGATAGGTGGCTATCCCAACCTTGTCCTCCTCGGACAATCTTATAGCCATCGCTGCTCGATCGAGCTCTACTAGCCACTCACGAGCCTCAGCTGGACCCTTCGTACCAGTGAAGTTGGTACATCCCAACTCTCGAGCATCCTTCAGCAACTTCGTGAAGCTGCGCTCCCTGGCATCTCTCTGTGGAATCGGGGCCACAAGTTGCTGAACTGGAGCAACAGGTGCCTGAGGTGGGGCTCGTTCTGGAACAGGCTGGGACTGGGCTACTAACTATTGTAAGGTAGCCAAAATCGCTGCTAAGGCCGGGTCTGAAGTCAGTTCAGCTGGAGCAACAGGCACTGCTGGAACAATAGGCGCGGCCGGTGGAACCTGGTCACCCTGATCCTGTCCTGGCCTATGAACTGACTCGCCACTAACATCCTGGCGGTCTCGTGCTGCCGTAGTACGTGTCCTAACTATACTGTACACATCAAACAAACAAGGACATCCTAATTAGTCTAAAGACTAAAAGGGGACAATTAATACGATACAACGCTGGACTATGCATGTGCAGTGTAGTGAGTTGGAAATCATACTTTAAAAATATTATGAATGTTATGAATATCAAATGTTTGGAAATTGAAAAGACAAATAACTTATTATGTCTATTCAATTGTGTAATGAATATTTTGTAACTACAAAACTCTTTATCCTCCAATGTCTCTTCATGTACCCTATCATGTTACCTATAAATAGGAGGTAACATTGTTCACTTTGTACACACTTGTTTTGAGTACTTGATATGATCTTATACTCCCTATATTGTTCTTAGTTTTCTCTCTTATTCTTAGTTTTCTCTCTTGTTCTTTTCTCCTTAATTCTTCTTATTGTTATATTTTATAACACGTTATCAGCACGATACTCTTATAAACAAAAGGAGAATCAAGAGTCTTACAAGAGTTCTTCACAAAGAACAAACAAGAATCTTAGTTTCTACAAAGGTATATTTGGGTGAGTATATTTTTATAATTATTTAGATATAATCATGTTGTAATATTATTGTTTCATATTGTATATTCTTAAATTTGATTTTCTTATATTTGTTTTAGAAATTTAAGTTATTGATTGTTTTATTTGTATGATGCTAATATAATCATAATATTACCATCATTACATGTTATTAATATTTCTTATGTTATTATTCTTATAGATTATTTCTTATGTTTAAAATAAAAACTTTATTTCTTATCTTATTATGTGATTAATTTTATGTGTTTTTAATATTTTATAGTTTTACAATGGCAAATATTGCAAAGCTTGAGTTTGAAGCTCTTGATATTACTGAAAAAAAATATTTATCATGGATATAGGATGCTGAAATTCATTTGGATGCCAAAGGGCTTCGAGAGACAATCAAAACACCAAATGAACGAATCAAGATAAGGCAAAAGCTATGATTTTTCTTCGTCATCATCTCCATGAGGGATTGAAATCCGAATATCTCACAGTAAAAGATCTTGCAGATCTTTGGAAAAATTTAAACGAAAGGTATAGTCACCAGAAAACAGTGATATTTCTAAAAGCTCGTTATGATTGGATGCATCTTCGTTTACAAGATTTTAAATCTGTGAGTGAATATAATTCAGCATTATTTAAAATCAGCTCACAATTAAAATTATGTGGAAAAAATATCACTGATGTTGATATACTTGAAAAAACATTCTCTACTTTTCATACTTAAAATGTGCTTTTACAACAGCAATATCGTGAAAAAAATTTCACAAAATATTCTGAGTTAATTTCATGCCTTCTGGTGGCTGAACTAAACAATGAGTTGCTGATGAGAAATCATCAATCTCGTCCTACTGGTTCTGCTCCATTCCCTGAAGTGAATGTGATGCTATCTCATAACCATAGTCGTGGTCGTAGTCGAGACCGCGGACGAGGACGAGGTTATAATAAATTTCATTATGGTGGTGGTCAATCCAGTAAATTTATCTTCCAAAATCCGAAAGTTGTAAAGGATGAAGGACCTGGAAAAATAATGAGTGGTATAAAGAAAAAAGTTACAATTAGTAACTGTCATCGATGTGGAATGCAAGGTCATTGGCAACGTACTTGTCGTACACCAAAATATTTTGCTGACCTATATCAAGAATCTTTGAAGTCTAAAGGCAAGGATGTGGAGACAAATTTTGTCCAAGATGATTTCACTGAATTTGCTAATGGCCTTGAGGATATAACGCACTTGGATGTTTCTGATTTTCTTAATGATCCAAATGATGAAAGTGCAAGAAATCATGAATGATTTTAATTTTATAATTATGCAAATTTCAATCATGTTCTCTTGTTTTATTATAATAAAAGTCTATTTATTTTGTTTTATTTATTTATATTTTCTTTATATTTAAATTTATTTTATATTTTCTTATTCATTTTATTTATTCAATGAAGAGAATGGATATTGGCATGGATATCTCTTAGATGAACGCCAAGTAAATATGTTTGGTTGACAGTGCCACAACGCATACAATATTGAGAGATAAGAGATATTTCTCTTATTTGGATAATAGAAAAACCAATGTATATACCATAAGTAGTAGTACAAGATTGATTGAAGGCTCCGGAAGAGCAAATATTATTCTATCTGGTGGTACCAAAATAATGATAGAAGATGCATTATACTCTTCTAAGTCTCAAAGAAACTTGTTAAGTTTCAAAGATATTCGTCTGAATGGATATCATATTGAGACAATGAACGAAGGAAGCATTGAGTATCTTTGCATAACTTCAATAATTTCGGGTAAAAAGTATATATTAGAAAAATTACCCGTTTTTTCTTCCGGATTGTACTACACAAGTATTACAATGATAGAATCTCATTCTATAATAAACCACTAGTTTAATGATGTGTTTAAAATTTGGCATGATTGGATAGGCCATCCTGATTCAATAGTGATGCGAAAAATAATAAAGAATTCTTGTGGTCATCCATTGAAAAAGAATAAGATTTTTTAATCTAATGAATTCTTATGTGCTGCTTGTTCTCAAGGCAAACTAATAATAAGGCCATCACTAGCAAAAATTGGAATTGAATCTCCAAAATTTTTAGAAAGAATTCAAGGAGATATTTGTGGACCTATACATCCACCATGTGGACCATTTCGATATTTTATGGTTTTGATCGATGCATCAACCAGATGGTCACATGTATGTTTATTATCATCTCATAATATGGCTTTTGCGAGATTGCTTGCACAAATAATTCGTTTGCGAGCTCAATTTCCTGATTATCCGATAAAGTCCATTCGAATGGATAATGCTAGTGAATTTACATCAAAAGCCTTTATAGATTATTGCATGTCTATTGGAATAAAGGTTGAACATCCTGTTGCTTATGTTCATACACAAAATGGTCTTGCAGAATCATTTATAAAACGCTTACAATTAATTGCAAGACCTATGCTTATGAGATCCAAACTTCCAGTTTCTGTTTGGGGACATGCCATTTTACATGCAGTAACAATTAAGTTTTTATTCCCATTGGGTTTTTCTTGGTAAGGTTTTTAATGAGGCAGTATTCTGATTTCATACTCACATTCTTAAAATTCAAAATATTCAAGGGGGAGTGTTATGAATATCAAATGTTTGGCAATTGAAAAGACAAATAACTTATTATGTCTATTTAATTGTGTAATGAATATTTTGTAACTACAAAACTCTTTATCCTCCAATGTCTCTTCATGTACCCTATCATGTTACCTATAAATAGGAGGTAACATTGTTCACTTTGTACACACTTGTTTTGAGTACTTGATATGATCTTATACTCCCTATATTGTTCTTAGTTTTCTCTCTTATTCTTAGTTTTCTCTCTTGTTCTTTTCTCCTTAATTCTTCTTATTGTTATATTTTATAACAATGAAAACATTTTCAAAACTTTGTTTGTAAAAACCTGGGGCTCCGCTACCACTCCTGTAAGGACCCAACACGTGAAGCCCAACACGTGGACAAATCCGAACTCCACAAGGATATTTTGACTTTTCAAACGTAAATCCCCAAAAATAAAATTTAAAATATTTACAAATTACAGCATGACAGATAAACACTAAATACATGACACAATAAATAACGGAGTAACATTCAAACACAGCGGAAGTCTTTTATAATAACACAAGACAAACAAGTGAAACCATAACACACAAGCCCCAAGTATCTGAAAACGAAACCAAAAGTCCAAACAATAAGTATTCAATAGTGTGCCAATAAAACCATACATGTGCAGATGCAATAGTCCCAGCGAGTAGTCCCGACGCTCACAGCAAAAACAGCTACTGATCACGATCTAGTCTTGGGAGGGAAAAACAAAAACGAAGGGGGTGAGATTTTCGAGAATCTCAGTAGGGGACAACAAGGTGAACTTATCAAAGGAGATGAGCAACAAGGTGAACTTATCATAGGAGAGGAGCAACAAGGAATTGATTAATTCAACGCTAAACCTATGAATTCTCAAAACTTTAAATTTACTGTTTAGTTTATAAAACGTTTACTTACTAGACCCAGAAACAATATAGAACTCAACAATGGTCAATACGAAAACATGAGTGGACTGCAAATCACTTCCCGAGTAACCCCCGCTAAAGGGAAACAGGAAGCCCACTGGTAGGTTTTACATATACACTTTAAAAAAACATTTACATACATAGCCCCTTCTACCAGTGTTGTCCGAGACTAGATTGATTAACAAAACTTTATACGTAAAAGATCAACTAGTCCTCTCAGATCATCCTGCGAAGCAGGGAACATACAGTAACCATACACCAACCATACACCTCCCAACAGATGAGTGTCTCTCCGCTTACTCTCAGAGACCGAGCACTCACCACGTTTGGCCAAACGGAACACAAGTACGAGTAACATAAAAACTTACATACTTTACAAAACAAATCTGGTTTAACTTTCAATAACACTAAAATACCATACTTTATAATTAAAACTCAACAGTACGATATATTACCATATACCGTTACATAAACCTTTGATTATAATCTTTTTCTTACTTACGAGCAATGATACAGAATCAACCCAATTTACATAACAAATCAATCAAATGGACTTTGATTGATCAATGAAATTTTGGATATACATTATGATACATTATGATACTTTACAGGAACATACAGAAAAGGTCAATGTTATTTGGACAACGGATCCATCGGATGAGCTCCGATGGATTACACAATGATTCAATTTAAAACCAAGTTACGAATTTAAAAATCAAGAAATACTTATAATGGAATACATACGGTAAAGACCCTACCTTAGGAGCTGGAGAAGAGGAAGCGATACACTTTCCTTTGTCCTCAACACTCACCCTTCCTAAAAATACAACATGAAGGTTAGTCTCAACATATGGATATTAACCTTAGAAATGTCTATAACTCAACAACGACACATCAAATGGAAAAACGGATCGTACCATTGCGATCAGAACGTCGAAATTACCAAACGGGGAGGTTTCACTTTTGGTCAACGGTCAACGTCGGTCGCCAATAGTCGCCGGTCAATGGTCAACGGTGGCCAACGGTGGCCGGAAAATTCCAACTTCATCCAAAACCGAAAATTTTTACATCAAAATGAAGCTACAAACATCAGGAATACGAATCCGAAAACAAAACTTCAAAACTCACCTCCGATCGGCCGGAATCGACGATTTTCCGGTGCGAAAATCGAAACTTCCGGGCTCCGATCTGCGCGCGTCCGTGGTCCGATGAAGATGAAACCAACGGCCGGTTACTCGTGACGACGAGAGGAACGCAACGGTGTAGACGGTGCGACGATCGGACGGTTGGTTTCGATACTGAAGGTAAGTGAAGATAGTGAAAGAGAGGAGAAATGGAAAAGAATGGCAGGGGGGGAGAACTGCCGGAAATGGGTTTTTAACCCAGTGGGTGACGTGGCAAAAATTTGCCACGTCAGCCCCCAGGTCTCACATAATAGATTACTATTGAATATGATACTCAACAAAAATCAAGAGTATTATGTGATTGACAACATTGTCTTTGATTTGTGAGGGAAACCCTACACCATTCTGGATGAGGTGTATAACGATGACAAAGGAAAGGAATTCAAAGATATTTCTGTAATTTTCGGTAACTAATTTGATTAAAAATTAATTATTTAATTTAACATAATTCTATTAAAATTTATCCAAGAAATCAACAACAATGGAAGGTAACCATCAAATGAAAGAATCGGTGTTATATATATCAATCAATACCAAATGTAGCAATTCTAATAAAACAAACAAGCGATTAGGATTTAATCTAAAATTGATTAGATTTGAGTCGGATTTAGATGTAAAATTAATATAATTAATATATATTATTTAACAAATATCCTTTTTATTTATTACTCACTAGATTATTTTTTATTAAAGGATATGTTTGAATTTTTAAATAATATATTTCTTTTTAAAAAAATTTATTAAATATAAATATTTTAAAATAATAATATTGGATTAATTAACTTTTATAACATATTTGTTTGATAGCCGGATGTGTAGTTAAATATCCCACGAGACATCAACATATATATTGTCGATTGTTTGGTTAACAGAAACTATTTGGAACAGTAGGACCCTCCCGTAATCTGAAATGTCACTGTACAACTTTTAGATCAAAGTGACAATCCAAGTGATCTCTACATATCATCATACTCACTCTTATCCAGAGGCAAAGAGACTAAAATTCTCGCATTTTCCAGGACAAGAGAGAAAGTACACCAAAGAGGACAAACTGCGAAAGTTTCAAGAACAAAATTCTGGCTAGGGGAACACTAACACTAACACTAACACTAACACTAACACTAACATGTGAGAGGTCACAAAGGACAAAGTTGGGCAAAGAAATCAATAGATTTCCCTTGATGATTTCAAGATACTCTACTGACAGGCTTACAGGCAGTCGGTCCTTTACTTTCTAATTGCAAACCCAGTTCAAAAGCAAAGCCAACCTATGTCTACTGCAGTCAATAAAATACCACCAAAACCTAATAAGATTTAACGGCTAAAGCCTAAAAGCACAAGCCGAAGATAAATGACATCTGCAACTTGAGTCACTTTTTGTAGGGTTGACACCAGCTTCAGTCCTCTATGCTGCTTTAGCCCTTGTGTGTTTTCTTGTGTCTCCTCCTTATTTCGATCTCTTTTGCATTAAAACATCAAACACACTCCGCAACCTTTGACAACGTAGCACAAACTGGTATTTCATATTCATGGGGACACTACAGGCAAGGCTACATGACCAGCTAACACCGGTGTCCGAGACGACACCAACTGTGGCGGAGCCAAGTCGCTCTTCGCATCGGTCAATCGAAACCCTGGTTGTTGTGCTAGCTGCGATCGTCATCATGGCTGTTATTGCTGGGATTATCGCTCGGCTGTGTGGGGGACGCCATTTTGGCAGCAACGGGGAGCAGGACATAGAAGGTTGGATAGAAACCAAGTGTCGAAGCTGCATTGACGGGGGAGTCCCCGCGGCGCCCGCTCAAGAAGAGTCTAAACCGGCTACCGAAGCGACCAAGAAGTGAAACATGGCCATCCGTAAAATTATGATCCAAGACAGCATCACAAGAGAAGAGGTAATTTGTGGGAATGCATGGTACATACTTGGTGGACTTTTTTGTAGTGTCATGTACAATTTGGGAGTAGAGACCGGTATTTTGCTGATCATTGGTGTGTGTATGGATTCTTGTTCTTTGCAACTTTCCTTGTCGATCTCTGTTTGCTTTTAGATTTGTTCTGTCTCTGATGGATAAGCATTCACCTTGTTCTATATGGACAAGATAGTTGCTGCAAAGTATCTGCTTTTTTATCAAAAAATTATACTCTAGTCAGCTGATCATATGGAGAAATCTTTCAATTTCGTAGTCAATCAAAACCATCCTTTTCCATTCCTTGTTTCATTTTGCAAAATGTTTCCTATGTATTTTGAATTAAAGAGCAGTGCCAAGGTGGGTACCAACAGGATTCTTTTGCTTGCAGAATGGATATGCTAGATCTCCAAACAAGACAAAATCATAGCAAAAAGGACCATAACCTCACTTTTCTGTAAAAGCAAACTGCAACTTTTTACATAAACTGACCAATCCTTTTCCAAAAGCTAAAGCATTTTCGTCGGTTAAGTTTATGTTTTGATTAATGTTTGATGCAGAACATTTTTTAAATTTCGAGTCAGCTAGATAATGTATAAAAAATAATGCTTTAACTCATGAAGCTAATCAATAATGTAAGAAACAAAAGTAAGAGACATCATTAATCATCAGTCGAAACAAAATGAACAGAATGACAGAGAAATGAGCCTATAATTCAATCTTATGAAAGAATTGACCAGGGATTCATGTCCTACCTCTTCAAAAATCCAATTGAATGTTCATGGATGAATCACCAAACCCTTTTTTTTTTTTCTTTTTTTTTATTCCAGCATGTCTCAACCATATTCTACAGGTCCTTCTAACAGTTGATTCCACACAGCTCAACATCTGGTCCAGTCACCTTGGTAGTAAAAGGGTCTATACGAACCCATAGTAAGGAGAAGATGGAAGCAAGAAGGATTGACCAGACGACAACAATTGTTGGTGTCCGGTTTTGGCGCCCCATTAGACCTTTAAGGAATGGATAAAGATGAATAATCACCCAGAAAGCAAAAAACAACTTTCCAAAGAGAGGACCCCAAGATTGATAACCACTGTTGACGGCATACGAGATTCCGGCAACCACACCAACCATGTTGATTATAATTAGAGTGGTAGGTGGAATGAGCAGGGTGGTCCATTTGAACAAATAGAGCTCCGCAAAGTCTCCATCTTCATCAGATGCTTTTGAAGTTACAGTAAAGTTGGTATCAATTCCAGCAAGGACCTTCAAAAGACCTTGGAAAACAGCAAAAAGATGGGCTGACACACCTCCAATGACCCAGAATTGTTCATTCCTCCACCACTCATCGATCCCAACCCCACTCCATCTCATTTCCAGAATACCAGTTGCAAATATTAAAAGAAAGAGGGATATGAACCAGATACTTGCGATGTTGCTGATCTGCAGAATCACACACACAACATTTTAACTATGGAACTTGAAAACGCATGTTTTACATAGAAAGTATATCAGACAAAAGACCTGGCAGCAGGAAGAACGCTAACTGGGTCAAACTAAGTTGCACTCACCTGGGGAATGATGAACTTCCCGGTGAGAAGACACACAGCAGGTAGGGTACAGTAAGCAAGCAGAGGAATTGATGTGACTGGATAAATGGTGGTGTTTATGTAGGCAAATCTCTCGAGCCATTTTAACCTTCCACTGTAGCCGTACCATATGGGACAGTGGCGACTGAAGAGGATTTCCACGGAACCTAAAGCCCATCGAAGCACCTGATTTAGACGATCAGAGAGGTTAATAGGAGCAGATCCTTTAAAGGCAGCCAGCTGAGGCATGCAATATATGGATCTCCAACCTCGAGCATGCATCTTAAATCCTGTAAGGATATCTTCTGTGACAGAACCATATATCCACCCTATTTCACTTCCCCAGTCTGTTTTGTCCTCGTACCCACAGCTGATGACATGAATAGCTTCTTTGAGGAGGGACTCAGGGGTTGCAGACGCAGGAACACCACCATTTTCCATCAGCGTTGAGGCAACAAATACAGTTGACTGACCAAACCTTTTCTCAAGTGACATTTGTGACATAAGCAGTGACTTCTCATCGTCAAATCCAGTACCTACTCAGAGAATTCGAATGAAAATTCGTCAAATCCAGTACCTACTCAGAAAATACGATACATCTTGCTAGAAGCATATAATATCAGCAATGGAATGGAACATTTCCTTGATAAATGATTGGTCTGATGCTTATGAAGAAAACATTCACAACAGTTCTTACCTTCAACTCCTTCCTCTATGTCTTCCAAGTTGAATACTGGCACAGTAGGATCGTTGTGCTTGCTTGATTTATTCTTTTTAGAGTCTTTCCGGCTTGATTTAGACCTCTTCTTTCTTGATCCACCACAGCATGAAGACAACATTCCCGGTTTCTTATGCTTCGGCTTCACAGGTGGTTCATAGCCATACAATGCCGTTCTGTTGAAGACACACCCTGTACCCACATAGACAGGGCCTTGGATACCATCCAGTCCTCTTAAATTTATCTACATCAGATTATTTCAAGAACAGACTAATTTCAGATAAGAAATTGGGCAGCAAAGGTTGTGCGCCATATGGTGAAGTGAGGAGTATGAAACCAATGCCAAAAATCTATCTAGAGCTTACATCAAAGAACACAGTGTTACGATTAGCATATCGATCATTCCTGTCAATGCCATCAAATCTCTGGGGAAACTGGACATAACAAACTGTTCTTCCAAGATTAGGATCCATTAGAAAGCACATAGCCTCTCTCAACGCCTTGCTGTTGTTAATGTAATGGTCACAGTCAAGATTCAACAGGAAGGGTCCATTAGTAAGAACTGCCGAAACACGCACCTGCACAGAGAGATGACAACGATTAAATGGTGCTAATAATTTGATTGATTGCAAGATTCAGTTACAGACTACTTACAAGGGCATTCATGGCACCGGCTTTCTTGTGATGCTGGAAACCAGGTCTCTTCTCTCGAGACACATACACTAGTCGTGGAAGCTCATTACCTTCGCTATCATGTCCTCCGCTGTGGCCCAAGAAAACCTGCAAAAATAAAATTTGAACAATTTCCGATGGAACGATACTAAACTAATATGAATTGGACAGACCTGAATCATTCCTGGATGATCTCTGGTGTTATTTCCAGGCCATGGCGTACCGTCTTGCATGACCCATCCTTCATCAGGGATCTTCTGTGCCTTTGCAACAAGTCCATTTATACGAACCTTAAATTCTTCATATTCTCTCTGAAATGCAGTAATTTTCAGTGAGAAACACAATATTCATTCTGCAACTATAACAACATCAACCAAAACCTTTACTACCCACCTTCATGGCTCTGCGATCTTTGACAAATGATGGATGAACTTTATCTTTCAAGTAGTCAATCTTCTGAGCAAAATACCACTCCGGAGCCCGTGGTTCTATGCTATATTTCTTGCAGAACGGAACCCATTTTCTAGCAAACTCAGATGTCTCAGACATAGCTTCGAATGTCAACATAGCGGCTCCATCATCCGAAACATAACAAGAAACTTTGTCGATCGGGTAGTCAACTGAAAGAATGGACAGAACTGTATTGGCAGTGACAAGTGGAGGTTCCTTTAAAGGGTCAACTGTACTGACAAAAATGTCCACAGCAGCCAACTGAGATGCCTCTCCCTCTCTCTCATATCTGCAAAGACATTAAAAAGCAACGATTAAATTCAGGATTTTGCAAAACCCTGACAACATTTAGTACAGAAAATGGAGCAAGGATAGAGTTACCTTAAGGCTAGCCTGTCAAGGTAGGTCTCTCGGTTCACAGGGAACCATTTAGGGAACTGATCTAGTATCCATGAAATTGCAAACCATATCTCACATATAACAGATACTAGCCACAAAGTGTAGGCATTCCTCACTGGATTTGTTAGACGGTAGTGCAAGAAAATGCAGAGTATAACGAGCCGCAAAACTATGACCATTCGGTAAGGGTTGATCCTGGAGGAAGGAATGGAAACCTTTCTTGACAGAGGTTGGCGGGTTTCATCATTTCTGCGTTCACAACAGCAAAAAAAAAAACAAAGACATTACCAACATATCATCATATTCTAACAAAATAACAATGATATTGCAAGCTAATCTTTGCTATTTATAAATTTGGAAGCAAGCAATTCCAACAACCAGAATTCATCTGCCCCAAGTGATGAATAGAGACAAGAGTATGGATAAGATGGACATGCTTATGCTATATGTAAATCCAGCACTTACAATAAAGAGTCATCTAAGAGAACATCAGTGCTGGCATCAAAATCTACACCGCCTCTTCCTTCAGATGGTGCATGACTCACACTCATAGCAGCAGCATTCTTCTCTGGCTTCATCTTCCAGCCATCAATTCTCTCCCTCCAGGCTACATTGCCATATCCTGATGATCCGTACTCTCTTGCTGGATCTACCACTCTTATGTTAGCTGCGGAAAGTCCAGTGCAGATGTTACAGATATTAGAACCAAAAATAGAGAGGTCTTTCAGGCCTATGACACACATACCTCTGCTGCCACTTTCAGGAGAAGCCATTGAGTAACGCTCAGGAGATGCAGCAGACAGATCCCCGGAAACCTGAAATAAGATTCATTACAAAATGATATCCATCGCTCTGCTGAAAACAACAGAAAAGGCTCCATCACCTACCGAGCGTCTACCAGGCAGATAAGGAACATGATTAAGGGAAACGTCTTTATCATAGTTTGAGGATGCAAGATGCTCCTTTCGACCAGAGCCTGCATCCCAACCCAGCATGCGTTCTATCTTATTTTTCTCGTCTTGAACCGTAGTAGGTACATGATGATTGGATTTGTTTCCCACATCTTTAAAATTGGCATTCTCCATTTCCTCTCCAATCACTGTGGGGCCACCTGATGATAGTCATGAGAAGAATATCATGAATCACTCAGCATCCACAAATGCCGAAAGGAGCAGTTAAAGGTGCTCGATCTCTAACCTTTATGCCTTTTGTATTTGGTCTTGCATTGAGGACAAGACTGATTACCATCTTTCATCTCGTACTCGTAACAGGGACGGCAAACAGGAAATGCACAAACATGGCAAGCAACAAACTGCTCTCCATCCACAGTTGTGCCGACTTCATCACTGCAGATCTGACAAATCTTTATAGCTGCTTGTTTCGATTTCTTTGGCTGAACAACAAACAAAACAAAACAAAACAAATCAAATCAAATCAAATCTCAGAGATGATGAATTCGAAAAGGGAAGTGCTGCAAAAAGTGTATTCCATTCACAAACTCAGAATTCCCAGCAATCCAGATATCTGAGATACCTTATATGCAAGCTAATATAACATTTAAACACTCAATGGATCTGAGAAACATCTTACACCCAAAAACCAAAACAGAATCTTATACCCATTCTTCCCTACAATATCAATGATTCCAAACTTTGGAGCCAACCAGCATACAGCAACCAATGCCAATAACAATAAAAAGCGATTAACCAGAATGCAAAATCGATATCACAATGCATCAAGCTGAACGCTTTTTTGAGTAAATATACTAACCCCCCCTGCTTCTCCTTCCGAATCCATTGTATTCCTCTCCCGAGAGTGACACGAGTTGGCGTATGAATCCCCAGCTCAGGAACGCCAGTCCAAGTTATGAACCAGCTTCTGTTATACAAGGGGGCTAACTTTTAAAAAATGTGACGCATTAATCAAAGAGATTGACTTGAGCAGAAATATAACAACATGTGGATTCTTTAATTTCTCACACCAACCGAATGGTTAGAAAGATTAAAAAAAGGGCGACACCGACACTGAAGGAAAGGCACATAACAATCACAACTGTTGATGACCGACACAGATCGACGCGCTACCTCTACCCATCCGTTTTTTCTTTATATATATATTCATAATTATTCCATTCATCTTCATGTGAGGAGGAAGAAGACAAAAAGGAACTGTAGATTAAAAAGTCCAGCAAAGGTGGAACTTGAAGTTTACAGTTGAGTTCTTTGGACTTTGGAGATAGTTAAGCTAGCAGTAGGTGCTACTTTTTACTTTAGACAACATATTTACTGGTGGAGTATGATGCAAGAAATGATTGGTTCTTTACTTCTTAGGTGGCGCAGTAAGCGTAGCCGACAGAATCGGGTTTGGTTCCATTGAGTCAGGAATTCACCAATCTGTACAATGGGTTTAGGCTGGTGGGTTTGCTGGACGTGGACAGAGCAGGATGAGCTGTGCTTGGTGGTTTGTGATATGATAGATGGATCGGTTTGGTCAGACCCACGGAATTACTTGCCCTCATCATGCAATAGCTATTAGCCGATAGTTGTTACCCTGCAGAAACCTGAGAAAGGAAAGGAAGGTTTATGAGTGAGGAAACACTAAATTAATGTGCCACTTAAGGTCAACTAATCATAAAGAACAAACAACTAATGATTAATTAGCTGCCTGCATTATGCAGATCCGGTAGATTTACAAGTATAACTCAATATGCAGACAAAGTACAATTTGGTTTGATGATATTTTTTGTTTTAGAAAGTAATTGAGGATTAGAAGATTTCAAATTCAAAATTTGTAAAAGATAATTATATAAACTCAATATTATAAAAAAAAACAATTATTAACTCAATATATCATTGTTCTCTCTCTTCCTAGGCGATCGACTAGGTTCTTTCTTTTTTTTATCCTCTTTAGGCCTTGATTGTTTTCCGCAGGAAATATTTAGTAATTTTGTTTTGAAACTCATAAAATATTATATTTAATATTAAAAATATAAATTAAATTAAAATTTATTATTACAAAAATTAATTTTATAATTTTTAATTCCAATTTCAATTCAGTTAAATCAAAACCTGCCAAGCCCAAGCCCAAGCCCAAGCCCAAGCCCATATCAGGCTAGTAACTGGTAAGAACATCACCGGCCAAACACGACACAATATCGGACCGAAATATCTGATCCAACTATACCTTTTAAAATATACTATTGAAATTATATCATTTAGTTTTGTATTATGTCGGGTGTCGAACAAAGTTTAGTTAACACTGTTAGGGCATAAAGTTGATAAATCGAAAGCTGGGGGAGTTTGAAAGAAATATTAGTCTTTGTTCCAATCATATTTTAAAAAATCCCGCGACAACCATGTTGTCAGAATCAGAAGCGTATTAACAAGCATACCCCAACACGGCGAGAAGAGCTGGAAGTAGAAGAGCGAATTGCTTCGTTGATCCAAAAATGCACAAGCATGCGAGTCCTCCGTCAAATCCACGCCAGGGTCCTCACCTGCTTCCTCCCTGTCCCTACCTTCACCTTCCTACTCTCCAAAATCCTCTCTTTCTCGGCTCTTTCTCCCCTTGGTAACATCGACTACGCGGGCAAGGTCTTCGCGCAAATACCCCGTCCAGGAATCTATGCTTATAATTCCATTATAAGAGGCTTTCTGATGGCTAAAAACCATTCAAGAGAACCTCTTTATCTGTATATAAGGCTGGTCAGAAGAGGGTGTCCAACTCCCAACACTTTTACAATGGCATTTGTGCTCAAGGCTTGCTCGATTGCAATGGCTTTTATGGAAGGCAGACAGGTCCATGGGCATGTTTTGAGGTATGGGCTTGGGTTAAATCCTTTTGTGCAAACCTCTCTGCTCAATCTTTATGCAAAGTGCGAGCAGATTAGCAGTGCTAGGAAGGTGTTTGATGAGATTTCCGAGAGGAGCGTAGTTTCTTGGAGCGCGATGATTAGTGGATACGCAAGAATGGGAATGGTCAATGAGGCTCTTGGAATGTTTAGGGATATGCAAAAAGCTGGTATTCAACCGGATGTGGTTTCACTAGGTACAGTGATTTCGGCTTGTGCAATGGTGGGAGCACTGGATATTGGGAGATGGGTTCATGCGTACATTGAAAGGCAGAAGATTGATATCGTTCTTGAGCTTGGTACAGCACTTGTTAATTTCTATGCTAAGTGTGGGTTTATAGAGAAAGCTAAAGAGATTTTTGATAGGATGCCTGTGAAAGACAGTAAGGCTTGGAATTCGATGCTTGTTGGATTCTCCATATATGGGCTTGCAGAGGACGCTCTGAATGTGTTTCATATGATGGATCAGGCAAAGGTAATGAATACAAGACTTGTCTTAATTTTGCATTTTAGCTGATTATTCGTTCTTTCAACATTTAAATGACCTTCCAACATCATGCTACTGGGTCTCTGATACCTCACTATCAATATAAACAGTTGTTGCATATCATAGTTGCTGACTTGTTAGAAATCATCTTTGTCAACTCTTCTCAGGCCAAGCCTAACCATGTAACCTACATTGGCATATTATCTGCTTGTGCGCATGGTGGGCTAATTTCTGAAGGACGAAAATACTGGTCACACATGCTCGAATTGGGAATAGAACCATCAATGGAGCATTACAGTTGCATGGTGGATTTATTCTGCCGAGGTGGCCTCATGGAAGAGGCTTATCATTTTGTCGAATCAATACCCATCTCACCAGATCCTGTAATTTGGCGAACATTGCTTATAGGTTGCAGGAAGAGTGGGTTTGTGCAGCAGGCTGAAACTGTTGCACAACGGCTTCTTGAAGTGGAGCCCGAAAATGCGGAAAACTATATCATCCTTGCAAATATGTATGCTTCAGAACTACAGTGGGAGAAGATGAGTCAGGTAAGAAAGAGCATGAAGGAGAAAGGTCTGAGGGGAGTGCCGGGGTGCACCTCTATTGAGGTTGATGGTTTTGTGCATGAGTTTGTTATGGGTGACTGGTCCCATCCGGAGGCGGAGGAGATAAGGACAACTTTGAGAGAGGTTTCTGTTAGAATTCACAAATCGGGGCACGAACCATCTATATCTGCTGTACTGCACAAGGTGGACGATGAAGAGAAAGAAGATGCTTTATATGAGCATTGTGAGAGACTGGCCATTGCATATGGCCTCATCAGAGTGAAACCCCCAGCCGCAATTCGGATAGTAAAGAATCTGAGAGTTTGTGGAGACTGCCACGAAGTGACAAAGATCATCAGTAAAATTTACGGGCGAGAAATCATTGTGAGGGATCGGGTTCGCTTCCACAAATTTGTAAATGGATCATGTTCTTGTGGGGATTACTGGTGAGCCTATGATTCTAGCCACATCTTTGCACTTGATTGATCTTTGTGATGCTAATATTCAGCTCCCTTGTTTTTTGGTCGGTACTTGCAATACCTCACGAATCAATCACAGGATCTTAATATCTAAGGAAATACACTTTTTATTGCTTACAAAGCGGGATACATCATAGCTATAAATTCGTTATTAGCCCCCACTCTCTTCCTCTCTTATCTTCACAGCCGCCTTCAATATGAAATCAAGCATCAGGCAGCACCCCAATCCCCACTAAACTAAAGACAGCAACACTAATCTGGCAATTAACTCAGTCCGACTCCAGGCTATTTAGACCTGAATCTCCACGGACCATCTGTACATATCCTCTTCTGCCACGGGGAGAGTAAGGGTCACAAGTCCAGTGGCAGGGTCATACTGGAAGTCATTCTCAACTCCGCCAACTCTGCATTTCAGCGGACGCTGGGAAGAGTAGGCTCCAAACCGTCCACATCCTCTCACTTTAAGTGCGATGGTTGCCGTTGGAGCACGGTTCTCGCTCAGAGGAATTGTCAATTCTGAAGAGACTTCACCATCATAGAGCTCTGCTGCCGTGTCAGATGCCATATTGACTTCAAGTTGCTCGATAGCACCACCGATGTTAAACATGTCGAGCAAACCGATCGGGGCAAATGAAATGTTGGACGAGATCTCCTGCACCGGCAAGGAATTATATCGTTAAGCAAATCACACTTTTCTAAACTAATACCGCAGCCACAAGAGAAGGAACCTCTTATAGGCTCACCTTGACAGGACAGAAATGGAAAAGTTCGTATTCAAGAACTTTCAATGTCACAGGAACTGAGGCTCCTTTAGGTAATCGAACCACCTCCCCTGACATTCACAGACAATAACAGGAAAGCATGTTAACATACACTGAATCCTCAAGTTTCATGTCATACTGGTCTCCCCTGACGTTCCAAGAACAAAGCTGCGTTAATGAGTACCTGATTTATAAGCATACACTATTGCATCCCCATTCCAGTCATCTCCGGCCACCTGACCAATGCAGTCAACATCAGTGGCACGAACAGAGCCTGTAAGAGTTCCAGGGGTGGCATCATGAATGCGGGTCTTCTTTTCAATCTTGCACCAACCAGCACCTTGGCAGTTGAATACACCAACCACACCAGTGCATTTGTTCACATTCCATATCTTGAGTAAGCTGCAAAAGAAAATAACTTTTATATTTTATTCTAAAACTGGTATGGATTCATGGTTGAATCATATACCAGTTTGAAGAAAGTAGCATACCTTTTTCCATCTCTTGCTGGATCAGCAAAGAGAGAGTCCCAAGTAGGCCTGCCAGGTAACTGAGCGCGGAGAACTGATCCATCGGGAAGAACTAGCTTCTTTAGCAACTCAAAGTTGTGGTTTCCTGGCTTGTCACTGCACATGCCAGTATGAAATACATTACGAAATTAAATTCCATTTATGTGCTCGTGTCCAGAATAAATGGTGACATCAACAAGTGCAGCGAAATTACCTGACATAAATTGGACACCCACCAACAGCACGAGCTGCACCATGATACTCAGCAGCTGGATGTAAACTCTGCAACCATAAATCACATTTATCAGAGTTATTACAAGTACAATTAAACTTAGAACGCAGCCTCGCCAAGAACAAAGGCAGAATAGAAACTGTATATATTTGACAACCCCAATAAGAACGGTAGTAATTTTTCTTTTCCTTACATGGAACATATCCCAGTCTGCTTGCATAAATTCTCCAAGGAAAAGTGTGTTATAAGCCACAGAGGAGATATGGATGGTGTGAGAAGCAGGATCCCGAGGATAGAAGTCATCTGAAGCTCTCACGACAGCAGTCTGCTTGGCACTATAGATTCCATCAGTGTTGTGACACATGCAAGCAATGCATCCATTGTCTGGGAAGTTCCGAGCAATTGAGGCCTCAAGGGCTTGGACATAGCTACGAGTGATTGAGACCCTTCCACCGTGACCAGCCCCAAGAGTTTCAATTATGTTCTGGACATCGACTTTTACTCCATCAACCCCGCATGTTGACAAATAAGCATGGAGCTCGTTATAGAAGTTGAAAACCTTCTTTGGATGAACCAAACCAAGGCCATGAACAGCAAGACTGTCCATCACAATGTCCGGTTGGTTGCCTAGGATGCCAGGAGACTGCACCGGATATGCCAAGGCAGTGTCATAATGCTCCATGCCAGTAGCAGCTGGTTTTACCCCGCCCCAGTAACCAGCCAAAGCATGCCAGACATACACAAACCTGCAACAGGAAAAATATTACAAAATGAGTAAAGCAAACCTATGCGTTACTAACAGGTTAGTGTTTTTTTTTTCCTCAAAGCTTTAGTTCAACTGTCTCGACGCCTTAAAACTCTGTTATAACTCATGTTAACGAAGAAGCTTTACACGAGAAGGCACGCCGCTTCTGACAACGGTAAATACATCCGAAAGAAGCAGAAGAGCTAAAATCACTCACTTCACATTGTGGTGTTTCTTTGCATCTTCCACAACATGCTTAAGTCCTGAATCCTGCTCTGTCTTTTCGCCATTTTTTTGGAATTTCGAGTTCTCTTTTATCCCAGTGAGCCTACTTGCGAATCTGCACAGATGAAAATTCCAGCCAACTGAACTATTAGTTAGAGAAATAGGACATGTATGTAAGAAAAGATGATTCGATGCCTCAAATATATGCATCGGTATACAGATGAAATAACAAATCAAACACTCAGGATACAATCAACTATCAAAGCCTGTCTATAGATGCATGGAATGCTAATGTGTGTGCAAAATGTGTACTTGTGAGAGAAATAAGTCTTGAGGGACAAGAGGATCTTACTGCGCCCCTTCTTGTACAACAGCATGAGCTTCCTCCTTTCCTTTAGATTCAATCTGTTGCCAGCCATCATCTATGATCAAAAATCTTGGAGGAGTCCCTCCCTCTGATAGGCTGCAATCGTTGTTACACCATATTTCAGGAATTTGATTCTTTTATAAGCACGCAAGATTTCCAACATTATTTCATAAGTACCTCTTAAGGCCTTCCTCTACGCCTTCAGCAGTGACATCAGTATAAAAAGCATCCCAAGTGCACCAGCCAAACCAGTCAACAAAAGAGGGCAACTGCAAAGCAATGGGCAAGAGATGAGGCTCAGAAGCATACAGCTTTTCTACACTTCTTAGTGTGTCATCCATAAACATATGTGCAGTAGAGTACTGAAAATCATGAAACAACATTCTTACCTTCTTCTTCTCCCGATGATGAAATGTTTTCATGTAATTCTCCAAAGCCCTGTTTACAAGCAAATTATATAGACATCATAATTACAGAACATAAACCTAAAAGTGAGTTCATTTCAAAGTAAAATATGAGGACTCACTTTACAGCCTCGCTGATGACATCAAAGGGGTTCGTCCCAGCATGCATGTAAACAAGGTACATGCCTTGGTTGGTTTCAACGGCATTATCCCCTGCAAAACCAAACACACACCAAAGAAACATGTAGGTTTTTTCTGTCTAACTCAACTGTTTATTTCTTTCCAAATAATGTAAACTCCATAAATTTGACTTGTTTCCAGGCTGTTTGTGATTGCATCAATGACAGCTCCAGCCAATGCACACTTCAGAAAGTAAATTCTCCTTGACAAGTCAGCCATAAAATGGGGATAAAACTAACACCAGATTCAGCACCATACAGAGGTCGCTATTGATGACCAACCCATAAATTAGCATTGTTAGTCTCCATCACCGACAGCCAGGTAGGAGGGGAAGGAAATCAATCCAAGAGTTTGCTCAAGGGCAAGATGCATGTTAACCCATAAACCTAAAATTTTATGGATTGGCCATTATCCACTCACCACTCTCAAGACAAATCTCCAGCTCGTTCGTGTCGTTGCCTTGCAGAACAGCACGGAATTGGCCTTCCAGAAGCGGAAGAAAGACAGTGTAAATTGTTGGAGAATCGTCTTGATCAACACTTTCACCCCCATCTTTGCTCTCAACAAGCAAAAACTGGGTCTCCAGTGGAATTTCCTTCCCACACATGCCCATCCTTTGGGTCATCCACCATAACTTGAATCGAAAGCAACACATAAAACGCAGTCCCCTGCCACAAACATTCAAAAAATGATTCTCTTTGGATTGCAATTATATTCACACAACAAATCCACCTAAGTTTCCACAAAATTTGCAACGTTATTATACACAATCCTTTTTTAATTCATACATACAGGATAAATTCACAACCATCACTGAAATGAGGCAAAAAGGAAGAGACAAGCTATGGAACTCACTCTAGGACGCCGACAGGGAAAACATGGAGGCTCTTGCTGTGGGAAGCGGTGGCACCAATAAATGCACCCGCAACGAGTCCAACACCCGAGCCAGGAGTCAAAACGATGTTGTCGGGGACACCAGTGAGTATGGTCTTGCCGTGAACGACAAGGTTGCCGTCGCTGATAGAAATCTTGGGAGTGACCGTCATTGTTGGTAAAGCTGAGCACCTACCACTAACTGTCCAGAAAACATCAAGCAACAACAATCAGAAACGAACCAAGCATTAACAAACACAAAGTAAACAGTACAACAAAAGCACTGCCGACCAAACATTTTTGAAAAAAAAGGTGAACAGAAACACAAACTCAGTCGCATAAGTAGAACATAGTCATTTATAGGACGATAACCCAAAAGAAAATGAAAACGACCTAACTGGGGTCTGTGAGGTCTGTTCAGCTGGTGAGAGGAAATGCAAAGAGGATTTCGGCGTAGGGTAGTTTGGGAATTTGGATAATTCCTCCGTGTGTTACGGTAACAGACGGGTGACTTCAACAGCTCTCGCTGTAAATACACACCTTTAATCCACATCTTTCCGCCTCCCACCCCCAAAAACCCCAAGCCACGATTTTGGAGGGAAAACCCAAAAAAGGCCGTTCTTCTCTATCTATGTTGGTCTCTAAAGTAAAAACAGAAAGAATTAGCATATGGTTGCCCATTGCTTCTTGAGGACGAAAACATGAGAAAATTGTGAAAAAAATAGGTTGGTAGGCTTCAACTTCCAACTTGGAGTGGGAACATCATACCCGTAAGCTAGACAAGGGGAAGAGAAATACTGCAAGGATCGGCCTTTTCTTACAAATTATTAACATTAGTATATAACAAAAAAAAAAAAACATACCAATCAGAGCGTGCGTTTCTTATTCCTTGTAGGCTTTGTTTTCTTTTTGTTTTCTAGCGAATCTTTTTCTAGGACTTGTTTGGCAAGGGAGATAGATAGAAAGCTGAAGACCGTTGCATGAAAATAACCGCTGGGCTTATAAAGGAAATCATGCATTCGTTGAGGGTCAAAATTGGAAGATAAAGTGAGGCCAATGTGTAGGAGGTCCACGTTAAGGACATTAGGAGGACCAACCAGAACGTGAACGTGGCACCGTTTTGTAGCGAATCGTCAGTCATTTTTGTTTTCACTCAAAGAACACAACAAAATAAAACCAAATTTGTGATCTTCACATAAAAAGGGTGGGGATAAAGGAAAAGGGAAATAAGGAAAGAAAGGGTTGATCACAGAGTGATGTTAGCAAGCAAAAGGAGAGATGGAAAAGCATCATTTGGCAACATGTGCACATGTACATGCTGTAGAAGAGTTCATCAAATCTTCACAAAAAAAGCGAAGCAAACTCGGTAATCAAGAACACCGATCTTCAGATCAGACGTCAAATACATATATCACTATCATCGCGACACGTCTTAACCTCCGGCTGGATTTGCCACCAACAAAGGATAAGCAAATCAAAGCAGAAGGCTAGCTATAATATAGAAACATACATCAACCAAGAGCTAGCAGGCTGTGTTTCTGCTCAGAGTTAACGCTAGCTTGAGAGAGCAAAAAGCAAAAACTCACCGATATCAAATATCTTTGATTACGAAGGGTGGGGAAGCCAGTCTCCACGAAAAGAAAGCAGCGAGGTAGCTTGTACAGAAATGGATTGTTTTGATGGGATTCAACTCAAAAGAAGAGCAATCCCAGAGAGGAATGCGATCTTCTGATGAGGAGCAAGCACGGCACGCTAAGCAGACGCTTGGTTTTGGAGTCTTGAAGAAAGTATTTTAGGAGGGCAAATGAACCCACGCTGGGGAGGGGAAGGAAGGGAGGGAGTGGGTTTATATATCCCCTCCGCGTTAAACGTCGAACAAGTTCCTCCACTCCTTCCCTTTGATCTCTTGACACGTGGGTTGTTGATTACCATCGTGTTTCTCACTCCTGTCTTTGTTTAACTTGGCCTGATTGATTGGATATTGATTTATTTATTAATACCCACTTTTGCAATAATTCATATACGAGTAGGCAGGTAGGGTAGGGACGAGTGGATATTTTTCAGGAGTTTATGGTAAATTCCGGGATCCTGAGAGGTGTGCGTTGGCTTCCCAACCTTGGGGTTTCCGTCAAATTCCGCGTTTCAAAGGACAGGTCAGCTATTTGCAAACTTGTGGTGGTAAAAAAATTTTAGTATCCCAAATTCAATTTAATTGAAAAAAAATAAAATAAAAATAATGGCCAGTGTAACTTCTCCTCTGATAAACGTATTTTCTAGATATCCATTTCTACTGTTGTTTCTAGACTTCTCCTTCCCTATCCAAAGAATTATTCTTTATGAATAGTTATAATTGTTTATGTTCCGACAAGAAAGGGATACTACCTTAATAATTTGGAACGGTTCAGATTAATATTTCATTCCCTTCCCTGCGATCTTAAGATGGGATCTGTAATTATTTTATAATTTCATTCGAACATGAAAATAAACTCTGAGCCAAGAATAGTAAACTCCCTTTTCCTTGGATGGTAAATTTTTATAACAGAAGAAGGACAAAATAAGGCAAAATAGATCATTTTTATTACAAAACTGAAAAAAAAACATGAATAACCTCCGACTTGTACTGCCGTGTGTGCATCTTGATAACCCAGGGCGGTTTTCTTTTGTTTGTTCTTCAATCTGATGCACGTGATGTACAACAGAAGATCACAGTTATCAATGTTCAAACTTAACGGCTGTGAGTTGGGCTGCAGTTCAGTGATAATATGATTGGAAAATCAGTCCAATAAGCGGGCACAATCAACAAAGACAGCCGCCCATTTCCTGTAATTAAAGGGCAAAAGGCTGGTGCGGTGACATACATTTGTGTTTGTTGCGGATATTTTGGAGGGGTCACGGTCTGTCAGCTTTGAAGCAAGTAACTTGCAGAAGCAGCATAACTGTGGCGGCCACTGCTTCCACTTGGCCATGCATTATTGAAGATCGTAAGTCCGATTGGCGTAAATGCACAACTTATAAGGCAAAAGACGTATATATATATATATATCCCTTGCAGGGATGAAAGGTACAATATATACCTGACCAGGTCAATATATAAACGTAGACTGCAATGATGCGTATATATGGCTTTCATCTTTAATTAAATATTAAAAATTTAGTATCAGTAATTAAAAGTTAACTTAAGGATTAAATATATAGTATTGTATAACGCGGAAATCCTATTAACTTGGACCCAAGTTTGTAATGATGTGCACGAGAATAAGATTTTATGATAAGTGCATCATTATCAGGATTTTGAGTGACTAGAATTGATCTCCAGTTCTCCACTCAAGCATAAAGAAAGATGCCTGCCTGTTAATCTATTTTTAATCGTTTTGCTTAAAGTGACTGTCCATTTCTCTTAAAGGCTGATAATATATATATATATATGCTTGGAGAAAGCAATGGTTTTGAAAAGCAGCACGTGTTGATAATGATTCATCAACTCAAGCTACATATAAGAGCATACTTAGAAAGGTGGAGAACGACAGATAATGAAATTCCCGTGATAGGGTTTTGAAATATTTAGATTCCCAAGCCACTAGCGACCAACTTTTATTGGTGAAATGCCAGCACTTAAGCACCGATACGCCATCTCGATCGGGTTCGATAAAAATATACATGCATAAATATAGCTATTTCAAAAAAATAATAATCAGTGCATGCATATCTTAAACCGCATCATTGATCTCTCTGTTTTGATTCCTTTCTTTTTGGGGTATCAAATGCAATTGTGTTTATGGTACTCGTGAAAAAAGGATGCTATGCCTACTCAAATCTAACACTTGCTTAAGTCATGATACTTTCTATTTTAATGGTAAAACGACAGACATATAGTGATTAAATTAGTGCAAAACACACGCATCGCCCCGGCAAAATCTGTCTTAGTGATTCTATTAAGGTGGCGGGGTGAAACGCACTTGTTTCGTGGCCCCCCTCATAGCTTAACATCTGTGAGTTCCACGTCAATCTAGCTTGGAAAGTTTGGTTGCGTGAAAGTCTTCGACACGTCGGCTGTACGTATCTGCAATCAAGATAGAATTGTCTAGCTGGAGTTTTCTTTATCTTAGTCGTTTTTTTCTAATGGATGGATACAGACAAAAAATTCTATTACTCAGCATTCTAATTTTATTATACAGAAAATCATCACTGCTGAGCTGAGTGCCGACTATTATTGTATAATTAGATTTGGTAAGAATGTCCCATGCCATTGTAAGAATCTATCAGATTCTTACAAGTACTACACATTAGGAAAAGTGAATTAGGACTAATAATTATTGCCCTAATAATTATTATGTTAGGTTACGAATACATTTTTATTCCAAGCATAACCTTTTCTTTTACCAAAAAAAAATTGCCACAAATTATGCTAATTAGTTTCTGTTTTTCCTTCAAAAACATTTATTTGGATTTGTTAATTATTTAGTAAATATAGTCCGCGAAAGCATACACCACTAACCAACAGGAAACAGAACACTGATAAGATCTCACAGCTTTCTGTTTGTATCATCATTACTAAGGGGGACAGAGGACCGATGATTTGAGATTATGTATTATAATACCTAAGAACAACAGCTGTTCTCTCAATCATAACCCCGACAATAATATCCTAAAAATTGGTATCTCTAAATTATTGTACCCAGAGATGACGGTTTCTCAGAAAAGGACCGGTTCAGGATGAACCAAGGAGTTGTTTTTTATTTTTGACTTTTTTTACTTTTAAAATTTTATATAATATAAAATACCACTACAAACAAAGAAGTCACCAAGTCCACTGTCATTGAGAGTGGAAAAGATTTGCTAGCGGAGTTGGAGATTACCATTGATGATTGATCTTTCCAAAATCTTTATTACACAAGTCCAAAACGGCAGCAGAATGAGTAGCATAGTATCTCACCAAGCTAACTAGTTGTGTCCGGAGGAGATTTCTCTGGTAGTAAGTAGTCCACTACAGTGTGTAGCTAAAACTTCACTGATTCCAGAATCATCAAGAAGAAATAATGAGAACTACATCTACTTGTAGTGCAATGCTGGAAAATGCAGGAATTCAGATTCATACACATTTTCTACCGTATGAAAGTGATTTCCAGTGTCCGGCCTCCACACCATCAATGTCAATCATTGAGGGAGAGGCCAGATAAAGACAGAGATTCCCTAGTAATCGGTGAGCTACCAGCTCAAAACGTGAGAGTGACCCAATCTGTCCAGCAGTACCCATGTCTCTCTTAAAATATTGTCTTCATTGCTAGGTGTACACTGGGAACATCACAGCACAATCATGAAACAATCGGATGTACAACAGCAAGAAGAAGGAAGATACAGCTCATCTGTCCCATCTGTATGGCCTGTATGCTACTTAAAAGGATTGTGCATATATAATTAATCAGGAAGGCACTGAAAATGAAATCTCTGACTATGTAAGCTATTTTGCCCTTTCTTCTCCCCGTCATCCATGTGTACAATGCACAACCACATCCTTGTTTTCCTTCCATCCACGTCCATGTACTCTGTTTCCAAGTTCCTGTTACGTTCCTAATTGACAGCAGCCGAGGTAGTTTAAATATAGTTCTTTAGCATGTTCATTTGATCAACCCTCTGTCCAATATATATATATATTTAAGCCTACCAAATGTGGAGATAATATAGAACCCTGCTGTGTGTGTGTGTGTGTAGACAATAGCCTTAGTTTGAGCCTGGCTTTGTCTCTTTGACATTATGGGAATAGGTTGAGGCATATATTCAAGTTGTTTTCTGGATTGACTGTAGAAGAACAGCCTGCCATGCTAATTCTGCCGGGAAGACACCAATGTTGTCAAGATGAAAGAAAAAAACAGTATCATAATAGTAATATATCATTGCACAAAGAAGCAAATATTCCAAAGCAGATAAAAGCAGAGGATTAGTCCAAGGATTGAAGTGAGGTATGACCAATAATAGCCATGAATCTTGATATGGTACTGCTTACAGTTTCACAATACTTACAATCATAAAAGAGCATTCTCTTTTACCTTTGCCTTCTCCTTTCCAACTACCACACTTTCATAACAAGAATGATAAATCAGGAAAGTATCAAACACCAATCACCCACAATTCCTAGCTCCAAAAATGATCTTATAAAGGATGTAAAATGTTGGCGCTTACGGATACAAAAGAATAAAAAGGAACAGGAAAAATCTTGAGAAGAAAGACAAAAGAGTATATACTCTGCAATTCAGGTTTCAGATACGGTATCGTTACGTCATCTGCCCTCGTTGTTGTTCAACTGTAACGATCCGTCCTTCATTAGTTTCAGACTCAGGTTATTAAACCGCTCTCTTGAATATTGCCTGGAAGCTTTCCTCCAATCTGTACCAGCTTTCATCATTGCCGCGAACTCATCATAGCTTATTCTTCCATCCTGCATGTTTGTGAAAGTGCATCAGGATTGATTGCCAATATGTAAATGAAACAATTTCTGTTTACGGGAAATTGTCGGAAGGCAAGTGGGAGGTTGTGTGTCTCAGGAAATGAGGACTCCTGTTGACTGGGAGGCGAAACGATGCTACTTCTACTAATTAAAACCCAGACGAAAAATTATTCACACAGAAGACAAGACTAACCTTATCCGTGTCAACATCATGCATGATAGCATGAACAATTTCTTCACTGTTTTCATCAACTTCATCAGCCAAGGCATCCCTCAATTCCTCCATCTCTATGTAACTGCTTTCATTTTTATCAAGGAATTCAAAGGCTTTTTGAAGATGTTCATCATTTCCCATCTTTCTCAGGTGAACAGAAATGGTAACAAACTCTCCATGATCCAGAAAACCATCACCATCTACATCACCCTGAAAAAGAAGACCGTGGCATAAAAAAGTCTTTTTTTCAAAGAGTTTTCTCAAGTGTCCTCTATTGTCTCACTATAATAAAACTGTAGCAACTGTGCAGATCTTTGAAGCTTGCACCATTTGGTCAAATGACATGCAGTTTCACCTCAGGGATCGCCGTTTTAGACAGGAAAGGAATATTTTCTTCTTCTGCTCCTCTTATTATTCAAAGGAGAAAAAAGGAAGAGATGGTACTCCATATCCAAAACCAAAACCAACGATTAAACCTTTGACGTTTGGTTAAGGATGAATGAGCCTTACCACTCAACCACAACCCCCGGATTGTCTTCATTAGGACTTCTTAGCAGTAGGATGTTACAGATTACCCACCTAATCATGTGCTTGTATTCCCAGATTACCCACCCCATATGGTTCCAATATGATCAGACTCTTGGATTTCGGATTTCATCAATATCCCTTCTTTTTTACAAAAATCTCATCTAAAGATATTTTATCCTAAACCTACACACAGACAATCTACAAGCAAAGCGTTCTTCAAAATTGAAAGCAATGCCTTAAACAAGGTGAATACCCACCAAATGAACTCAGCACTTACAGCATCCATTAGAATTTGAAGATCACTCTCAGGGACTTGATGACCTAGTTTGTGCAACCCAACTCGGAGCTCATCCATTGTAATTTTTCCATTATTGCTTGTGTCCATCTTTTGGAATACCTCCTTTATATCAGCTACTTCCTCCACTGATAAATGCTCAGCTATTACCTGAGGATTTGGCAATGTGTATAAGCCGAGAAGAAGATAAATAGCAAATCATAAATTGTGCAGCAGAAAAACCAAGTGAACTTATTTCTCCACTTATCCAGCAAATCCAAGAGAGATTACCCTCAGAGCTCTTTTCTTGAGCTTGTTCATCATAGAAAACTGCTTGAGCCTTGATCTCACAGTTTCACCTAAGAAAACATTAGGAGCCTTCTTTGCATTTTGCAACCAGGGATGATCTGCAGTCCAAAAACAAGTAGCTAAAAGGACCTATATAATAGTTACATCTAGTTAGGAATTTCAAAAGCAATATGACTCAAGAATTTAACGACAAAAACCACCCAGATGTATAAGATGGCCAATTCTAGGCCTGAACAGTACCTAAAACCTCCTGTGCAGTAAGCCGTTGTTTTGGGTCAGGATCAAGCATCTTCCTAACAAGGTCTTTTGCATTCTCAGACACTTTAGGCCATGGATCCCTCTTAAAGTCAACAACAGACCGAATAATGGCTTGTGCAACTCCTTGTTCAGTTTCTGTAGATGAGAGAAGGGTTCAGTAAAACAAAAAAGAAAGCTGCATTTTCACATCACAGTTCATGATATCTTATTCCCTATCCCTACCAGTAAACATGTTGAGCCAGTCGTCTTGACAAGTCAGAGAGTAATTAAACCAAATGTAGCATTCCAAAGATCACTTAAACCAATCATATCGTGGAATATGTGAATGCAAACTCCATAATCAAAGGTAGTTTCTTCTGTCCAGTATGACTGTACCAATAATCAAGTCACATTTCCCTGAATCTGTCCATTTTCGATGTTACAAAAAATAGAGCAAAATATCTTTCATTTGCATGCTCAGAAACTGTGTACTAGCCGCTCTAGGTTCACTCCAATTAACTCGTATCCTTTACATTATGAATTAACAATCAGCCCTGTGAACCTTATGAAAATTGTTGTGTGGCAAACAAACAAAAACTAACCTGACCAAAAAGGTGGGACACCGCAAAGCAAGATGTAAAGTATCACGCCAGCACTCCAAACATCTACTTCTGGGCCATAATTCCTTTTTAGCACCTCAGGTGCCATGTAATAGGGACTACCAACTATCTCATTAAATCTTTCCCCTGCAGAAATGAGCAGAGTTCAGGACTTAAATGCACGGATGACAGTGCGAATAGGAAGATAAGAAAATAAAATGAGAAAGTATAAGCTTCACCAGGTTTGAAGAACATTGACAATCCAAAATCAATTGCCTTCAAAGGTGCATTCTCCTTCTTGTTTGCAAACAAAAAGTTTTCAGGCTTTAGATCCCGATGCATCACCCCATGTTTATGGCACATCTGAACAACAACAGATCGAATGTAGTATTTGCAATTTGAAAGAGGTAAATAGTAATACTGTTTACTATTCAAACACAAAAGCAAAATCCAGAAGCAAAAGCAAGTCATAAAATTCTAAAAGAACCAACAATTTCGCTTACCTGAACAACCTCTACGATAGTCTTTGTTACAGTGGCAGCAGCTCTCTCTGTGTAATGTCCTCTGGCCACAATCCTGTCAAATAATTCTCCTCCTGCACACAACTCCATCACCAAATGTACGGCATTATCGTCCTCATATGTATCCTTCAAGCTCACAATGTTTGGATGCTTAGGAAGATGCTTCATGATCTCGACTTCCCTCCTGACATCCTCTATATCTACAGCTGTCTTCAGCTTCTTCTTGGAGATAGATTTGCAAGCAAAAGTGTCACCGGTCTCTTTGTCAGTACACAGATAAGTGATGCCAAATTCACCCCTGCCCAGTTCTTGACCAAGCTCATAGCTTTGCTCGATTTCTCGACCGGTGGGTTCTTTCAACACAATGAGCTTGTCTGAATGAAGGCCATAATCGATTGCAAACGGGTTTTGCTTCTTCTTGTGCTTCTTCTTGTCATGATTTGGCACTAATGATGGGGTTGTACAGCAATTACCCATTTACTTGGTGACAGAAATGTTTAAAAATATCGATTCTGTTGACTTTTTGGTGGCTTCTCTAAAATGGGAGTTTGAATTTGAAGAGAAGAGTTTAGATCATTCAAGATCTGATTGTTGAAAACAAGAAAGGAAAGAGATTGTCAATTATCATTTATCAGCCAAGCACCAGATATTTCCAAAAAAAAAAAAAAAAAAATCAGCCAAGCACCATACTTTCTAAACTTGGTCAAATCCCGTAATTGTGTAAGCAATTCTCAGGAGAATTTGACCAGACAAATTATAATGAAATAGCAAGAATAAGATTTTCTTAGGGAATCTGTAAGCTTCCCAGGAAAACAAAATTGAACCGGAAAGATTTCAACAAATTCTTGTATGCATATGAACTCAGGCTATGAATGGATACGTATATAAGTAAGAGAAGGGAAGAGATTAAGGACGAGACGAGGAATTTACAGGGCAGCAACCGATATAATCATCAGCAGGTGAACGACAATACAAGGAATTTCGTGTCTGGCGAGAATTGAATTTGTTCAAACAGAAAGAGAAAAGGGGAATGAGGAAGAAAGAGAGGTCAGACTTGGCATCAGACAGACACCTCCCTTTCTCACCCTCCCCTTTCTTTCCTTCCTGTCCTTTTCTTTGTTCTGTTCTGTTCTGTTCTGTTCTGTTCTGTCTCTGTCTGTTGTTGTCGGATGCGGATCGGATCTATTAGTTCTCGTTGAGAAAATGACCCTTCTCTCCCTCTGTGTTACATGTAAAACAAAAATAATAAAAAATATCATTTAAAATGAAAGAAAAAAGTACAAATTCTCCTCATTCATAAATTTTTATTTCGAGTAACTATTTATTTTCCAAATTTTACGAGATATATAAAACTGTTTTTTTTTAAATTTCTCCATTTTTTAAATTATATATATATATTGTTTTTTACAATCCCAAATAACATTCTTTTGTATTGTGGATAAGAAACAACTCTAGATGGGACCGGACCCACCATGAATCTTCCGTTCCTCATCCCATGGGTAACTATGGTATGATTTGGAATAGGTCAATATAATCAGTTGATAAATAATCATTTTTAATTTTAACAAACAGCATTTTTTTTTTCAAATCAGATGTTTGGAATTATGCATAATATAAGGTCATCCATGGAATCAATCATGGAGGTGAATAACTACCACCTAACTTTTAAAAAATCTACAATGCCTGAGTTGTGTTACAGTTTCAAGACAGCCATAAAATAAGAATTATAAGGATTAAATAAATCTCTAATAATTTATCAAAAAATAATGCAAAATCTTTGAAACAAGAAAGTATAGAACAAGAATCATAGCAAAGGTCATTTTTCTGAAAATATAAACCCTCAATTGTTACTGTTATATACCAAAATTAATCTTAATATTAATCTCAGCATCAATCACTCATGATAAGTAATGGTTGTGGTTAAGTAGGAGCTTGGTACCCAGTTTTTATACAGAATTAACTGTACAACATGTGAACCACTAATTTAATCCCACCAAAATAAATATCATGTGTATACAATCTTGTCTCCAAACCCCTACATCTTTTGAGTACAATGTGCTATATGCGGTAATAGCGGGAGATTAAACTTTTTATAGTAATTTTGAGGATAGGGGTATTTTTAGTAATTTTGTTCTGCCTTTGAAAATCATAAATCTACTCAAAGGACTATGTTCATGATACATTTTTATAAATTTTTTTCAGGGCTTTTGGTATTATTTAATTATTTTTATAATTTTCGTATTTTAACTTTTAAAAATGATGAGCATTCAGCAGTATAATTTTTATTCGATAGCATGATAGATTATATTTTTTTATGCATATGACTAAAAGTTTATACTTTTAGATTTATATATAATTTATTATTATCTTTTAAAGACATGTTATTTTTGAAAATTAAATATTTTATGTGTAATTTGGGATAAATAAATGATATGTTATTTTTTATGTAAGATGACTATGGATGTGTAGAATCTGAACTACCCAACCGAATAATTTTTACATAAAAATAATTTAAATTTATCAAATTTATAATATTATAATTTATTAAAAATAATTCTGTAAAAGTTACTAAAAATTTTTAATTTTACTCTACTGAAAAATGTACGGAATTTTTATCAAATGAATATTAAGAAATAAATTAAATAATTTTTTTTTAAAAAAATTAATTTTTTAATAAAAATATATATATATTTTTTGATTATTTAAATATGATTTTATCAAATCTATCCAGTAAATTTTTTTTTTGGAATAATGTAATCGTTAAATCAAAAATTTCAGAGAGACGGTGTTTTTTATTTTGTAAGAGGACAAAGTGACATTTTCCACACTATATTGATCGTTTTGGTGAAAATCCAAACGATGTTGAAGGTTTTAAGAATCGGTAATTTAAGAGTTGGAAAATTAAACATATATATATATTATAGTAATTTTATAAAATAAATATTTAATTATTTAATAAAAAAATTAATTAAATTTTATAAATTGATCCGTGTCCCTGTGTCCTGTGTACCTGTTCAATTGATTAACCCATTTAAACCAGTTTTTATAGATATAAGATTTAAGAATTCATTTGAAGTAGATTAGATATCAATCTGGGTTTAATCTGGTCGAATTGATAATAGATTATAAATTAATCGTATTTTTTATAATTATTAAATATATAAATTTTAAAAAATTATTAATAAATTTTAATCTTAATTAATAATATATTAAAATATATTTTTCTAAATAATAATACTAAAAACTAATTGTATTCATAATAAAAAAATTAATACTCATTATTAATTAATTACATTATTTATAATACATATAAGCTTAAAATTTTAAAAAATAAATATTTAATTCAAAAAAAATTAATTCTTTATTTTAAGTAATATGTACTTATAGTATATAATAAAAAAATTAACTCATAATAATTTTAAATTAGTATGACAATTTACATTTGAATTATCATTATTAGCTTAAATACTCTCATAAAATTAAAAAAATAATTAAAAATATATACATGAGTGAAGTTACTACTATATCCTAAGAAAAATTAACAAATAGCGTATTGGTGTTTGGCATCTCCGTAGTTTGTTGTCGACTTCATCATCGTGATGGTGCTAATTTAAGGAGCATAATTTAAGGAGCAATGTGGGAACGTAGCAGGTATTTTGATGTAAAACAAGGAAGGGTATATGAGAGTACCAATATAATTTTATGAGATAAAATTTTAAATTCTTTTCTACTCAAGATTTTATTTCGAGCCAATTCATAATTGTAATGTCTATGATTCAAGCATTAAATGAATTGGTACTTAACTAGTTATTGTATAAAAATAAAAAGATCTAGCCCAAATTACTGTGAACCAAAACCCAAAGCCTAGCTATACCAAGCTCCTCCCTGTCACCTAATCTACAAAATACTGCCACCTTCCTAACCCCTATCATACACTCCCCAACCCCACCATTCATCCTCAACCCTCACACCGACCTTTTGGAAAGAAAGAACTTCGTGGAACCTTAGAAGAATATTTGTGGATTGAGAGTTTATTACATATTTTGTTGATTTTATTCCCGAGGAGTGGTCTCCTACGGAGGTGTTCCAGTCGTCGACATCTTTATTCCGAGGAAAAGAAGTTCCCATAATTCTCGCTTGCTTTAGTTTTGCACGATTCTTACTCGTGAAAGGAGAGTAAGGTGTTCAGATGGAGAAGCACTCAATGTCACGCCCCATACATTACTCCAGGGATAAACATCCCTATCATGAGACCTTGAGAATAATAATTTTTGTGCTATCCCCAAAATCTTGTAAGGTTTTGAAAATAAAATTATTAAATACGCAATGAAAACAAAAATATAGGTTATGTTCAGAATCATAAATAAGATTTTTTAAAAAAATTACAATATGGGTTCTTAGTCAGGACTAAACCAGAAATCACACAATTCCTGTATAACAAAATTTCACTTGTAATAGTTTTATATATCTAATAGTATATCTAAACAAAACATATATCATCCTTCACAAGCAACAAAAACTAACCATATATACAACCCATCATATTGTTTTAAAACAATTATATGCAGTCCACAAGGTCTAAAGCACTAGAAAACCAAATATCAATAAGATATAAATCAAAGGGACAAAAATAAAAAAATATATGTTCATTTTTCTGGTATACATATCAAATCAAAAGTCTGATCAAACCTATCAGTGACTGACTGGACCAGATGCTAAGTCACGTGAATAAGATGGTTGAGAACCTGAGCTTGCAACACAGCCTAAACAGCACTAAACAACGTTAGTTAAATATCCAGGTGAGTGGTTTTAGGGACCAAAATAACGAAATCATAATATAAACAGAATATTATATCATAAAATAGAAATATAAATTTAAACTCAGAAGGAATCTCAAAGACGAGCATACATATATAAGGTAAATCTTAAAATTAGCTCAAAACCAACATTTAATCATAAGCAATGGTGAATTAGAATCATAAAGTCCCTTTTTTTTAACAATAGGGCTGGAAAGTCGGCTAACAAAGTACCTATTCTACTCCTCATCAAAGGGTGGTCTAGGTCCATCAGTGTATATTTCTTGTTATTTTTTTCTTAAAAATATAGCACACACTAGTGTTGCCGAAGGTTAGATCAACACACTCTTACTCAATGCTAATCAACATTTCAACTTTCGCTAACCCGACTCAATGACATTATCTTCCATTTCTCAGGGTGCCAAAGAGTCATCTATAAGACCCATCAGTCCTAATTAGATATCACTCAACAATGCATTGTCTACTCATATCTCACAAGGAATAGATTAGAAAAATTAAATCAAATATCATACTGGAATATAACTCTTGAAATATTTATAAAATATTATGTCTTAAATCTCATGCATCCCTGTGAAAAAAAGGTATGCATTCCTGTTCATATTAAAAACTTGCATCCCTGTGCAAAATCATATAAACACAAAATAGAATTTCCAAGCAAATCATAGTGATTTGTCAAAATAAACTAGTTGAAATATCAAGCGCGATTTATTAATATTTTCTTTTAAAAAAAATCACAAATTTCGAACATGCATATGTAAAACCAAACAGTGAAATGTAAGGTTCTCACTCATCTCCAAATAGTCACAGCAAAAATACGATCCAACACATCAAGCAAAACTCAGTGGATCCACCAAAATGTCCACATCACGCATACATAAGTCACAAGCCTGCATAAACATGCCAAGCATACAATCACTATATTTGTCATCCAATTGACACAACAATTTATTTAAGTATGCTAAGGTACTAACACCCACAATATAGGATTAGTTAATTACTTGTGTCCCAAATTACATGTTTAATTTGATAATATTGCTTAGAATATTGTAATTTATTATTATTTTTATGAGAAAATATATTTTAATTAAATTATTTATAAGCTTATAATTCATAATTCGTGCGTTAGATCAAGAAACAAACGACACCATCGCATTTAGAATGTCGAAAATCCTTAACGTGAAAATTTTGGATTTTTTTGGAAAATTGGCTGCTCTTGGTGGTCTGGCGACTGTGAACGGTGGCGGCGACAAACCCAAAAACCCACATGCACAAAACACAACAATTTTTAACATGCTATATGTCAAAAGAAAACTCCCGACGAAAGGAACTCAACCATGCCATTCGTTTTTCAATAGCTCACTGGAGTTGGCCGGAAATTTTTTTTTTTCGATTACGAAATCGCACCCTTTTTGAGCTTCTATAGCTCATTTCGTAGCTTCAATTCCAACCAAACTTATACCAAAAGATTGCTGCGAAGAAGGGGTACAAAACGTGACCAACACGAGACAAACGGTGGCCGGAGGAGGGAGTTTGTACTTCAGGCGGGAGAGAGAAGAAAAACGCAGGGGAAAGGAGGAAGAAGAAGAAAAAGAAGGATAAGGTTTTTCATTAAACCCTAAGCCAAAACGACGTCGTTTTGACATTTGCTCAAAACGACATCGTTCCACTAAATCTTTTTTTTTTCAAATTAATCGACACCAAAATAATGTTGTTTTGGTGCCTGCCCAAAACAACATCGTTTAGTGTATACATATATTAAATTATTATTAATTAATTAATTACTTACTAAATTAATCATAAAAATACTTATAAATTTTTAAAATTCATAATAAATCATATACTAATTTTGGCATTTGCAACATCGTTTCACTAATTTTTTTTAAAATTAATCGACACCAAAATAACGTTGTTTTGGTGTCTGTCCAAAACGACGTCGTTTAGTATATATATATATATATATATATATATATATATATTAAATTATTATTATTAATTAATTACTTACTAAATTAATCATAAAATACTTATAAACTTTATAAATTCATAATAAATCATATATTTGTCCAAAAATTATGAAATTTACACCAAAAATTTAGAAAAAATAGATCTCTTCAATAAATTAAGAATTATATTTTTTTACCAACTAATATTGAATTAAAAATAAAATACTATTTGGAATAATATAAAAATAATATTTTTACATCATAAAAATCAAATCAAATATAATAATTCTTGAAATCTTACTTGAATATTGTGTCACTCTTAATCCAAAATTTAATTTGAATCATGGATTATAAAATAAAGAAAGTTACTAAATTATCCTCACATGTATAACTTGTATGACTACACGTGCCACAAACAAATCAGAGGTTTACACTCAGTTCGAGGGATACTGTTTGAGGTTTAGCAAGGCAAGGTACAATGTGCCAACTAAGCCAAAGAAAGAGATACGTCGTTTGGATTCAAAAGAATCGAGTCACAAGCATTTGGACTTTTCGAAGCTCAGAGAGAGCGTTCAGTTTGGTCACAAGTTGTTTGCGGAGGCGGTTTCAGATAGTCTGCATCAAAGGTCCTAGCCTCTTGTTATTCAGGTGTTATCTTCGTGGCCAACAAGGAATGGTTGAATCAGAGCTTAGTCGGGATCATGCAAGATAAATATCTTAGAAGATATAGAATCCCATCCTCAGTTTCTATTAGTCCTTTGGGAGACAATATGTTCTTAATTATTTTTTCGTCTCATTAAGGTAGTTATAGACCCTTCGGGAACTCATCTACGTGTCCAAACCGCTGTTATCAAGAGCCAGCCCTGGATTGAAGACTAATATTCACCCGATGGTCCCACTTGTGAACCCAAATCCAAGTTCTTATTCTTAAATGTGTCACGCATCCAGCGTGCCCTCCCCATCAAAAAAGAGGAATGAAGGTCGAATTAACATTCAGTATATCTCTAGAGTGGCTGACGGGTTGCCAATTATCACGACAGAGATGTAGTTTCTCACTATTCCTCTTTCTTCGAGAACAACCAAACATAAACGTACCCATATTATTCCACAAGAGGAAATCTTGAAGATTTGTCTCTTCCACCACAATGTGAATCAAAACAAGGGCAATTCTATGGTAATTGAGAATGATAACAATGATGGGAAGGGCTTAACCAATAACAACATTCAATCTGACACCATCTTGACCAAAGTGTATGAGAGAATTCTAGAAAGAACAAAAAGACCGGTCCGAGAGGTCCCAACAATTGGAGGAGGGAGAACTCGCTCAAGCACATAAGCTATACCTCAGATGTGTTGGAGTTCGTCGCTACAACTATTATTCCAGATTCAAAATCAACAGTCTTATGAGCTGCAGAAACAACTAAGGAGGAATGGAAAGGCTCATATAAACAAGAGAATCACGAAGAAGAGGTGCAAGCTACTTTGGACATTCTGGGCAAACTTGACCTCCCCACCAAGAGGACCAAAGAGAAGCTAAGGCAAAGAATCTATGAATTGCTAGAGGAGGAGCATAAGAATTGGGAGCAGCGCCTGACTAGGTAGACAGCTATTGTCTAAGTTTCTTGGTGTCTTTACTTTCATGATTAATCTAAGCTTTTGGAACTTCAGAGGCGTTAGGAGTAGATGGAAGTTATCTGAACTTTGTAATTTAATTCATTGTAACAATATTGCCTTATGCTTCCTTACTGAAACTAAGACCGAATGTATGAGTAATAAGAGGGTTGAGTTGTTGTGGGAAGGTGGTTTGGTAGGGTGGTGTGCCAGTAACTCAAGGGCACAGGCAGGAGGTTTACTTGCTCCTTGGGATAAATCAGTACTTAAGATATGACAAAATGAATGTCTTGAGCGACGGATTATGATTGAAGTGGAGAAATTGGTGACAAGCTACAAATTTATGAGGGGTGGGTTACATGTCCCAAATCATGCCGGAGATAAACAAGCTTTCTTGAACGAGTTAGATGATGTAAAAGGCAATAGCAGGCTCTCCTAAATTTTTTCTAGAGAATTTTAATGAGATGTTATCTACTGAGAAGAGAGAAGGTCAAAATTTCATTAATAGGGGACTGAAGCTTTGAGGAGCTTTATTGATACTACTAGGATGGTAGACATCCCATTTGTGGAAAAGTCGTTTACGTGATTCGTGTCCACTAAGGCTTCAAGAATTGCTAGACTGGCGGCTAGTGTGGAGTGGATCGCAGATTACATGCATTTCACACTAATCATTGGAGACAAAGTGTTATCGGATCATATCCCAATAATAATCCTTAGAGAGGAGATACTCTTGTGGGGTCCAAAACCATTCTAGTCTTGGGACCTGTGGTGGGAAGAAAATGATTTTCCCCCTGGTGGTATGACAATTCTGGGAGGAAGTAGGCTTGGAATTTCCCAATGACTTTGTGCTGGTTCAGAAGTTCAGTTTCCTAAAGCAGAAGCTCAGACTTTGGAAGAAAAACAATATGGAGAGCCCTAATATGAGACTGAGAAAAGAGTTATAGAGGACACTGATGTCTTGGACAAACAGAGAGGAAGTGCAGAAAGGATGAGTGAAGTGGAGGGTCGTAGGTACCACAACCTGCAGATACTAAAGTGAAAACTTAAGAGCCAAATTGAATCCATATGGAAACAAAACTCTTAAACTTAGTGGCTCAAGATGGATGACAGGAATACACGATACTTCTATATTTGTGCTAGTACGAGATAAAAAAGAAATTACATGGAGCACTGATGGTTGAGGGCCAAATCGTGAGAGAATCGTTCTTGATTAAAGCTATTGTCTATGGCTATTTCTAAAAGATCTTTTACTCTGACGATGAGTGCTGGATTGGTCCTGAAAACTTAAATTTTATTAAGATATCTGAAGTAGAGGCAAATAGTCTAGTGATCCCATTTCTGAAGAAGAGCTGAAGGCAGCAGTGTGGAAATGCAGAAGCAAGAAGGCTCCTGGACCCGACAGTTTCAACATCTTGTTCTTGAAGAAGGCCTGGGAGGTAATAAGAAGGATGTAAAGAGTATGGTGGATGATTTCCATATCACAGCGAGATTACCAAGGGATATTAATATTGACTTCTTGATATTGTCACCTAAAGTAGAAAGTGCTATCTCCCTCAATGCTTATAGGCCGATAAGCTTGATAAACAGCCTTTACAAGATAGTAGCAAAGTTGCAAACGAAAAAATTGAAAAGTGTGATAGCACCTTTGATCTCCTCTCTACAATCAGGTTGCATCGAAGGAAGAAGCTTACAGATTTAGTTCTGACTGCAGCGGAACCAGTGCATGTTTTAAAAGTTAAAAAGATTAAGGGAAGTTGTTTTAAGATAGATTTTCACAAAGCCTATGATACAATAAGATGGAGAGTTGCCATAGAAGTGTTGGTGGCTATTGGTTTCAGTGCACAAAGGCGAAAGTGGATTCACCAATGTATATCCACAACAAGAATCATGGTTTTAGTAAACAGTTCCTTCATAAAAGAATTTAATATGGACTAAAGGATCCATTGTCCCCACTGTTGTTTGATGTTTTAGCGGAGACCCTATCTAGAATGCTCACCAAACCTGAAGAAGTTGGACTTATTCAGGAGGTCAAGATAGAAAACATCGCATTAACCCATCTACAGTATGCGAATGATGTATTATTGTTAAGTGGTGAAGAGGAGCTGAGAAATTTAAAATGGGTACTTACTTTGTTGTTTTGCATTGTTCTCAAGGTTAAAGGTAAATTTCTTTAAAAATGCTATAGTCGGCACTAATTTTACTAATGAGGAGAATATCAGCATGACGAATAAGCTTCATTACAAGGTCAAGACATTAACAATCAATGCGCAGTACAGAAACCAAATAAAAATTTTAGAGAGATGTTTTCCTCTGACCACTCTCTACCCAAACCCAACAACCAGGATCCCGTTACCCAAACCATTAGCAACAATATCCCCATACCAAGACCAAAACACCCCAACCATACTCTCAACCTTCTGTCACCTCAACCTCCATCACCTTCTTTCATTCCTACAACCATTGATCCGGTAACCAACGTAGACACTGATGATGTGAGGAACAACGAACGTCAGTTAGCAGTGAAGAAGAATCATGCTAAAGCGGGTGTGAAGTATCCGATGGTGGATGTAGCGCAGAGGACGAACCACGCATCGGAACGACGAAAATCCTTCCATAGCACTTGGGAGCCCAGGAAATTATTTGACAAAGATAAATTCGTATCTTACTATGTTGATTTTATACCAGAGGACTGGTCTGCAGCTAAGCTACGTCAACTCATTGAGTTCTGGGAACAGGTGGTGGATGTGTTCATTCCAAAGAAACGGTCGATACGTAATTCTCGTTTTGGTTTCGTTCGTTTCATCAAAATGAATGATACAGAGGAGAAACGTATGGCGAAACTGAACAATATCTTGCTTGATGGAAAACGACTCAGTTTCAGACTGTCTCGTTTTGGTCCAAAAACAGTGCATCCAAATGTGACGATGCATAGGAAGTTGCAGATAAGGGAGGAAAACGGGAGCTTTGGTGAGAAGGAAGATGCTGAAGTTCGAGACAAACGTAGAATTTTCAGTTCAGGGGCAATAGATAGATCTTTCGCAGAGGTAGTGAAAGGTGGTCTTGAGGCTCTCGATAGCAGCAAGCGTGATTTGGTGCCGGTAGTGCAAGTACAATCCTCTACAACTAATCGGGAATGGCTTACCAGAAGTCTAGTGGGTATTGTAAGAGACGGAGTCCTTAAAAAGCACAGAATCCCCAAGAAGGTGATAGTTCGTCCAATGGGTGGAGAATCGTTTCTGCTCACTTTTCCTTCCCATGAAGACCTAAGCAAGGAATTAGAGAAGAACAGGGTGTTATGGAATGAGCTGTTTGTAGATTTTCATCCATGGAGTTCTGCAGCGATCGCTTCCAGAAGACGATGCTGGGTTAAAGTCTTTGGAATCCCTTTTCATGCTTGGAGCGAGGAGACTTTTACAAAGCTGATACAAAATTTTGGTATTTTGATGCAAGTGCATAAAAAAACCCTCAACTTGGTTTCCCTAGAAGCTGTTTTCCTTAATATTCTCACTGATTGCCCAGAGAAAATATCAAGAACAATACGGCTGATGGTCGACAATTGTCCTTTTAATGTCTCGATTCTGGAGATCAAGGAGCTTGACAGTGGACATGGTGAGGTGTTTGGCGAAAAACAAGACTCTTCTAGGCAATGTGATACAGAATCTTCATCTTACAGAATGGGCAAATCAACATCTAAAGGAGCTGCGTATGTTGTTGACAGCTTTCCTTTACACCCTCGGATGGTGTGTAAAAAGGTGGACTGCGATACAGAAGCGGGTAGTAAAGGAGGGGAGGCCATGGGAGAAGGTAATGAGCCGAAAGGTGATAAATCTTTTACTCCTCCAATGGGCCACAAGCACACAACCATTAGCCCATACCTCTGTCGTGCATTGACACCAATAGCGGGCTTGGATGAGAGACTCTTAGAGGTACAGGAACACATGCCTCAGACAATTGAGGCAGTGCAAGAGACAAGAGAGTATCACGGGCCTACCCATGAGATTGGCAACTGCCAGGAGGTGATGGTCACAGATGAAGACTCAATTAACACTGCTCAAGACACATTGACAGATGTTATAGCGAAGATTAGAAGACAAAAGATACGTAAAAAAGAAGCTTATCCTGGGGTGGAAAACAGACATAACGAGAGGGTGAAGAAGAAATCATCTCAGAGTAAACAATTCGAAATCACTAGACGGGATTCCATGGAGGTTTTGTGTGACAATGAGGAGGAATTGCTCTCTACGGTGTCAGAAACACCAGAAGAACGAAGACCTGAAGCAGCAGACATCCCTGCACCTGAACGAGTAGTGAACCAAGAAAACAACAGTAACGGGGCCTTAGATGATGAAGTCCAAGCCACGCTGGAAGTGGCATATCTATTGGGACTAGCACAGAAGCAATCTCGTGAGGAGATTCGACAAAGAGTGTATGAAATGGTGGAAGAAGAGGGGGAAGATTGGAGAAACCAAGGGCGAAGTTAGACATTTTTACTAGTGTCTCGTTGCTTCAGGGTGTGCTGATGCATCTTTATGATCAACATATGTTCATGGAATATTAGAGGGGGGAATAGTAGGTTAAAGAGAATGGACGTGAGAAATCTGATTTCTTGCTGTAAAGTGGGGGTATGTTTTCTTGTGGAGTCGAAATTAGAAGTGGTGACGGAGGAAACAGCAAAGAGGTTCTGGCCAGAGGTGGAATTAGGGTGGTGTGCGAGTCCAGCAAGAGGCAGATCCGGAGGCATCTTGGCCTTGTGGAATAAACAAGTGGCAAACGTTAGAAATTCCTGTTGTTTTACTCACTGGATAGTTTTGGAGCTGGAAATCAGGAATACAGGGCATGTGATCTTTTGTGCTGGAGTTTATGCTCCACGTACCGCAGGAGAAAGAGCTTCGTTGTGGAGGGAGATTCTGATGTATAAGCAGCAATCGAGTTGGCCATGGGTTATATTGGGTGATTTTAATGAAGTATTATCCCCTACAGAGAGAATGGGTGTCTCTTTCGATCGCAAGGGTGCTGATTGTTTCCAGAATTTCATACTTGATGGAGGCTTGATAGATCTGCCACTTAAAGGAAAGCAGTTCACATGGTTCACGGCTAAACGCGCATCCAGATTGGATAGGGCGCTCGTATCCCCTGATTGGTTGGCTGAGAATGGGGCGTTCAACTTAGTTGCTGGTAATAAGAAATTATCAGATCACGTACCAATTATCCTAAGATCCGAGATAATTTATTGGGGACCAAAACCTTTTAGATCCTGGGATACTTGGTGGGATACAAAAGATTTTGCGAAGACAGTCCAACAATTTTGGCAAGAAGGAGGCAATCATTTTCCAGGAAATTTTTCAGTTATCAAGAAGTTCAACTACTTGAGATCAAAATTGATATGGTGGAACAAATACTGTTTTGAGAATCCTGAGATAAAGCTAAAAAGAATTCTGCAGGAGTTGGATGCTCTAGACGGGAAAAGGAGTCAAGGCAAGGAGAGAACGAGTGAGATTGAAGGAAGATATCGTGATTTGCTGCTAGCAAAATGGGAAACCAAAAGAAAGGTGGAGTCTATGTGGCGACAAAGATCGAGGATTCAGTGGCTTAAATTAGGAGATAAGAACACTCGATTTTTTCACATTACAACAAGGATTAGACAGAATAAAAATCATGTTGGGTGTCTAAATGTTGGAGGGATTAGAGTGGAGCAACCGACACGAATTAAGGACGAAGTCAAACAGTATTTCAAGGCTATTTTTTCACAGACAGAAACACAACATATGGGTTTAGGCAGTTTGCTTTTTAATACGCTGTCAGCAGAGGAGGCAAATCGATTGGAGGATCCTTTTGAGGATGAGGAGATTAAAAGGGCAGTGTGGGCATGCGGTAGTAGGAAGGCACCGGGTCCAGACGGTTTTAATTTCTTGTTCATAAAAAAGGCCTGGGATACTATAGCTAAAGATGTGATGATGCTGATCAAGGAGTTTCACTGGAGTGGAACTTTGCCTAAAGGCGTCAATATATCCTATCTGTTTCTGATACCGAAGGTCCCAGGGGCTGCAGATTTGAACTCTTTCCGACCAATAAGTTTAATCAACAGTATTTATAAGATTATTGCCAAGTTGTTGACTTCTCGCCTGCAGTCGGTGATTTCTCCATTAATCTCTCAAGTTCAGACAGGTTTCCTACAAGGAAGGAATATTACAGACTCGGTGATGATTGCGATTGAAGCTATAAACAGGCTGAAAGAGTCAAAAACAAAAGGATGGATATTTAAACTTGATTTTAGGAAAGCTTATGACACGGTAAATTGGGACGCCTTGCAAGAAATCATGGAGGCCATGGGTTTCAAAAGACGATGGAGAAGATGGATAGAACAGTGTGTCTCTACTTCTAAGATATCGATATTGGTGAATGGCACAGCTACTCCGGAGTTTTCAATGGAGAGGGGACTGCGACAGGGGGATCCTTTATCTCCTCTTCTTTTTAACATGGTGGCTGAAGCTTTGTCCAGAATGATTAAGAAAGCTGAGGATTTGGGCCTATTTAAGGGCATCCGACTAGGGTGCCAATCTCTAACTCACCTACAATATGCAGATGATATCATACTTTTTTGTGATGATGATTTTAATGGCTTGCTGAACCTCAAGAGAATCTTGCGATGTTTTCAGCTGTTCACCGGTTTGAAGATTAATTTTTTCAAAAGCTCCTTGATAGGGATTAATCATAGGCAGGCAAAAGTGGAGCAAATAGCGCAACGTCTTCGGTGTAGGGCTGGAGCACTACCCACCGTGTATCTCGGATTCCCCTTAGGGGCGAATCCCAGACGAACATCAACCTGGTCGCCAGTGGTGACAGCATTCAGGAGAAAATTATCCACTTGGAAAGGAAGATTTTTATCTCTGGGAGGGAGAATTGTTCTCATTAAATCGGTGTTACTTAGTCTGCCTATATATTATATGTCAATTTTCAGGATGCCCAAGAAAGTAAGGAAGGACATAGAAAAGCTCCTGCGACGTTTTCTATGGAAAGGGATGACTGATACGCAATGTATCAATAAGGTGGCCTGGAGCAAAGTTTGCAGGGACACATTTAAAGGGGGAGCAGGCATCGGGTGTCTAGAACTAAGGAACAATGCTCTCCTATCAAAGTGGTGCTGGCGAGTTTTTAACGAGAAGGAAGGATTCTGGAGTCGTTTAATGGCAGAGATATATAAACCAGGATTTTCAAACAGAGGCATTCTGCTGCAGGGCCGAAACATATCCGTGGTGTGGAAAGATATCCTCAAGGTCTTCAATGGAGACAATATCGGAATGCAGAATCTGAGAAACAAAATGGCATGGCAAGTCGGATCTGGAGACAGAATCCGATTCTGGATTGATACCTGGTTGCTAACGGATTCTTTGGAGAAATTATTTCCGAGACTTTTCTCAGTTTCATTACAGCAAGATGCCACAATTGCTCAAATGGGGAGGTGGACCGATTCGAGATGGACATGGGAGTTGCTATGGAGAAGACCGTTGTTTGTGTGGGAGAGTCAAATGCTTGAGAATCTGATAGAAAGATTAAATGCAGTCGTGATGAATCCACATAGATCAGACTCATTTATTTGGGCTAATGGGAGAGAAGGATACTCAGTGAAGGCTGGGTATAGTATTTTAACTGCATCACAAGTACAGGAGAATGAAGACCCAATTCCAAACATTTGGGAGAGTCACGGACCTCTTAAGATTAAAGCTTTTGTTTGGCTTGCATGGCAGAACAGAATTTTCACCAAGGACAGATTATGTAGGCTGCGATTGTTGACCAATTCAGAAAATACATGCCCAAGATGCGGGCAATACGAGGAGAATCAGGTTCACGCACTGATGGATTGTAGAGAATCTTGGAGAGTTTGGACGTCAGTAATGAAAAGATGGGGAGTGAATTGGGTTCAACCCAGAAATCTGGTGGAGCTTTTCATCCAATGGAGATATATGGCTATTTATAGATATCAAGTGGTTAGCTGGCACAGCATTTTTCTTCATGTCATCTGGGCTATCTGGCTTGCAAGAAATGCAGCCGTTTTTAGACAGAGTCACAAGCAACCAGAAGATATAGCGTTTGATGGAATGCTAAGCGGTATAGGATGGGTGATGGCTAATAGGGACGGTGCAAAGATACAGGGGGGCGATCTGCGAGCGGTGCTAGATTGGTACCAGATAGTTCGATGATTTTGCTTAATGCCATAGAATGAGCTGGATACTTGCTGACAGTTACATAATTTCTGCTTTACGTTATAGAATAGTCTGGTTTCTTATAAACGCAGCAAGTATCCTGTTTTTGCTCTGTGGGATAAGGTATTTCTTTTTCTGTTATCAAGGAGATGTGAGAAACGGTTTTTATTGTAAATCAGCTGAATGGAATAAAATCGTATCTATCGTATTATTCAAAAAAAAAAAAAAAAAAAAAAAAAAAAAAAAAAAAAAGAGATTAACAATCAAGTATCTTGGCCTTCTCCTTGGGACTAATCCCAGAAGATACCAAACCTGGGAACCAGTGTTGACGAGCCTGAAAATAAAGTTTTCCACATGGAAAGAGAAATTATTGTCCTTAGGAGGCAGAATTATGTTAATTAAATTAGTCTTGCAGATTTTGTCAATATTTTACATGTCCATATTCTGTCTACCAAAGAAAGTGCAGAGGAAAATTGAGCAGATGACTAGACATTTTCTTGTGGAATGATAACATTGAGCAGAAGTGTGTAAAAAAAGTCAAGTGGAGTAGAGTATGGTAGAATACTGCCAATGGCAGTGCTGGTCTTGGTTGTCTCCCATTGAGAAATTCCACCCTTCTGTCAAAATAGTGTTAGAAGATAATGAATAATTTGGAAGGCATCCTAGTTAATATATTCAACCAGTTATATAGCCCTAGGTTTGTGATAGAATATTTGATGTTGTGTGAACGGAAACAATATCATAGCTAACCACCCAACATCCAAATCAATCTTTGATTAAACCTTCAACCTAGATGATTTGTTGTTATCAAAGAAAAGAATAAGTATTTAGTCGGCTACATTCATGTTTTCATAAAATTGTTCTTGGATATATAAAAAATTAAAATCTATTTTAATCTATTTTTTTATAGAGATAAAAGAAGAATGTTTTGAATTTTCAATGCTAAGAAGGGGATTTTAACTTGTTTTTATTCTTTTTGATTTCATCTTGTCTGTGGTCGTTTTAAAGGGATTACTATTTATCTACTTTTTAAATTATTATTTATTCAAGATTTCAAACATTATGTATAACTTGTTTATATTATTGATGGATATTAATCTTTTCTAGCATAAATATTCAAATAAAAATTTTAAAATTAATATATGAATGAATGAATATTATTCAATTTTAAATTTTGGCCGATTCTGTCACGTGGAACTAGTTGGAGAAAAGAAAAGAAATACTAGTCTACATGGAAAGAGTTGCAGCGGATATTATTTAAGGCAATTACAAAATTTCTGTATAAATTTAATTCGCAGAAACACCATATAAATAAAATAAAACTTAGCTTTGAAGTTTCTACAAATAAATTCCTTGTTTTTTTTTTCAATAAAATATAAATTCCTTGTATCTTAGCAGTAAAATTTACTACTGCACATCTCCAATATTTCAAATAGACGTTCTCCAACATGTATGGGTATGAAAAACCTGTACTAGGAAGCAAAACTTTCCGATAACTTGATGAATATAACTGCAAAGATATGGAACTCACATCCTGTTGAAATTATTATTTTGTCCCTAACTCTCTGCTGGCAGACCCTCTAGGCATAGGTCAAACAAAATATTCTTACCTTTTCTTTTTTGCAATCTTTGGGTTTTTGCACATTCGGATGCTTGTCGGAGTGACCTCGACCAGCTCATCTTCTTCGATATACTCGATGCAATCGTCAAGACTATAGGCGACAGGTGCATCAAGAACAACTGCACCAACAGGAAAACCATGGCTGTTAATAAGTAGAGTGGCAGAGGATTGGAGGGCCACTATAGGGTGCAAAAGCCCGAACATTTAAGAGTAATAATAATACAATACAATTTCTGTAGTATTCTTGTTTGACACGGGGTCAAACTGAGTTCCATTTCTGGCACCATCACTCTACTTTTTGGGTTTGTTTTGTGGATATTTGGCAAGGAAAACTTCAAAATCGGCCTAAACAAGTGAGAGATTATTGTCACGGGGTCATTACTCTCTTCCCAAAAGATACACCTAGTGGGATGTGCAGCAACCACGCTTATATGCCCAAAGACCACCCAGTTCCCATCCAATGTGGGACAAGTCACCCTGCCCCACCCCCTTGGGCTTGCAGGCGTGACATTCTCCCCCACCAAGCCCAACGACGCCCTCGTCGTTGTGACTTGGGCCACCCTGCCTACCCCATTGGGCCTACAGGCGTGGACACCGAACAGGATCCGGTTTGGCTCCGCTACCACTTGTCACGGGGTCATTACTCTCTTCTCAAAAGATGCATCTAGTGGGATGTGCAGCACCCATGCTTATATGCCCAAAGACCACCCAGTTCCCATAATGTCACCCTTGGGCTTGCAGGCGTGACATTATGCGTGCTACTTTTGATGGTCCCCTAAAAACTGTGTTCAGCTCCGCCACTGAATAAGAACCTTGTCAGTTTCGAGTGCGTATCCAAGGAACAAGAACAACCAGCCTGATTTTGAAGATTTAAAAACTGTGGAAAATGGCTTGACATAATAGACGAGAAAGAGAAAGCTGGGTTGAGTGTGTTTTTTATTTCCACTAAGTATCTGAATTTTCATAAAGTGAGAAAATGAATACGAAGGATTCCTTCTTTTACTAAGTAGAAATATCTCAGAGGCTGCTCCATGTGAGTTCTAGTCCACTAAGGTACTCCAAATTACAAAGAAAGCAGCAGATCTTGATATCAAATTGGTGTAAGAAATGTGTATTTCTTAGCTCTTTATGCAGTTTACTCTCGATAGTATCTATAGTCATGGTTTACTGTGGTAAAATGATAAGGTCATTCAGATTAGTTTCCTCTTATTTCTTAACCAAAAATATCTTCTGATGCATGTGTTTGTGCATGCTGCTTTAGAGTGATAGCAGACAAGTCTGAAAAAAATCACCAGATATAAAAGATTAGAAAAGTGCAGGACACATCGCTAACCTGTTTGTTCTTTGTTTGAACGTACATTTGTTGCAGCTTTTTTCTTGCATACATTAATTGCCAAATCCCCAGGACGTTGATGAATGCCAATTATTTGACCTTTATAGACTTCTGCTCCGGGACCAATGAACATCTGCCCCCTCTCCTGAGCACTATGAAGGGCATAAGACGTAGATGTTCCGTTCTCAAATGCAACCTGAAATTTGATATCATGTCATTCAATTCATACCATTACTGACATAAAGCATTGGTTTTCCCGGATTTGGAAAGTCAGGAAAGATGGGATTAAGGTTAAAACAACGAATTTGTTCTCCTTTTTGTATTATGTTGGAGAAGTAACAATTAGCTCTAAATCCGTCTGAATCTTGTTTCCAATCTTTATTTACAAGCTTGATATATTTATTATGACTCTACAACTAAAATAGAAACTTTTTTGAGCTAAGTCTTGGCGAAACAGAATGTAAATGAACCAGTATGAGCTTGGCTAAGAGGCAGTTGTAACTTTATGTTTATGCATACTTCATTTTTAACCCCAGTTCAGTATGAGGATCTCTCACTTCATAATAGAAGGTCCATATAATATTAAGAGAGAAGTCTGAACTAAAAAAAAAATGAAAAAGAAGGGACAGCAATTACCAATGAACCCTGATCTCGGGTACTTAAATCACCAGCCCAAGGTCCATAGCTATCAAATATTGTATTGAGTATTGCTGTGCCACGGGAAGCTGTTAAAATAGCATTTCGCAACCCTATGAGACCACGGGTAGGAATTTTATACTTCACCATTGTCGTTCCCTCTGACCTAGCACATGAAGGAAAGACACAACAGTATAGCATTTATGATGCATAAATACAGTATAGATGACTAAAAAGTATTTAGAGTACAAGAAAACAGAATACACTATCAATGCTTTTTATAATTAAGATGCTACTGGATGGTACTGCAGTCTACAACTGTATCAGGAATTTCCTGATTTAGCCTGATATTGAAATTGAATTTGTCAATGCAACAGGATAATCAAAATGCTCAGAGGTGATATAGGAAATAGATGATAATGACCAAAAATATGTTGTATGTGACAATTAATGATCGACTCTCTGATAATAACAGTTGCCCACGTATTTTACTTTGTTTTATCACATAAACATATTGGCCTTTAGCCTTATATTCCCATAAAGTTTGCTAGTCAGTTAGCATTGGAAATACTTGATAAAACTGGGAGTCGAAGTGAAAAACTAAAAGCAAAAGAAACATTCTACACACCCGACTGTTTGCATATCAAACATCTGTCCACGCCTTTTCCCCAAAAGTTCAACCACAGACCCCATGTATTCTTCTGTTACTTCCACGCTAGCGATCTCCAAGTATTCCACATGAAAGGAATAATGAATGTTAGAAAAGTGCATACCATGGATTAATGCTGACAACAGCAATCATTTTGTTCAGCATTTGATAAAGTTTGTATCACTAAAATGTCAGGCACAAATTTGTAGCAGCATAAGATACAAAATAAAATAAAGCAACAAAAAAAAAATCTCATTGTTGATTGATATATAACTCAACTACAACAGGGTGCCCTTTGCTTGCCCACGATCCTCTTTCTCTATTGATACATATGTTCAGAACACAAAATGGTTCCAAACAAGCGAAGTAGAAGCTAGAGAAACTACAAATCCAAATTATAGTAAACTTGAAACCTACAATGTCGCAGACTTCCTGCATCATCAAGTCTAGCTATTTTAAGTAACCACTTTAAGGCTTAAATTGTTGAGGAAAAGGAAGCACCTTTTGTCTGTTTGTTTGTCATTTCAATAATTTTTTAAGTGCGTCCTGAGGACTTAATGATTAAAAGCACTATCATTAGTTTCGTATCCCTTCTGATACTAATCTATTAAGGTCTTTATGCTATTTATCCAAACTGATATTTATGAAGAACTGAAAACTAGTTATTTACAGAAGAATTTTTCTGGATTAATCTTTTGCTAAATCACCTTCTATAGGTTTTTTGATTTTAATCTTGCAATGCTCTCTTACACTAGTTTTAGTCTTCTCTGAGATACACCACTTTCTGTTTGAATTCTTTTATCATTTAGTTTTGCTTATTTCCTTGGTTTTCTTTAGCTCTAAAAATCATCGCCGTTCTATTTTATCTTTTTGCAGAAATGAGCCATGCATCCTTATAGAAGATGATAGATATACTATAAAAAATTAAAAAACTAAGCTTCTTATATGAAAATATCAAAGCAAAGTCAGAGCATTTCAATCATGAAGCATTCCTTTATAGTCTGAAAACGGAGGTGAACAGCGAGCTCAATTAGTAAACTACCTCATACGGTTCTAGCACTTTGTCATCCACCGTTTTGACAATGACCTTCGGAGGTCCAACCATGAATTCATATCCTTCCCTCCGCCTGAAATGCATGAAAATCAAATAAATAATGCTACATTAAAGAAAGGAAACAGAAAAAAAAGAAGGATAGCATATACTTACATGTTCTCGATTAAAATGGTGATATGTAAAGTACCACGCCCACTAACAATGAATGTATCTGCAGTTTCACCATCTTCAACTTTCATGGCCAAATTTCGCTCAAGCTCACGGTAGAGCCGATCCCTTAAATTCCTGCCAGTGACATATTTTCCCTGTAGTAGAGCAATAAGATGTCAAGGGTTTAAGACAGTAAAAATACAAATCATGTTCAATAACTGTCCAGCAGATATAGTTTACAATGCTCCGAGTGGGATAAAATACAACTGAGATATATAAACAAATAGGACACAGTGCATTTGCAACAAGATCATACTTGTGCATTAGTTTAGTTAATCAATTAATCAACCATTATGATACATTAAGATAGCTAGATTGGAAAATTAGAGATCTTGATGGAAAGAACATTTCTATGCTCTTTGCTGACTGAAAATTAGTCTCCAGGAAAGGCTAAAAAAGCACAAGAACAAAGAAGGATGAGCTGCTGATAAAAAATGTGTTATGCTGACTAGTGGGTCTCAGACATACCTCACGACCAAGGAAAGGTGATATATTTATTGAGAAAGCCATTTTCACAGTTGGTTCTTCCACTTTAATCGAGGGCAATGGTTTCCCATAAATTTTATCAGCGATCGTCTCCCCAATCTGATCAAAATGGAACTAGGTCAACCATAAACGGTTTATGCCAAAAAGAACTATATAAAGATTCAAGTTTAGATAAAAGGAAGAGTGCTCCTCAAAGTACATGATTTCCACCCAATATTAATCCATACAAGAGGATTGAAAGGCTAAAAAAACTTACTTGAATGTCATCAATGCCACATACAGCACAGATGTCACCAGCTTCCACAGTATCAGTTGGAACCCTATAGAACTTCTCATACACAAATAACTCACCAACTCTTGAATATCTACATGAATCTTCTGATGTGCAAACCTAGATATATGCAAATATAATTAGGAAAAGTATTATAAGCTTCTTATCTTACAAAACTCGGATAATGTTGAGAAGTATCAAATTTTGAAATGATTATCAGCAAGATATTTGCACAAAAATGTGGCTGAAATTCATCAAACAGACAGCTATGATGAATTTTTGCTCACAAACCCGACTGATCTTGCAAGTAACCTTCATCTTATAGGCTCATTTCATGACCTATTATGCTGAAGAACAACCAATATTACGTGAAGGTCAGAAAAAGAATACTCGTGAAATAATAAAAGGAACTCAACACTGATTTCTTTTTCTCATACAATATTTATGGCCATAAAGCACAAGCAAGCTCACAGATTTATACACAAAAAATGTACTCTTCATTTCTGTTCGTCAGGAGAATGTAAATTACTTTCTCAATTTTTCTTTTTGGAAAAAGAAAGAGACAAACTGAATCTGTCAACATACAGCTGGACAGGAGGTATTTGATATCCAATCTCCCATTTCTGATAGTAGCTTAATAAATTATTCATAGAGTGGTTGATACAGGGAATCACCCATGCACCACGGTGCAGTAGCAAAGTACAACTAGCATGTAGACAATGATTACTGCTGGAGTATGACTAACAGATGACAAGCAAACTACAAGTTCATGTTCAGTTGCATGGTTAAGCAAACTTAGAAAACCTTCAATTGAATCAAGTATAAGTGCAAACCCTGCATCAAACAATGTATAAACGAAGCAAATACAAAATAAAAATACAAAATCAAGTAAGCAATGATATAAATATCATCAGTAACAATGTGTAAATGAATACATTCATAGTGAAAATACAAAATGACACTCACCATAGCTTGAAAAAAAGCCAGATTTGATGAGTCAGATAAGACAACAGTAACAAACAGAAATATACAAGGTAAACAGATAGTAGAAACCATATGAACACTAACGAAAAATAGAAAGTCTGATCCATATTTCACACTAAAAAGAAAAGGCTTACCCTCACATCCATTCCTTTCTGCAGAATCCCAGCATGCAGACGGCCAATAGCTATCCTCCCTTTATGTTCATCATATTCGATATTTGTCACCTAAAATTTGAAAAAAGCAATAATATCAAAAGAGCTAAGTAATTAGAGTGCACCACAGGAGATGCTAGGAATATTAAACAAACGGTCCAACTCAAATTCTTTTTTAAAAGGATAAGACATGCATAAGAAAAAAACAAGGAGACATAACCAGCCACCCAAATAATAAGCGCCATTACTGCTAAAGTTCACTCTTCTTGGTCTTCTACTCTTCTCTATGAATTTTGAGTTGTTTAGTAAGCCAAATGGAGTAATTGAGACAAATGTTTTCTCGAATTTCTCCTCATTGGCATAAGCAATATAGCATTTGTGGTAAGAAACATACTCCTTTTAAATCAATCAACATTGATTAATTCTGGAGGGCTTATGACTACAGAATAATCATGCAGTGCAAAAGGCTAACATTTTAACCATTCACATTTAAACTATCTATCAGCCTATAATTTTAAGACACAAGCAAAGGAGATTATTTGCATGATAAGCCAAGGAAATTAGTAGATGATATGGAAAATTTCAGTCTTATTATCATGGGGGTTAGAAAAATGAGTCTAACCATTGTATATGACTCCCTTTGTCATAGAATTTACAAGTTGTGCTGCCATTCACAGTATTCAGCAATGTGGTTTGAATTAATACCTAATCGGTTGACTTGCCTAGTAATCATGTACCTTGGATTCTCAAAAATTAGCTACAATGCAGTCATTACACCAGTGAAAGCCAAAATGCTTCATCAAAACCAGATGAAGGCCATAACAAAGGGTGACAGGAAAGAGGTTAAGAGTAAAGAAGGTGAGTTGAAATAGCAATTCAAGGATCAACCACTAACAAGCATTTGAAGTGCACCATCTCTTTCAATACGTGGTCCAGGTATGCATCTGATGATAGACTCAAAAAGTGGCCCGAGATCTTCACCTAGACCATCAGGAGACAATCCCGCTTTTCCTTTTATGCCACTAGCATAGATTGCTTGGAAATCACACTGCATGAAAAATGACATGTTGTGAGATTATTTCTATCTTATTTCATATTTATAGAGCTATTGGCTAGAGTCTAAAATTGAAAATTTGAAAATTGAAGACCAACTAAAATTGCATTCTCTGAGTATGCACAATATTCTGATTGGATTTCGATACTTACGTGTTATCTAAACATGCATCATTCTGATTGGATTTCAATACACAGTTGTTTACTTTCATCATCCAAGGTGGCCACCCAAATATTTTCATAACTTTCAGGAAACAACTTGACGCTCCAGATAGCAGTTATAAACAAGTGAAAACCCCCAACTCAGAAAGTTAGCTATCAGTAAGTTACCTGTTCATCTGTCGCATCCAGCTCAATAAATAATTCAAAAGTGGAATTGATGACATAATCTGGACGAGCAGCAGGCCTATCAATTTTATTGACAACAACAACAACAGCGTGGCCAAACTCCAGAGCCTTTTTCAAAACAAATTTTGTCTGCGGCATTGGCCCCTCAACAGAATCTATCTACAGAAAGAAAAAGCCACATTAAACTGACAGCACGAAAATCGTTTGCATAAAAGGATACATTACCCATGCGATCTTTAGCATGACACATAACAATGAGAGCCCAACAATTAACATGTAGGGAAAAATGTCAGTGATAGCTAAAGAAGAACTCCTTAGGATTTAATCAAAGCATCTGCAAACTCGGGAAAATGATCTTTTAATTTTGTTATTGAAAAGAAAAGAAAAAAAGAAACTTGTCTGGCCCCACATCCTATCTTTACTCTTTAAAATGGACTTCTATCTCATATCATTATTAGAAGAATATGATCTAGGAAGTTTCGTATAAGAAAATTTGTCTCTAGAGAGCCATTATCACAGTATACGAACAAAAAATTTGAGAAAGAGCTTTCTACCAATGTACATGGTGGATTAAAAGAGCAAAAAGAACTAAATGTCATCCAGATGAAGGAGTACCACTAGAAGAATCCCTTCCACCATATTGAGGATCCGCTCCACTTCACCTCCAAAGTCAGAGTGCCCTGGAGTATCTATTATATTAATTTTTGTGTCCTTATACGTAATGGATGTATTCTTGCTCAGTATTGTAATCCCTCTTTCGCGTTCCAAATCATTGGAGTCCATTATCCTCTCTTGTACAACCTGGTTATCCCGAAAAACCTGCAACGTAAAAATGTTTGAAACCATATATTAGTACTAGTTATCAGGACATATAATCACTTCAAAACAAAACAAAATCGATAGGCGCCATTACCTTGGCTTGCTTCAACATGGAGTCAACCAAAGTCGTCTTCCCATGATCAACATGAGCCACAATGGCTATATTACGTACATCATTCCTTCTCATTAGCTGACTCTTCTCCTCTGAGGCTGTACATAAGTATCAGGAAACAGAGGAATCAGAAATGTCACTGACCAGACGCCTACGAACGACGCATCGCTGACGGGGCCGAAATGAAAATTTGCACCACATCTCCTCTGAACTCGAATAATATTTGTATGATTTTGCACAAGGAGTGCCTCAACAGAAGGATTAAAAAAAAAAAGAACTAAACAAGAAATTAGCTTTTACCACTGGCTGCTTCAGTAGCCTGAGAAACAGAGCATTTGATTGACCGGATAGGCACAGGGCTCCGTGAGCGACAGTTCAGGGGTGTTCGGGCGGCCGAGATGTTTGGATACAAAGATAAGCCGATTCTATTCGGGAAGAGCTGCCGCTTCATGAAAAGAGGAGGAAAGGAAGGAGCAGCAGCAATCCTCTTGGGGTTTAGTTTAGGTTTAGGGATAGCAAGGGGAAAGGGAGAAGAGGTGGGCGTGGTAGTTACCATATCTCCTATTTCTCTCCCACTCCAAAATGCTCTCTGTGGAGAGCTAGCGAGCGAGAAGCAAGAGAGTATGGATTTGGCCAGCTAGTAACTGTAAGGTTGTCATTGCATTTAGAATTTAACGATAAATTCAGAGAGGCCGAGCGCCTGGGCCTTCCCGGCTTGGTGGCTTGTGGGAATATTAGAGTTTTCTATTTTCTTTTCTTGGACCCAAGTCCATACACACTCAAGCACCGGAAAAGCAGTCATTGTATTTTGCCTGTGGTTGTGGATGTGTTTGGGGGGAAAGGGATATAGCTAGCTAATGGTGTTGTGGTGCTGGCTGCTTTGACTTGGTTGATCCATAACTGTAAGGTTAGCTTGTTTGAAAAGCACATCAGTTATGAAAAAAAAAAAAAGCTCAAAAAGAGTTGGACCTCAATTGCTCTAATAGTGACAAAGCAATGCAAAGATAAAAGGCCAGAATCAATTCTAATTAGCTTTCCTTAAATCAAATTTTGGGCAAAAAAGAGATACCATTAATGGCATCTTCTTCCGATTATGCAAGTTGGTCATGGAATCGTGTATCGTGGCACTCGGGGTTTCATTGATGCATTTGAGTGGCAGAGGTTCTCCACTTGGTTAGACAGAGACTTGTGAACGGATGGCATTCCATTTGCACAACATTAATGTTTGTCTTGCTACATACTACAAAAACTTGTACGGCTGTTATATTTTTTTCAAAAAAATAATTATTTATTTTATATATCCTACCAAGAATGTAATTTTTATTTATATCGTGAGAACTCGAATTACTTAATACATCATTATCTTCTCCCCTTGAACTAATTCTTAGTGGTCAAATCTTAAAAAGAAAGACTAAATCTTACTTATTACATATTTTTACTCAAATATAAAACCCAATGAATTTTTCAACTTAGCTTCCTTAATTAGAAATTTATATATTCAAAAAAATAACATATCAAATTTTAATATATTTTTATCAATAAATTTAATTAATATTAGTTATACAAATATCTTAATAATATTTTAAATTTTTTATATTTCTAACAGTTTTTTTTAGCAATATAAGAGTTTTAAGTGTGAAAGAGAGACAAATAAATCAAGCTAAACCCCAAACTCAAAATTATCCTCTAAAAATAATAGCACAAGATTTTGTATTTAAAATATTTTAACAATTTATCATATTTTAACACTCCTAAATTTAAAGTGTATGGGTTGAGTTAACCTAATTTATCACGCAATGCATCAAATTCCAAAATATTGATTCAAATATATGTAAATTTGAGTTGATTTATTGTTACCTCACAAGAGAACATGGTTGTTTAGCTATCCAATACTTAAAAGATGGAGTTATTAATTTGTAGTTGAATAAAACATACATATGGTAGCAGAAGTCTATACTCAAAACATCGGGATTCATTTCATCAAAATAAGTGTCAAAAGGACCATGCAAGCACTATACTCAGCAAACATAACAAATGCTATAACAATATCAAAATAGGCATACATGTGTAACTCAAAATATGATTTGTCAAAAATAATGTAATAGTCTACACCATTGATACGGTATTTTCGATCATGCATTGGGTTTGATATGTATTTTCTCAGCAATAAAACATAAAAAGTATTAATTTTACCGATAACTCTACATGTACTCAACTAGATCAATTTTTTCCATAATATGATATGAATCTATGTATCTTGGTGCTAGTTTATCTATTTGTTAAATCTGAACTTCTCATTTCTAGGTGTCACTTTAAGAAAAATTTTATCTCTAATTTTGAACTTTAGTTCCCATTATCGATTCTCCAAATAGTTTTTTTATTCTATCTTGTGTTACTTTTAATCTTTGTCATATCACCTATACTTATTCAAATTCACTATCCATCAAGTCCAGATTATTCAAAAAAAATTTATCAACTTTATGCAAACAAAGTGATATTTTGCATTAACGTACATATAAAGCCTCATATGATGTCATATTCTAACGCAAAGTCAACCACCACTCAAAATGGACTTGGTTTGAATTTGGTATCAGCAAAAGTCTCAAATTAGGTTTTCTCTCAGACTAATCCTCCAACACCAACATAATATCACTAATCAAATAACTAAACCATTACGCACACAGTATAGTATAAAATCGACAAAATCTTCAAAAGACACAACACATCAAAATGACATGGACTAATCTATGACTCTACACGGTACATAGCTATACATTTTCCCTTAAGCAAGATATCTAAAATTATTAGTTATCATGTTTAAGCTCCTCGTTACTTGGCTAATGAACTTGTAAAGAAAATAATCATACTAATTGCTATACTCTGATTCCTGTATTCATTATTCATAATACTATATATTTTATTCCCATATGTAATAGGCATGGCCTTGTATATATATGTGCTCTCTTGGTGAATAAACTTGAGTTCTCTTTTCATTGTATCCTTCATTCCTTTACATGGTAGCAGAATAAGACTTGATCAGCAACATGTCTGAAATCATTCTTTCCTCAAACACGACAAACACCTTAAACACTTTATTATTTAATTTCTAATTCAGACAATCCAAATGTTATTATTAGTCCTGCCATTTTAGTTGGAGAGAACTATAGTTCGTGGGAGGTTGCACTTACAAGAAGTTTAAAGGCAAAACTCAAGTTGGGCTTTATAACCGACATTTTTGTTTACCTCAACTTAGATCCAGTATTAGCTGTGTCACGACTCGGCTCTCGGACCCTAGGCTCAGCGGGCCCGGACGTGTATGTATGCGTGATGGATCACAACTGTAACGCTGAGTTGAGCTTCTAACCACATGGCCCAAAAGATGCATCTTGTTACAAATGATACCATCACACAACACATATAAGCCCAAGACCTCCCTCGCTCCTTTCCGATGTGGGATTGGATAACCTGACCCCCCTACGGGCTGGGTCTCACAAGCTGAGTTATGGGATTGTTGTGATTCTTATGTAATGGGATGGATTTTGGCTTCAATTGATCCCAAAATTCAAGAAACTATCATATATATAGAATCGTCTAAAGACATGTTTGAGATTCTCAAAAGGAGGTATGCAAGGAAGAAGGCTCCTCGCATCTACCAATTATAACGTGACATGAAGGCTCTTCAACAGGGCAACATGAATATTATTGAGTACTTCAACAAGTTATAAGTGAAATGTGATGGCTTCAAAGGCTTGTTACACCACCCAAACGTATTTGTGATGGCCATCTTGAAGCACGCAAGCAGAGGGATGAAGAATATATGTATCAATTCTTAATAGGTCTTGATAACTCTTGGTTTGGAATAATTCATTCCCAAATACTCAATTCAAATCCTTTACCGAGTCTTGATAAGTTGTATAGTAGTGTTTTGCAAGAAGAAAGTCATCACCAGGTGTCTATAGATAATGATCCGAAGGTAGAAGTCACTACGGCAATGGCACCTGTTCTATATGTCAAGAAAAGAAGTGACGTGGTGTGTAGTCATTGTGGCCTCTCCGGTCAAAGAAATCTGATTGTTTCGACATTATTGGATGACCTAATGATAAGAAAAAGAGCGGAATCAGATCTAATAAGGATGTGAAGAGAGGATCAACACATCAGGCCTCGGCTAAAGAAGAAAAGTTTGATATATGTGCCAACATTGGCCAGGCACTGGTAGCTGGTACAAAATCTAAAAATGTTGGTAATAATGAGATTATGAAAGATATAACAAACAAATTACTGGATTATCTTGAAGATTCTAATAAAGTTGACATGTGTGGTAAGAATAAACTTCTACAATGGATCATTGATAGTAGAGCAAGTCATCATATAATTTCCCACATCGATTTAATGCCAAACGTATATAATTTGCACGAACCCGTAAAAATTATCGTTCCAGATGGAAGAAGCTTCATCGCCACCAAATCAGAGGATATTCTCTTAAGTAACAACCTATTGTTTAAAGACGTTTCATGCATTCCTGAATTCACTAGTAACCTAATCTTAGTCCATCATTTCACTAAATCTAGTAGTTTAACTGTTACTTATGATTCTATTTATTGAAAAATTCAAGACCTAGTTATGATGAGGAATATTGGTGAAGAAAAGTTGCAGAATAGTGTGTATTGTTTTAATAGCAAAAAGGAAGGAGGAGTAGCAGGAAATTATGTGATTCAGTTAGACATAGAGAAGTGGCATCAATGCTTGGGACATGCCTCAACAAAACGGATTTTTATGTTACCTTTGAAAAATAAGTCTGTCAATTTAAATGAACTATGTAATACCTGTGACAAGGTTAAGCAAATAAAAATTTCATTTTCAAAGAACACAAATCGCGCCTCTTACCTGTTTGCATTAGTACACTATGATATTTGGGGAAAATATCAGAATCCACAATTATCTGATCATCACTATTTTCTCTGCATTGTGGATTATCGCTCATGTGTTATTTGGGTATACCTACTAAAATGGAAGTTGGAAGTAGCCCCCATAATCAAATAGTTCTGCACTATAATTCACACTCAATTTGGTAAGAATGTATAAAGAATTCGGATAGACAATAGAATGGAATTTACTTGCTTAAAAGATTATTTTCTAGATCAAGGAGTAATGCATGAAACTACAAGCGTAGATACTCCTCAGTAGAATAGACAGGCTGAAAGAAAGAATCGTCACATTATGGAAGAGGCTAGGGCATTAAGATTTGAAGTCAACTTACCTATCCAGTTTTGGGGAGATTGCATATTGACTGCCAGCTGCCTAGTAAATTGAACATCGAGTCTACTACTCCATGAAAAATCGCCATATGAGATTATATTTGAAAAACCATCATATCTCGATCACATCAAAGTCTTTGGTTACCTCTGTTATGCCCATTCACACAACAAGATCAAAGATAAATTTGATGCGAGATCGTTTAGATTTGTATTCCTTGGTTACCTTTAAGGTAAGAAAGGATGGAAGGTATATGAGGTTAAATCTCAGAAAATTTTTGTCTCCAAGAATGTCAGGTTTTATCAAAATTTATTATCCTTTCCGGACTTTCCCGAGCTGCCATTATTTTGTCTGAAAAAATTTACAAGTGGAGTGCCTACCATGGATTCAACATGGGAAGAATATTCTGAAAATATTTTATCTTCTAGCAAAAATATTAGGATAGCAATCTCTTATCATAATCTTCCAAGATCACCACCAGATAAGGATATACTTGATCCAAATCCTCAATTAATTTATGATATTACTGACGATTTTATTTCTGATCACGTAGGATCACCAACTTGATCTGTCACTGATCACATACAAGATAATATTGATTCTTTATCTGATCACGACAAGACTATCACACATATATCCAAATATCATGGAGTAGATCATAATCAGTCACGCAATCTCAAGATATGGTCCCTATCGAACGCTCTACAGATTTTCCTAATGGTTCATTATCCACACCAACATAATCTTTAGCAATCGCACACCCTATCCACAAGTCAACTCGGGAAAGAAGGCCTCCAAACCGACTTGATGAATATAATAGAACAAATCATGCGATAAATCCAGATCAACCCTCACATAATTCCGTTGCATTTGAGAATTATGTACCTATTTATCAAGCTTTTTTGTCGGCTATTATTGACAATCATGAGCTGACACAATATTCTCATGCGGTGCAAGTCCCGCGATGGCAGGAAGTTATGGCAAAGGAAATTCACACACTCAAACAAAATGGAACGTGGATAGATTCTCCTCTTCCTCCAGGCTAGAAACTCGTCGAATACAAATGGGTTTACAAGATCAAGTATAAAGTTGATGGTTCCATCGAATGTTACAAAGCTCGTCTTGTGGAAAAAGGATACTCATAGGTGTGGGGGGAGGACTTTAATGAGACGTTTGCACCCATGACTAAAATGACCATTATACGGTGTGCATTGGCTATTGCTGCTCAAAACACATAGCCTTTATCGTAGCTATACGTAAACAATTTTTTTTTTCACGATGAACTAGAAGAAGAAATTTACATGGTACCACCTCTTGGCATCAAGCCACCACAACCTGGTTTATATTATCGACTCAAAAAGTCTTTTATGGATTGCATCAAATAGGTGGAAATTAGTTCACTAAGCTCTCCTTTATCTTAAAGGCATTCGGATTTGTACAAAATCTTGCAGAGCAATCATTATTTGTATTGTCTAATGGAGCAAAACTTACTATTTTGCTAGTATATGTAGACAACATAGTCCTAATAGGGAATGATCCTGACAAGTGTGACAAGGTGAAAGCATATCTTAATGAGAAGTTCAATATCAAAGATTTAGGAAGACTCAAATACTTTTTTGGTATAGAAGTTGCAAGATCTAATAGAGGAATATTCCTTTCACAACGGAAGTATGCACTCGATATCATCAACGAATGCAAGATATCAAAAGCCAAATCATCCAATGGAACAACAACATAAATTGACACATAATTCAGGCGAACCATTAAAAAATAAAAGTAAATACAAATAGTTAGTGAGAAGACTGTTGTATCTTACTATAATGAGGCATGACATTACATATGCAATACATATATTGAGCCAATTTATGCAAGATCCAAAGGGAGAGGCACTAAGATGCATCATTACGGGGTGGTTTGTTATCTAAACAGTGATTTGAGGCTAATGGGATATTGTGACTGCCAGTTGTTCGATGACTAGGAATTCCATCATTGGTTATTTTATTACTTTAGGCAACACGTCAGCTGCTTGGAAGTTAAAGAAACTTGCAACAATATTGAGCCATAGCTAGTGTCGTTAGCGAGCTAGTGTGGTTGTAAGAGTTGTTAAAATTCTTAAAGGTGGACACAAGAAAAGCCATAATATACAGTGATAGCAAATCAACCCTCCAAATAGTTGTCAATCCAAGTTTTTATGAAACCAAGCATATAGATGGTTATCATTTTATAAGATACAGAAAAGGGAAGTTCAGATGGAATATATGCCAACTCAAGAGCAAACAACTGATATCTTCACAAAGGAACTTGGATTTCAGCAATTCACTATCTTTATGCTCATGCATAACTCATTGTGGTAGTAGTCTTTCAAGTAAGAGTATCCACCACTACATTGGCTTTTCCTGGATAATAGCCAATCAACAAATTATAATCTTTAATCAACTTTATTTATCTCATATTTTCAAATTCAACTCCTTCTACGTTAGAAGATACTTAAAATTTTTATGATTTATGAACAGTCGAGTTGTCTCTCCATAGATATAGTGTTATCAAATCTTTAAAACAAACAACTCTTAAGTGTTTTATATATTCTTTTCCCATCTTCGATTATACAAGAATAACATTGATGAACATAATGATAAACTTATCTAAAAACTCTTTAAAGACTGTTTATAAAATATGGATTCAGTATAGGAATACGAAGAATGACAACATTGAGAAAAATTTTATGAATTTTCTACTTCTACATACTCCAATACTAATTGAAACTTAATGAATTGATCTTAGGATGCAACCAATCCTTATAAAATTTAAAAATTACCAAAAGTGTTATAGCTCACTACTATGTCAAACAAGTATCAAAACATATTTTCAAGAAAAAAAGCATGCTTTGGAAATATCAGTATAATCTCAAAACAATAAAAAGAAAAGGAGAAATTGATAAAAAAAATTATAATTTGAACCTTACCTCAAAGAAATCTAAAATTGAATCCTAACCACCAAGAACAAAGATTTCTTCTCCAATTCAGTTTCTAATGATAAAATCCTCTCTTAAAATATTTTTTTTGATATCTATTGGAGAAAAGAAGAAAATATCTCAAGAATTAGAAAAATTTCTAAATCCCGAGACTTAATGAGCCTGGAAAATCTTGAAGTTAATTTTAAAAGTCTTAAAATACCTCAATAATATCAACTTAATATTATATAACCAAAAATATTAATTAAGGCTCAAAATAAATAAAATAGATTTTTAAAAATATAAAAAGATAAAAATATGATTTTGAATCTATTAGACATAATGACTAAGTTATTTAAAACGGATTCGGTTAAAATCTAAAATTAAAATTCAAGTTTAAGAAGATGATCTACTCAAGTCTCAAACCACACAAAAATTTTAAAAAATAACGAAAAATATGCAAAAATTATCAAAACTACTCATGGCATAACTAATTTATAAGTCAACTCTTGTCAACGAATATAAAAGAACTACGTTTCACCTGTTCATACTAAGTTATTGTTTTTTTAGCAATCAACTAAAAAAATTAGAACAAATAATTTTGTAAATGCTAATGATAAAGATTATTATGGTATATTTAAAGTTTAATTTATCATTTATATCGATAACATAATTTTATTAACATTAGTTTATTTTTAGAGTTTGAAATTAAAAAAAATATTTTTTTGTTTAATAGATTATACAAATAAATTTTCTAGTCTATTTTTTTTTTATTTTGGAATTACAAGTACTTCATATGATGATTATTTAACATATAAATATTAAAAATAAAATAAAAAATATATATTTTATAAAATTTGATTATCTATGACAATATTTACTATATTAATTTTGCATTCAACATATATTTTGATTTAATATGTTATTAAAAATTTTAACTATAAATATTTAAAATTAATTATTAATATAAAATAATAAAATTTCTATATTTCAAATTTTGTTAATGTCGGATTATCCTTAAAACTCCTAAATCGGTTCAATTATAAACATCTTTAAGGAAAACGATATTTTGAGGTCATCAACGAAAGGGCCATTAAAGGACAATGGATCAGAGGGGAAGGGGGTTGAGGATTGAGGATATATAGATATGGTGGCTTTTGGTGAAGGGCATATTATTTTCACCAATATATACCATCTTCATCTTGTTGACGGAGTCCACTGATCGGAAGACCATGAGTTCCACTTCCACTACCAACTTCTCGTATTGTGTATAAAAATAAAATCACTTGATGTGTCCCAATGGAAAGTTTATCGCCAAAAAAGTCTTACTCCATTCGTTTCTATCGGATTAATGAGTTACTGAAAAGACTAGACAAAAATCACTTGATGTGCTGATCCCTGTGTTCTGAAGCATTTAATAGAAGAACATGCAATCCATATACAGAGCATTTACTTCAGTAGTAATTTTCCACTTACAGGAGCAACATTACTATATATATATATATATACAAGAAGAGATGGACGTCGTTCCACCTCAGTACAAGCAAGCCCCATGCATCAAAATTCCCAACACAGTTTTAAACTTCAAGCCATCAAATACCCCTTCTAAGCAATCACCAAATTCTTTTCTTCTTCAATATTGTCCCGTTCATGAACGGGAAACCTACTATAGTTTAAAAGAAGCAGGATCCTCAAGTGATCGGGACGATTATAAATGGTGTACACCTGTGATTTCCATGCTCATATATAGTAGTAATAATAATAATAAGCAAAAGTAAAAGCTCAAAAGAAGGACTTTTTAGTGGGAGCTCTCCCCACAGCTCTCATCAAATTGGCCACTTCAAAAACTCTCGCTACTTTTGTTCCTCTTTTAGACTCAGCTGATGCCCTTCTCTCCTCAGCTTTCCTGTGTGCCTTGGTTATGTCATTCTGCATCTTCTCGAGGGCTCTCGCTCTTTTTTCCTCCAACTTTCTCTGCACAAAGTCAATCCCTCTTAATACTTGGAAACTAAGCAATCATTTTCTTTTTTCATTTTCATTTGAGCACGCCTCGTTAAGTAAAGCATAATTAGAATTCAAAGCTGCGATCCAATTGATTTATGTAATAAAACACATTCTCAGATATCTTACTTTACCCTATCTCTTAGCATGTTTCATGATCAGCAGTCCAATATCAAATCCAACGAGACTATCACCAAAAAGTTGAGAATTATACATGTAAATGCTATTTACACACAATTTAAGAACCGCTCACACAACACTATTCTTCTGAGAGGGTAGTAGGTGCGCTTTCTGTGGAGCAATAATTGCATAATCTTGAAACTTTAACGAAAGCAAAAGCCACTAATTACTCTTTAAGCTATCGACAAGTGGTCCAAACTGTAACATCGATCAGAGAATCACGCCTTAATAAAGTGGTGTTCCAGTTATCTGTTTTACCAAAAATTAATGTTTTTTAACGTGCATGTTAAAATTTTTTTTCATATAGCAATTATGTCAAGCATCTCTCGAGCTAACCAGTAAGTACTACGCAGCGTGATAGCCATCCATATTTGGATCGATCAACAGAAAATTTAACTAATTCTGCATGAAAACATAGACAGATGGAAACTTTAATTCAACCAATCTACTGAAAGCTTTTACTTGGTATACTTACCTCCACCTTCTTCATCCAAGAATTAGCTTTTTGAACTTGCTCACTTTCCCACCCATGAATCACTGCATCTTCTCTCTTGAACCTGTTATTAATCTTTGCGATCTTAGCATTTTGCCATGCGGATATCTTACTCTCCACCTCCTCTTTTTTCACTCTCTGCACTGACACCTCACCACCACGGCCACCCACACCCACCAGACCCGACTCCATCCTTCTTGAGCTTGGTTCTTGATTCAGGTGGCTATTATCAGGCACAATAGCGAGAGGGTTGGTCTCCTCGGCCAGATCATCCTCCCGGATCCTAGACAACAAGTTGGTTCCATCATGAACATCGTTACTGTCAGAGGTGTGATTGTGACCGCTAGTATTTCCTATGGTTGACCCTGCGAGAACCAGAGCATTGAACTCCCTACTCATGGTGGTGAAGTTCTCGCTTGACCCACCTTCACTGCCTAAGGACATGGAGTATGACCCATGGCTACCCGTTTCCCAACGACCCCGAGGGTGTTGTTGTGGCGGCGGCGGAGGCGGTGGTGCCGGTGTAAGGGCGTGGATATCTCGGATATGTTCGTTCTGATCGTGATCATAGTCCTCGTCATGATTAGTTCCTCCGTTGGTGGAGGCGCTGGTGGTTCGTTGAGTTGTTAACATAGACAGGTTTTTGTTTTTTTTTGCTTTAGTTTGTGCGTACAAAATTGGTAACCAAGATAATAACAAAGATGTGGACTTGGTTAAACGGAGGGTTAAGGAGAGGACATGGTGGTATGTTCAACGTTGTCTTAAGCAACATGGACCACAATCCTCGGCTCTTGTACGAAAATTCTCAATTACAGTAATAATCATAAAGCTAAAATAAACTTTTGGTTTTTATTTTTTAAAAATTTATTATTAAATCAAATCAAATTTTATTATAATAATATTTTTTCCCCCGGTGAATAAATCTTTGATACAAGCATAAAGAATCGGCACCCTCTTACTTCCCAAAATTTCCGTCTAACCCCTGTTTTTTCCAATAATGAAGATTTTTCAAAAGAAATGAGGAGCATATTCATTATTGGTCGTCAGATTTCCAGTAAGCAACGATTCACTCACCACTAATCCTATATTCTTGCGGGGTCTTTAGCACTTTTGTAAGGAACAATATCGGTGTTTGTCGAGCGAATTAAGGATTGTTTTGGTTAGAGTTATAAAAAGCTTAACGGGGAGGAGCTGATATGCAAGAAGTTAGTTAGCTTTCTTTATTTGGTTTCATATGGTGTCGGCCAAAAGATTTTGTATGGACCCACCGATATTAGGTACAGATGGTGAACCAGTCTGACCCTACACACGCGTCTCAGGGTATCAATCAAGCCACTGTTGACGGCAACACGTGGCAAAAGCTAAACCGGTAAGGGTCAGCTTGTTGAAAGCTACGTATGTTTCTTCCATGCAAAACGACAATGTCTGACCCCTACAATTCCGCCACGTGTACGTGAAATGTGCAAAATCACAGAAAAAATGAGTGAGATTTTATTTTTGTCCAACATTTCCGAGTTTTGAGATAGGCTACTATTCAGCTACTCTTATATGAATACTGTCACATCGGAGGAAATGATCAATGTTCTTATAAAAAAATTGTAAGGCTTGTGTGTTGATTTGTCTCTTTCTTTTTTTTTTTTCCAAGAAAGTTTGATCATCCAATGAAAGACGCACATCTTGGTTCTTTCTTCTCTATCTTTAGCCATGCATGATGTAATGGAAGTGGTTGTTTTGTATGTGATGGAGCAGCTTCATTTGTCCACTATTAATTAATTAATGATAAAGTGTGGTACAGGTGTGTAGGGATCCATTGGCACATAGTGGAATTGACGATAGCTTGCATTATGGGTCCTTTCGGGCCAATATAAATACAGTACCTTCTAGGGCAGGGAATTGCAGCAGAGCATTAAACCAAGCTATAGACTTTTTTTTCCTCCTATTTTAGATGAAAATTAATGTTACGTTGTTTTTTTAGGTTAAAATAGAAAATTTTAAGGATTAAAAATAGAAAATCTGGAATAGAGTTTAATTCTAACCTAATAATTTTGTATATAAATAATTAGTGATTACTTGCAGCCCAAACATTTTCTATTATTTCTCAATAATGAAACCTTGTTTTTCTTCCGAGGACTTAAATATTGTGGTTGAATATTTTTAAATTGTTGTGTCTCTCATTTTTCTAATAAATTTATATTAATTGTAAAAATTAATAAAATTTAATATTTAGAAAAATTTCTAGATATTCCTAAGGAGATGAAAGAGTCAGAGAAAGGATATATAAAGAAGAGAGTATTGAGTTTGATGTTTATGAGTATTACCAAAAATATTCTATATGAGACTATTACAAAAATATTAGTTGCAACTCTATGGAAGAAGTTGGAGTAATTGTACTCACGTAGTAGCTAACAAATCGCCTCAACTTGAAGAAAAAATTGTATAGTCTTTGTGTGAATGAATATAGAAGAGTTTAATTCAGTTATTATGAACCTGAAAAATATAAATATCAAGATTAATATAGAGAAAAGCTTTGATATTATTTTTATTTCCATCATTATATGATATATTTGTCAAATACTCTATTATATGGGAGTGACAATATCACATTTGATGATGTCGGTGATGTCTTAAAGTTGAAGGAATTGAAGAAGAATAACAAAATAGAGGGGAAAAGTGTGAGACCCCATCCTTTAAGAATCCTTTGATCGTAGTTGACCAGTAGATTCTACCCAAGTTGTGACATCGAGTCATAATATTTCTAAACATCGTCTAGTATGGGTGATAGTTTGGGTGGTAATAGAGCTTTCTTCTTCTTCTTCTTTTTTTTTGAGAATCTAAAATTCATGTGTCTTACCCATATCTTTATACCTTGACTCTGAGGTTGTGCTACCATATCATTAACACCTGTGTGGTCAAAGGTATGTCAATTTTGTTAAACCTGTGAGCATATTATCTTATATGATACCTTCAACTATGTTAAGTCCTATGTTTGAGACCTAACTTGCGTAGGGGGTCAAGTGTTACCCAAATCCCACATCTGAAAGGAATCGGGGAGATTTTGGGCTTATATGTATTGTGTAATGAGATCATCTGAAACAAGATACATCTTTTGAGCTATGTGGTTATAAAATCCAACTCAGCGTTTTAGTTGTGATCCATCATGTGCACATACACGTCCGGGCTCGCTGAGCTGGGGGCCGAGTCGTGATAAGTGGTAGCGGAGTTGATCTCGCTCTCTCTTTTATGTGGGCTTGGGTTGTGTGTTAAGTTTAAGTTTGGGTTTGTGAGTTTTGGCCCATACCTCAAAGATGTCAATTAAGTTTGGGCTCCCCTCATAAGGACACGAGATCTATAAGGAGGGAAGATTTTGAGACTCATATTACATAGGGGGTCAAGTGCTACTCAATCCCACATAAGAAAGCAGTATGGGAGGTATTGAGCTTATATGTGTTATGTGTTGGATCAACTGGAACAAAATACATCTTTTGGGTCATGTGGTTAGAAATCCCAACTAAGCATTGCTGTTGTGATTTATCACACATGCATACACGTCCGAGCCGGGGATCCAAAGGCCGAGTCGTGACATTATGTGTGTTGTGTTTATCTTCTTTGGAATTTTTGTAAAGCTTAAATATCACAGTGTATTATGAATAAAAGAGGTTACAAGGCTACAAGACTACAAGACCGTTATAACCTTTAATTCTTTGTAATGGTTTACTTTGTTACTATATATAAGAGAGGCTTTACATGTCACGACTCGGCCCAACGGGCCCAGACATGTATGTGCGCGTGATGGATCACAATTGTAACACTCAGTCGGGCTTTTAATCACATGGCCCAAAAGATGCATCTTGATACAAATGATATCCTCACACAATACATATAAGCCGCCCAAATGTAACTGACTTGGGTTCAAACTCACGGGCCCAAATGTGAACACACAACACAGCCTAAGCCCACCCGGAAGAGGGAGCGAACCTAGCTGCTACCATTTGTCATGACCCGGCCCACAATGCTGAGTTGGGCTTCTAACAATATGGCCCAAAAGATGCATCTTGTTACAAATGATACCATCACACAACACATATAAACCCAAGACCTCCTTCGCTCCTTTTCAATATGAGATTGGGTAACTTGACCCCCCGCTGGGTCTCACAATCTCCCCTCCTTATAGACCTCGTGTCCTCACGAGGGGAGCCCAAACATAACTGACTTGGGATCAAATATACACACAACGACCCAGGACCATTCGGAAGAGGGAGCGAGATCGAAAAGGAGGTCAGGTTTGGGCCATTGTGAGACCCAGTGGGGTGTCAGGTTATCCAATCCCACATAAAAAAAGAGCAAAGGAGGTCTTGGGCTTATATGTGTTGTGTGATTGTATCATTTGTAACAAGATGCATCTTTTGGGCCCTATGGTTAAAAATCTAACTGAGCGTTGCAGTTGTGATCCATCACGTGCACATACACATTTGGGACTGCTAGGACGAGGGTCCGGGGGCCGGGTCTTGACAAATGGTAGCGGAGCCAATCTCGTTCCCTCTTTCGGGTGGGCTTGTGCGTTATGTGCTCATGTTTGGGCCCGTGAGTTTGGGCCCACATTAGTTACGTTTGGGCTCCTCTCGTGAGGACATAAGGTCTATAAGGAGGGGAGATTGTGAGACCCAGCGGGGGGTCAAGTTACCCAATCCCACATCGAAAAGGAGTGGAGGAGGTCTTGGGCTTATATGTGTTGTGTGATGGTATCATTTGTAACTAGATGTATCTTTTGGGTCCTATGGTTAAAAGCCCAACTGAGCGTTGCAGTTGTGATCCATCACGCACACATACAAGTCTGGGCCCGTTGGGCTGAGGGTCCGGGGACCGGGTCTTGACATTACATCTATTCCAGAGTACCCTAATAAACTCTGAGAAGCATCTTATCTACTTTTTTTTCTCTCTGTTCCAGGAAATTGTAGTCTTGTTGTTCCAACCTTTGCCCATGAGTACACATTTGTAAGGATAACTGTGTATCCTTACAAAATAATTTGGCATCTTGATTATACCTCAATCAAGCAAAATTTTGCTTTCAATTCGATAAAAACAAATTTTATGTTTTTTTTTAAATTTAATAGTCAATATTAAGTTAAAATAGAAAATTTTAAGGATTAAAAATAGAAAATCTAGAATAAGTTTTAATTTTAACCTAGTAGTTGTGACACCGAGTCATAATATTTCTAGATGTCATCTAGTGTGCGTGTTCATTTTTTTAGGACCCCCTCTCTTGGAGGAACCACTCAAGTTATTGTTATGCATCAGTGTGGATCTCACCTGGGTCACACCCTCATGCATGTTTGGCATCCCAGTTTGCAGCCTCTAGGATTCGAACCTGGCCACACTCACCTTTTATTCCTCCTTTTTCCTAGGAAGGGGGTTTTCACAATCTATTTTTGTATTCATGTATCTCCAACAACAATATTACCACCTAACTATCACCCGTGTGAGTGATAGTTTACGTGGTAGCATAGTTTTTTTTTTTAAGAATCTAAAATTCATTTATCTTATTCATGTCTATAAACCTATACTCTTGACTTTGAGTTTGTGCTACAATATCACTAACACCTGTGTGGTAACATTTTTATTACTTTTGTTGAACCTATGAGCATATTGTTTTATATGATACCTTAAACTCTATTAAGTCCTATGTTTGTTGTGTTTCATCTTCTTTAGAATTTGTTTAAAGCTTAAATATCACAGTGCATTTACACAGTGGACTATGTATTTTTGTGGGTTTCATACGACCTTTTAATTAAAAAATAAATAAAAAAAGCATATAAGCCAGATGAAGCATTCCAATCACTAATAGGTAAAGGAAGTAATGGTCGTATAGTGCGTGCATTACAAATATAATGGAGAAGTGTTTATTAAATTAATGTAATTGTTGTATGTCAATCTAGACAATGGAATAATGTACATATCATACTAATCCTTAATTTCAGGTGGGACTGTCTAAATGGAGCCATAGATGATTGAGTAATCTTGGAATTAAATTTATGCAGGTTATCATGAAATTTAGAGGAAGTAGAAGACATCTTTATAGAGTATCTCACCCTAGGCCCCATCCACGTCTAAGTGGACACTATAGGCCAGATAGAGGGAAGATAACACCTTTTTTTTTTGAGTTTTTACAAATGTTTATACAAAGAATGGAGTTGTAGGGAGACGTCGAGTTGCCTTCTATGATGTAGTTAGTACCTTGGGATTGTTTGAGCCACTACCATAGGATGTTATGATTGTTGCATGTTTTGATTAAGCACTCCCTATAAGTATAAAAGTTCACAAATACTATAGTACTCCGAAGAGTATGAGCATCGATCCCACAAGGAATATGTTAGAATCATAAGTTTAGTTTTCTTTCTTCTAGTTAAATTGGCCAAATAGCTAGGTTTTGGTGAACAAGTGTTGGACATTATATTAAGAGATAAAATTCGATTGGTTAAGGTCTAGAGGTGTAATCTTCATCTATTATGTCTATTTTTCACGCCCCACGTATCCTACTCCAAGGGTGAACACCTTCACCATGAAACCCTAAGAGTAGTAATTACGATACTACCTTCAGAATCCCATAAGGCTAGTAAAATAAAATAGTATAAAATCGTAATAGAATAAAATTAGATGATAGGGTAAAATGGAATCTCATTCACATCCAAACGAATAATAAAAAATTCAATCTCAATCATCATATATCACATACAAATATATCAATTGTAAAATCAAAGACCAGATAATATGTATAAACCAAAATCGTAATCATATGTATAATGTAAAAATATAATCTGGTCTGTATATACAAATCAAATCGAAATGCTGGTCAAACCTAAAAACAGAACTCCACTCAGAAGTCAGCCACGTGAGGTGGATGGCTGGCAACCAATACCTGTAGTACAATCTGGACAGCACTAAAATAATTAGTTAAATATCCAAACGAGGAAAAATGGGGACCATAAAATGTATAATGAGAAACATAGTCGGAAACCAAACTGAATGATAAAAATCCATAAAACACTCATCAATACTAGATTTCAAATCCATAATAAATAGAATCATAAAAAGGTGAATCACACACTCATGCATAATTTTTTAATTTTAAAAGGGCTGGAAAGTCGACTTAAAAAGCACCTGCCTACCCCTAGGCCAGGGGAGAAGACGAGGCTCACTAGTAATTCTTTTATCTTTTAACAAAAACTTAGCCCACACTAGTGTTACCGAAGGCTTCTATGGTCAGCTCTTATGACCATCTAAATATATAACCATCGGCCACTAATCTCAATGTAGGTCGTCAGTGTACTGGAATACTCAGTAACCAGAATAGAAAGTAAAACCGGTAAAAATATGGTATACACAACCCAAAATCTCAATGTCACATATAGGTATATATTCTAACAGACAATCTCATGTCTCAACAGTACGTTCAACCACATACACTCAATCACAATATGTCTCTCAATACCAAGCATAGTAAGACCAATATACGAACCCAATACCAATACGATTCACCATTTAAATTTTGAAAACATAAAACTGGAACATGTATTTTAAAATAAAACATATAAGTGTGAGGTTCCCACTCACCAATATGTAGCCATAATATAACAAATCACTTAGCACACCAAAGATCCAAATCCACAATCCAAAACAATCAACACAAGTCACACGTCTGCATAAAATACAACCACATAATCATTAACTATTCCACCAACACACAAAATGAGGCAAAAATCATATTTTCTGAAAATATATAAAAATCTGAAAATTGATTAATAAGCCTGTAAATTATATTTTTATCAACACAGTATTATTTATAAAATCATAATTTATCATTTAAAATAAAAACACGTTTTATGAAAAATTCTTTAAAAGCTCATATCTCACAAATGACAAGTTTAATCGTAAAACTGACGATACCATCGCGTCCACAACGTCGAATTTAGGTAACAAGGTAAAATGGAAAACTAGGGTTTCAGGCCAGACGGCGGCTGCGGGTGGCGTAGAAGTGGCGGTGCGTGGCCAGCCGGTGGCCAAAAACTGGAAAACAGACCAGACTAACCTAAATTGCACAAAACAGATCCAAACTCAACAATCAACATATCAAAATGAAATTGGCAAGACAAGGAACAAGAATCTAGGGTTCAATCTCCAATTGCTCACGGGAGTAGGCTGGAAATCGATGATCTTTCTAACGAAAAATGTAAGATTTTAAAAATTTCTAGGCATTTGGGTCTGAAGGCCCAATCAGAAATCGATGATAATTGGTGGGTTTTAGCCCATATTTACAGATTTATGATGGGTTTCTAAGTTGGTTTTGACATATTAGAGGGTAAATTTTATTTTTGGAAAATTTATATAATCATCAAAGAAATATCATTTTTATTCGATTGATGATCAAAACGTGAGATGATAATCGTATTCATGGATATCAGTATTTAGGATCATGGATAAGTCCATAAATGATATTCAATGGTTGGTAAATTTTCTTGGAATTTTCAGAATCAAAATTTGATTAATTGTGAATTTTTCATATTTTTTGATGAGTTATTTGAATTTTTAGAAAATTATAGGATAATAAAAATATTAATTTGATGATACCAATGGATAATACTGTTCATAAGAATTCCGTAAAATTTTTTAGAGTAATAGTGGATTTTTAATGAATTTTTGAAGTTTTATTAAGAATTTATAAATAATAATTATTAAATTAATATTATATTTAATTTAGATTATACTTAATAATGGTCAAAACGACATTTGACCTTGCCGTTTCGACCATAAAAGGTCAACACACAGCCTAGAGCTGTCGTTTTGAAGTTCAACACGCAGCCTAGGGCTGTCGTTTTGGCAGCACAGGGTGTCCAACATCATTTCTTTCAAAATGATGATACTGGCTGGATATTAACAGCCGCTTGGGCACACTCGGTCTCGGCCAGTCGCCGGTGAACTAACAGGGTAATACCATGTTACGTGTCCTTTCCCTCTTTAACTGTGTGTCGAGGGCCAATTTTACCTCTAAACTGTGCCCCTCCTTCGTGCGAGTTTTTTGTCTGGAGCGAATCAGAAGGGAATGACCAGTAGTATCGGGAGAGAACAAATAACGTATAAAGAAAATAAGGGTGGCTGGTAATTTTCTGTCAGCTAACACATATTTAAATAGCCAGGGCCTGAAACCCTATTAGCCCATAAATAACGGGAACGGCCCAAAGGCCTACAAAATGACCTGAAAACACTTGTCTACTCAAAACAAGTTTGAGTCTAGTAGGCGCAAAATAGTAATTTTTCATTGCCTCGATTTCTGTCTCGTTCAAAGTGTCAAACAGACACATTGACCACTATAAAAATGCTGACAAGATGAATGACAAGGATGGGGTTTCACACCTAGAGTGATAATATAATAAAATAATTACATGAAATCATATACGTGTTTAATTGAGATACATGTCAATAGTTAAACGAAGGAACGCATTGTGTGCCTCGGATTGTTATGCTTGATATGAAATACATTATTGAAGTGTGAATGATGCATCGAGTCGCATCCAAAGTTGTGAGATGAATCACGCAATGAAGCAGTATGGGGTGACCTGTGCGACTCTTGAGAGCTCTCCGAGTATGGTAGTGAGGCATGGACTTGCTGAGAGAGTCATAAGGAGAACATGGTTTTATATAATTGCACTAACTAAATTAATGACAAGAATTCCTAATGTGGGGATCGTATAGGTGGAGCTACCATCACCTATTTTCTCTGACATCATCAGTAGTTTGGGCCAAGTTTTATGCACATCTCATCGGGATATACAAAATTATCATATGTGATAACAAGAGAAAAGAGGTGAGGAGTCGCATGAAGTGCCACTAACAAATCTTAGTCGATTCCCAAGATTTATACGAGCTAAGAGTTATTGTCGTCCCAGTCATAGTCATGAATGTCTGTAGTGTTTCGAGATTGTTGCATCTATTAACTGTGATTGTGTTTATTTGACTCGTCAATGCTTTGAATGTGTCCCAACATGTCACTATGCTAGTTTGTGATTGCATGTGAACTACTATGCTTGTTTGCTCATCTGTTCACCTGGTAGGTTTCTGCCAGTATATAGTGGGCCTACGACGGTTGTCACGCTGAAATTTTATGGCCCAGGACATGACAACTCTCTTGGTAGTGGAGCATGATTAACTTATCTAGGAGGAAAACTGAGAATTTCCTTATACTACTATTGTCATCCTATCACTCACTTTAGTTGCATAAGTTTTCCTATAGTGTGAGTATATATATCATGCTTTGAAATCCTACCAATCCATTTCTCAGGTTTTGTGATACCATAAGTATACTGTAACTTCTCTTTATTAACCTTATATGAAGTTAACCTACCCCGAACAATATTAATACCCTTGACCAAATGTGTGCATTGCATTTTAGAAGCAATGTCATTCGATACTTACCAGAGTTAGCAAGAACTTCTATTGATGGCAATGTATGTCTTCTTAATTAGTAAATTATTCGAGTTTTGGCCTATATATCTAGATCTCAATGCCATCAATTCTAAAACCATATCACCATCTCAGGTTGTTTGTTTGAGTAATAGTCATTTGGAATCGTTTTCACGACATAGATTTCTTGATATCTATGATTAAATTTATTTGATGATTACTGAGATTCCTCGGTCGGGGGAGCTGTTTGAGGTTAAATAATTTTGATTTTTCCTCAATAATAAGCTGCATTTAGTCATGACACTTATGCAACCCCTTAACTATACTATAAAAATATAATAACCAAACCAGATGAAGCATTCCAACCACAAAAGGCGGGGAAGCGTTTGAATAGGCTCACTATCGAAAGAAAAAGACTTGTGTGGTCCAAAACCTTTTTGTGTATCAGTCTAGAAAGGGGAATCATGTGCATATTATACTAATCATTGGTTACAGATAGGACTGTTTGGAAGGAGCCACGAGTGTTTAAATGGTTTTAAGGTTTAAATTCGCGGTATAACAACGTGTCTACTGTGATTATGACACAAATGTCATCAGTTGAGTCAGGTAAGAGGAAAGACTATCTCAAGCTTAAGAAGTAAGCATGATAAGTAATTAATGATATTGTGAAATGTGTAGAACTATTCATTGTGGTGTGATTGATGTCTTGAGATAATTAGATTATTGCCTCAGGTTTATTTGGATATCATTAACTTATCGGGAATGAAAACTTAGACTATTCAGTGTGACTTTTGTATCCTTTGTTCTTGAAGTGTTGATAGACGTAACAAGATCTCTTATTTGATGTTGAGATAAAAAATTAAAATAGGTTGGAGATTTGGTGAAGATCGGTATGATTCTTCGTACTCGACTATGTCCGATGACCAATGTTTTCTTTCTTGGAGTATTTCTTTTATTTGAGTACTCCACTTGTGCCTCTATTAAGTAAATTATGCTATATGATACTATATTTATTATGTAGATAGATCGAGTCAGGGCAATAAACAACACGAGGTGTGTATTTTACTCGTGTTTTAGAATAACTGAAGTTGTCTTATGCTATTATTATGCAAAATCAAATGATTCAGGGCTATTAAGGAAGAATTGTAATAAGTTTAGTCTAATATGATACGGACTCAAGAAATTTATTTTTCTAAATTGTTAAAGAAATGAGGATGGAAGTGAGTAGCACAACGGAAATGTGATAGATACAGTTTTAAGTTATAAGTTTGATATGCTGATTCTGATATTTGTCATGATTTACAACTCTATTGTGAGGAAGAGACAATTAGCATTGAGTTACAAGATAAAATGATTGTGGCAAGATATTACAACTAAGTTTAAGATTGTGATTATTATGAGGTTATTTTTTATTATAAGTGTTAAGTTGATACAGTTATGAGTAATAATTAGAATGAAAGTATTAAATTGTGACTAATTTGAGGATTAATACTAAGTGTGTGATTATATTTTGAAATTTTAAGGATAAACTTGGTTATGTTGATGGAAATTATGGAAGGAATTTAAAAGTGTGCTATATTATAGTTTGTAAGTAATGTGAATGTGGAGTGTAACACGATATGTTGGGATATATCGAGTTATTGGATTTTTATTGGTATTTTTAGTGATAAAAATAATGCTTGATAGTTGGAATCCTTGAAGGAATTTAATGTGAGTGGTTTTAGATCATTAGTGAGAATGAGTTCAGATAGGACTCTTACGAGTCTAAATTTGGAACAACTTTTTGTGTATTTGAAGTTATTATGCATTGTAAGTTATGCTAAGATTCTATAACGAGACAGACGGTGTTGTGATAATAAGATATGTTATCTTGGTATGAAGAAAAGAATGTGATTGGTTATCGCATTCTAAGTCATGTTTTGGGATGAGATGAAGAATTGCAAGAATGGAGTAATTCTAGTCTAAGCGAGTTTCGTTGACAAAACTTTTAAAGGAGGGAAGAATGTGAGATTCTGAAATTTCGAGGCATTTGTACCTGCAAATCCAATCAGAATTCAACGAGAATTGATGGGATTTAGACATATTTACATATTGATGATGAGTTTCTAAGTTAGTTTTGATAAATTTGAGGGTAAATTTTATTTTTGAAAAATTTATATAATTATCAGGAAATTATCGTTTTTATTTGATTGATGATCGAAATGTGAGATGATGATCATATTGATAGTTATCAGTATTTAGGATCATGGATAGGTCCATAAATGATATTCAATGGTTGGTAAATTTTCTTGATATTTTCGGAATCGGAATTTCATTTATCGTGATTTTTTCATATTTTTTATGAGTTGTTTAAATTTTAAGAAAATAATAGGATGATGAAAATACTAATTTGATGATACCAATGGATAGTACTATTCATAAGGATTCTGTAAAAAATTTCAGTGTATTTTTTGGAGTATTGGTGAATTTTTAATGAATTTTTAAAGTTTATTAAAAATTTATAAATAATAATTATTAAATTAATTTTATATTTAATGATGGTCAAAACAACATTTGACCTTGCCATTTTGACCGTCGAAGGTTAACAAGCAGCCTAGGGCTGCCGTTTTGGCCGCGTATGGTGTCCAATGTCGTTTCTTTCGAAACGATGTTGTACTGGCCTAAGACCGGCTGCCGCTTGGGTAGTCCTAGTCTCAGCCAGTCGTCGGTGAACTAACAGGGCAGTACCCCGGTACATGTCCTTTCCCTCTTTCAGTGTGTGTCGAGAGTCGATTTTACCTCCAAACTGTGCTCCTCCTTCGCACGAGTTTTTCCTGAGTCCTTTCGAGTCGAATCCGGCCTTCCAACGGCCGGATATAGGTAATATTTTTACCTAGAATCCGGGTACTTGATCTACTTAAATCTATAGTTTAGTTGATAAAAATCGATATGAGACTTTGAGTTAAGTTCGGTTTGATGTAAGCTTCGATTTTATCTAGTTTTTATTGAGCTTAATCACGGTTATGGTGTATTGGACGATTTGGGAAACTAGAGTTTCACTGTATTTTCAGGTCATCTGGAGGTTGTAGACAACTTCGGATGACATGTCACCCGAGGTCCCTCCAGACGACATGTAGTTTGTTTAGAGGGTTAGACGACACGCAGCTTGATAGAGGCCAGACGACATTGCACACGGGTGAAGGGTATTCAGGCTCGAACAAGACGAGGCATGTCCCGATTAGGACACATGTCTACCTCAGACAGGTTCGGATGGAGGCTTGTGTGCGCCAGGTGCTGCTAGGTGGCGCAAGATGGCTGACCGGATTTAATAAAAATTCCAGAAAATAGAAAAAATGATAAAATAGTAGAAAAATTGGAAAAAATAGTAAAGAAGAAGAAAAATTCTGGAAAAATTATGAAAAATACTAGAATGAATTTGGAGTCTAATGGTACTAAATTTATAGGATTTGAAGTTGATTTGATTGGTAAAAAAATAATAAACTTTTCTGATTAATTAGGAAAAATAGCAAAAATTCCCAGTTTGACCTCGGATTCGATTTAGGACTATAATCGATCGAGTAGAGGGTTCAGAAGTATTAATTTATGTATTTATAGTCCTCCAGTGTTGTCGATTAAGAAATCAAGTATCGTAATGTATCCACCTATGAATGCAGGATCTCGAGGAATCGATCCAAGAATCAAACGAGGGTACTTCGAATATTGGAAAACCCGTGAGTTGACGGATTCTTTTAATTAATTACTTGAGTCACTGGTATGGTCGTATTATTGTGCTAAGAGTGATAATATAATAAAATAATTACATAAAATAATATGCACGTTTAATTGAGATATATGTCAATAGTTAAATAAAATAACACATTGTGTGCCTAGGATTGTTATGCTTGATATGAAATGCATTATTGAAGTGTGAATGACGCACCGAGTGGCATCCGAAGTTGCGAGATGAATAACACATTGCAGCAGCATAGGATGACCCGTGCGAATCTTGAGAGCTCTCCGAGTATGGTAGTGAGGCATGGACTTGCCGAGAGAGTCATAAGGAGAACAGGGTTTTATATAATTGCGCTAACTAAATGTATGACAAGAATTTCTAATGTGGGGATCGTATAGGTGGAGCTACCATCACCTATTTTCTCTGACATCGTCAGTAGTTTGGGCCAAGTTTTATGCATGTCTCATCGGGACATATGAAATTATCATATGTGATAACAAGAGAAAAGAGGTGAGGAGTCGCATGAAGTGCCATTGACAAATCTTAGTCCATTCCCAAGATTTATACAAGCTAAGAGTTATTGTCGTCCCAGTCACAGTCGTGAATGTCTGTAGTGTTTCGAGATTGTTGTATTTATTGACTATGATTGTGTTTATTTGACTCGTCAATACTTTGAATGTGTGCCATCATGTCACTATGCTAGTGTGTGATTGCATGTGAACCACTATGTTTATTTTTTTGTCCGCTCACCTGGCAGGTTTTTGCCAGATCTCGTGTTTAACCAGGAATGGAAAAGTAGATATGACCGTGGTCTTCATCCTAGTCAGATAGTCAACTCATCGAGGATAACGTATCGTCAGGTTAGGATTCCTATTATGGACTCTAGTATTATCTGTACAAGGCATTGTATTCCCCTAGGTTGTGTTATTACATCATAAATGATTTATGTAAATTGGAAAGCCATAATTTATTGTAGAATTCAGAGCGTATAAAGTTAAAACATAATCTGGTGTTTTCTGGACTACACCGTTGTTGATAAATAAATCCGCTCTCGCATGATTGATTGTTCATATTATTGCTACTCCTCTATTTATTATTTTTGTCTAGCCTTGTAAGCTTACTGTGTGCATTGCTAGATGTGATAGTAGTGTATATAATGGGCCTACAGCGGTGGTTGTGCCAAAGTTTTGTTATCCGAGGCATGACAAAAAAACCCACACGAACGGAAGCCTTTTCCGAGAGCATTCGGCTCTAAGAAGCTTCGATGATGGTAGTCGAGTGCTACTAGGAAGATGACGCTTCAATCCAAACTGGTGGTGACAAGCTACGACGGCTGGAAGTGAAGGATCTGAGCTTGGCTAGAGAAGAAGGAATGGCTCCAGAGAAAAGGGGGAGGAAGAAAAGGGAGGGAAAAAGAAAAATAAATACTTTTATACCCTTCACTAGCCAAAACAAGGTCATTTGGTATAAAAATAAAATAATAAAATAATATTTTTATAAAATTAAAATTAAAAAATTAATTATATAATTCCAGAAATACCTTAAATCTTAGAAAAATGTAATAAATAGGGTATAAGTCCAAAGATTATGAAAATTTCACCATAAATCCAGAAAAAGCACATCTTTCCGATGAATAAAAACTTATAATTTCTTGACCAACAAATTTTAAAGTAAAAATAAAAAATAATCTGAAAAATAATAATCTATATCTTAAAATTATATAAAAAAACCAAACTATATAATATAATTCTCATATTCATGTCTAAAAATACTTAAAAATCACAATATCATACATACACACAATCTATCACAAAAATACTAAGAAAAAAATTACAAAACTACCCTTAAACATAAAACCTGGAGTTTACTTTCTTGCTCTTCTATATTAATCATGGGTTCATATGAATCATCTAGAGTTTCTAGGGCTCCTTCTGATGTCGCCTATAACTATCAACTGTAATCACTCAACTATATTCTTATGCGTGAATAGTAGAAGGAAAGATGATGAAGATCTAATTTGTAACAAGGCTAGAATCATGAAGTATATTCCTATCCCTATAGGTTTAGTGGTTTAGTTATGAAATACTCGCTTATTAGTTATTTCTCACTATTTTGTGGGTTTGATCAAGACAAGGTGATTAGATTAGTCTGTAACAGTTAGTAAGAATAAACCCATCGAATCAAGCTGAATAGAAGTACATTCAATATCATATATTCATATCACATCCCCAGAAAAAAGGGTGTTTACACTAACATAAGTGAAGAATAATTATTCAAAAATATAAACATACCATAACCTTAACCGAATTATAAATGAGTCTGGCACACAACACTTAGGAATGATCTATGCAACTAAAAACATACCTAACATCTTAAATCTGCTATGAAAATCAATATTAAACTATAACCCTAGTCAGTCTATTTATATCTTGTCATTATGACCAGCCGTATCAATAATGCCCGACCGGTCAATGTAGGAGTTTAAATTGCATCTTAATTCTGTTATTGTTCAGCCAGCTGGTTGTCCTTTACTCCGATATTGAAATAGATTCTCAGTCAGCATTACGGATGGTGATGCGGGATGATATACCACAAGTACTTTATAGCTTTATTCCTTTTGATGATGTTTGGATTTCTTTTGACATTCATGCATCAGTTCTTTCTTCTTACATTATACACATGGTCGTTGGGTTTGTCTAATACTTTCATAAATTTGAATGTGTGTTGGCAGTTTGCCTTGAATAATGAATAATGAGATATGAATTTAACAAATCTGGGTTTTCTGGGGATCTATATCGCAAGATAATATGATTTCAATCTGTAATTGTGGGGACATGTTAAGATTTATAATTTTTATTTATATGTTAAGGGAGAGACATGTGGGCTCGATGGCTTATATTGTATTATATAATAGTTATGTCAATATTGCATGTTTTCTTTACTCGGCCTCTGTTGTGTTATGGTTAACTAATACTGAATGTGCATTTACTAATATTGTGACAGGTACAATGAAGAGAAAGTCGAAAGCCTGATCTGGGAAAAAAGGGGATGATTTCTACTTTAACATAGAAGAGCATAATGCACAATATATATCTTTGAAGAGAAAGATTGTTATTCCAAACCAATACATTGATTGGGACAATATGTTGAACCTGGAAACAGAAGAATTAGCTACGTTGAAGGCTTCAATATTATGTCTATTGCACAATTCAAGATTATATGACATGGCAGCAATTAGAGAGAATTTTTGTTAAGAGTTGTTTCTTGAGTTATTGTCGATATATGAGCTGCAAGTGCAGTGTGACATGAGGGAAAAAGTGATGACTTTTGGTTGGGTAACCTTGTTTGGAAGATGACATTCGACGAATTCAGATTTATGTGTAGACTTTATTGCCAATACGATGTCCAGACTGATGATTTCAAGAAAAATGCTTTACATGAGTTTCCTCTGGATGTGGACTGCAATTTGGGATGGCAAACTCTAACTTGGAACATCAAGAACATTAAGAGCAATGTTTTTTTTTCATCGAACAAGTATGACCCACAGAAATTGAAGGATATCTTGCTTTAAAATCCTTCATTGAGAGTTATACATAGATAGATTACACACTTACTGGATGGTTGGAAGGGCGGTTGGAGTAGTGTGACAGAAACTATTTTGTTATGCCTCTATTAGACGATTCGGGTATCCTAATTAACATTGGTCAGATCTTTGTTGCGTACTTTCGTAATATGATCAAAGGTTCACAGAAAGGTGTATTGACTGGTGGAAGTTATATAACTCGCCTAGTAAGGAATCTTGATCCATGTGATGAGGCCTACAATTACACTATCATCCTTAGCATGATACCAATCAATCTCACACTATTGATTATCATGAGAGTGGTGAAAAGGATAGATCAGAAATATGCAATGTGTGATGACCAATTTCCCATCAGTGTTGAACTTCCAAAATCTCAAGGATTGATGATGAGATTATCCCTCAATCTATTGAGGGAACATTTGGAAAAATCGGAAAAGGCAGTGTTTCTCAATCTACACCAACTAGTGGAACACAACCGATGCCAAATATGAGGCGAAGCATATCATCCGTATGAGATGAAATATTTAACATTTATGGTGTACTAACCACTATTCAGACTGAGCTTATCAGTATTCGTCGTAATTTTGATGATTCGTCAAGTCTCGAAATATCTCCATCAAGGACTAACTGATTAATATAGGAAGATATTATTTTTCCAAACTTATGTATGCTGTGAATTGTTTTTATTTCAGTTATTTACATTGTACGATTAACATATTATGTTTAGGGTCTGGATGTTAACCTTAGATGCTTCTTTTTGGTTTTTGGTCAATGTCAAGGTCTTGCTATCTTGGATTTAGACATTGGATCTTTTTGTTTATTGAAAGTGATGTTTAGTTTGTGTAATACACGTTGTATTATTCACATAATGTACAACATAGTTATGTTATGTATGATATTGGACATTGAGACATAATCGAAATACATTTTCTTTTGTATATAATAACACAATTATGTAATCGAACAAAGTTACTCATTGTTATGTCCTCTAAAAGTATTGTATTTTGGTTATGTCAAATGCATTATAGATTATGCAGGTTAATAACCGGAATGTCATTCTCATCGATTTGTCAACACTTGGCATTTGAGTTACAAAACTTATCAACTATATAATAAATACAAAATAACATATTACAAACATAACTATAAGCATCATTCTCAGTTTTGATACGATTGTACATTTCATTTCAACCATAATTGCATTCATTGATTTCCTAAACAGATCGACGTTACTAAATAACTTCCATCTATCCTTCGTAAGATTACACCAATCACCGAAGTGGTCATTCACACATCAATACATTAACTTTCATTTGTTTGGTTCTGACAGACATATCCTTATCTCACTCTATTTAGAACATTGATCACACCTTTTATTTCCGTATGTCAACTTACTAGGTTGGGGAACCATATCGCTGGAACTTGACATCTGCAGCATTAATAATAATTATATTCTTATCAACGTGATTATGTAATGTGTCTAAAAACCATGTATGACACAGTATTTACTAATTACACCATTGTATAATGAACAATATCCCGTGTTAAACCTACACATATCTTATTTTTGGGGGGATTAGAGATAAAACACAATTTATATGTACAAAATAACATGACTGTGTTATTCACTACACTAATAGTATACCACTAATTGCTGAATTAAAATACTAACGTGAATACTTATATTATACACAATTGGTACGGATAATTTCTAATGATTTTACCCATTAGATAATTTACATATTATAATCCTGTGTAAATCAATTATAAAATCTATTATTTCATTGTGAGTCTATTGCCATGTTTCAGCCTAACAAACAACATATATTCTCTGTGTATCATAATCCTTCACAAGTAATAATTACAAAATTACACAAATATGTAATGCATATGTAAACCTTACCTTCATCAATACACTACTCTCTAACTTGTTACCACCTCCATTGTTTGTTGCCTTATGCAGACTTTCCCTTTCCTCTTACTTTCTATGCAAAGCTTAAACCGTCAGTTCCTCCCTTACTATGCATAAATACATATGCAAATGCTTAAACTAAAAAATATGAACTAGTTGTTACCAAAAGCAAACTTTATGCCATATAAAGAAGAACAGTCATACCCTCTTTTTTATTCTCACTCTTTCGTTTTCTCGACACAATCTCACAAGGTCTTCAAGCTCTGTAGTGGGTTCCTTTTATAACACACTAAAACACCGACCAGGACATCCACAATAAAAATCAAATTTTAGAATATATACAAAAATAAAACTGTCCAGCATACACAAAAGCATCCATATCTTTTCTTTCTTCTGTCCGCAGTTGTTTCACTTCATCTATCTCTACTACCTCCTTCCATCGATTCTCTCCCCTTTTCCCTATAAACTTTCCCTGTTAATATTGTCTTCCATCTTCTCCTCAGATTCACTAATTTCTTCTTTCCGGTTAGAGCATTCTAAATATAGTGTGTGATCTGAAAATGCCGGGGAGGGATGAGCAGGATTTTTTGAATTTTTCTAACAGAAGAGAGAATTTTTGTGTTTCTTAGTTATAGTAAGTTTTTCTTATTAAATTTAGTCAAGTATAACATGTTACAACAGCCATGCATAACATGTCAGGCGTGTACAAAATTTGTTGCTTGACTAAATATTAATCAATTTCAAACAACCACACCATTGTAACTTATTACAAATAATGTGTAATATAAATATTTTAATAATAAACGGTCAGCATGTCATATCATCTATTAAGTTAGTTTTTTTTACTGTTTATAAAATAATAAAATATTAATTTTCGATTCTCCTAAAAAATTCTCTCTCTTCTGTTTGAAAAATTCAAAAAATCCTGCTCATAGCGAGACAATAGCACGCCTGCACAGAAACCAGAAAGGGCTCAGCTCAGTGGTTGCACGTAACAAAGAAAAGAACAATGACGGATGAGCATGTGCTGCTTAGTCTTTCCACAACTGATGTCTACTTGGGCATTTGAGATTTTGATGACATGAACAAGACAAAATCACTGCATAATGTAAGGTTCTATCTGCTATTTTTTTATAAAATTACTGCATAATGGAAGATTCTATCAGGATAATGGCATATACTTTCTGACATGAGTTTCCCTTCAAGTGATAATCAGATTAACGTTAAACAGAAGTACAGTGAATTCTTGTGGATTATGTATGGATAAAAATGATCATGGGATGGGATAAAATCATCATATAAAGAAACACCTTACCTGACGACAGTATCATAGATAAGAAAGAATCAGTCAACTATGAATCAGACTCCTAAGCAAGCTAAGAAACCAACAAAAAATAACAACACAGAGAGTAATTAGGGATCATCCACGGAAATGCTTTAACTAAGAAACAACTGCTTTTTGGTCCCTGGCAACAAACTAAACCAATGAAAGAACCAATGGCACTTTGCTCATGGACGGAAAATAGAGAAAAAAACATCAACACAAGTAAGCAATAGCTATTCAGCTAGAGTAGAACAGGGAGAAGAGGCAGCAATCTTCAGCTAGAGTTCAACAGGGAGAAGAGGCAGCAATTTCACCAACTCAACTGAAGATTAACCAGACACAAACTTAGAGCGTACACTTGGGTGTAGTTATTGGGTGAATCATACTTTAATTGATCTGAAGATGGGATCTTGTGCTAACAGTTTGCTTGATAATTATAATAGAATGCTAATCTTTCTCTGGATTCTGATTGAAACCAATTTAAACAACTCCATTCACATTCCAAAACTCGAACAGTAACTAAATATCAACTATTATCCACAGGGTCTTCTCCTTCTCTTACGAACTTTCACAGAAAATTTCAGTTACTATCTCAAATAATGCCTCACCCAATTAATTGAAGCCTTATAGGTTGAACCAGAAGAACACATAACACAAGTTATGCCATATGGTATGCTTTTAAGGGAGGAATCGATCAATGTTAACCCACCAGGCATCAGATGATGAGAGGAGGCTAACCTGGACCATTTGCTGGAAAACTTGGAAAGAGTAATGTTTATAAATGTAAAGGGTTTTCATGGATGCCTCCTACGAGGTCAGCACTTGCATCAACACATGCTTCCTTGTAGCGGTGGGCACAAAACATCATAGTAACCAATCATCTTTTAAATATGTATGTGAAGTGTGGCCAGTTAGGCGTTGCACGCCTGATATTCGATGAAATGCCGGAAAGAAACGTTTTTTCTTGGACCGCGCTTGTTTCGGGATATGTATGTGTTTTCTGAGATGTTGATGCTGTGTCGTCCGAATGAATTTGCATTTGCTAGTGTGATTACCTGTTGTGAGTTGGAGTATGGACAGCAGCAAGCCCACTCACTCGCGCTCAAATGGGCTGGGATGCTAGGGTCTATGTGGGGAATGCGCTCATCAGTATGTATAGTAAGACCCTTGGCTGTTTCGATGAGGCTTTAAATGTGTTTGAAGGCATGCTGTTCAGAAATGTTGTTTCTTGGAATTCAGTTCTTGCCGAGTTTCAGTTTCGGAAACTTGGGGTCCAAGTTGTAGAAGTTTTTGGGGAAATGCTTGGTGAGGTTATTGGGTTTGATGGTGCTACAATGGTCAGTGTCCTGTTTTGCTTGGATGGTTGTTTTGATGATGTCAGTGCTGGTGTTGTTCTTAGTTACTGTTTCCAGTTCAGTTGTCTTTGTCTCAAAAGTGGACTTTTGGGGAAACTTGGAAGTGATAACTGCGTTGGTCAAGGCATATACAGATCTTGGAGGACAGATTACTGATTGTTATAGAATCTTCTCAGAGGCCAGGGCCTGTGGAGACATTACAGCAATTGCTGAACATGAGCTTGCAGAAGAGCTCTTCTTGTTTCGCCAGATGTATAGGGAGGATTTATGTCCGGATTGTTATACGTTTTCCATTGTATTGAAAGCCTGTGCCGGTTTTGTGACTGAGAGGTATGGATGATATGGGGACTTGGCCCAGCCACTAAATCCGGTTGTTCGACAAAGGCGTATTTTCTCTTGCTTTTGCTTTGTCCAGCTATTACAAGTAACTTATGCACACCACGCACTTGTTGGCTGATAAAGCAAATCTTTGCAAGTTCTCTGCTCTTTAAGCCCCAGACACAAACAAAACAGTTCATTTTTGGGGAGAAGTTAACTATTATAGCACTACAACTACGCAAGGATTAGCATGAAGAACTTGGCTTGGAAAGCCTTACATACTCCCAAAATTAAAATACGGTCACATTTTCTTTCCCCTTCTGGCAATTGAGGCAACTGAAAGTTGTGGTGGCAAGTTATGCTCAAATCTTGTCAAGTTATTTCTGTGTTGTCACCTTCCCTAGGCGTAATAATCTCTAAACAGCGCCTCCAAACCAAATCTGCCTTCAAGCTGGAGAGCCTAGCTAGGATCACTCTTCAAAGTTTTCTGGTAGAAACTTCTTCATATTAATTAATAATTACACATAAAAGAAAAAGCTCAAGAGACATCCATGAGAACCATTATATCACTCTTAATAATGGGACAAAAGAGAGCTGAAAAACTTCCACAAAATTCTTTTCTTTTCTTGAAAGCAAACTCGAGCTAAAAGTTGTTCTAGCGAGCATGGAACAACGTCGTTTTCATCTCTAAGCAAGCTACACATTGCACGCCTCCCCTCTTAAAATAGTCGTTCTGAATTTTCTGAATTTTTTATTTAATTATATAATATATATGTAATCAGAAAGTTTTATCTTCTAAAAATGATAGTAATTGGCATTCTAATTCAAAATTATCAAGATTTAAAAGTAAATCTGGAAAAATATAATCTACAGTGAGTAAAAAGAGAACTGAATTTGGACAAATAATTAATTTATTGAAAATAAAAAATTAACTTAGAAAATAAAATAATATTTTAAAAATTCAATATAAATACCAACTCACATTAAAAAATTATAAAAATTTATCCCATCGTAGATTTGGTGTCTAGAAATCATCTATAAAAATTATTTTTTTCTACCCCATTTTGTATTTTGTATAAATAATATCATGACACAAAATAAGATTATATGTCATTCGACATTGTGCATAACACATCCCTCAATCCGAGAACCCCAATCAAGGAGAATCGAGGCATTTATTGAGGATCAATCAAAGACAATCAAGAAATTCAATGAGAACCGATTCTTGCCATTAGGTTACTCGATTTAGGGAATCAAGATAATCAATGTAATCAATGTATAGACAGGTTAGATCGATTGAATTGATCTCCACCATTTATTGGGGAATTTTATTGTCTATATAAGGGGTGTCTCCACTCATTTGTAATCATCCAATAACTCTTGCAATATTGCAAGTTTAGAGTTTTATATTCAGTTCTCCTTGTTGTCTCTCTTTTGGTTGTTCTTAAGTTTAGTATTGTACCTAGTTTTGTGAGGAAAATTGACTTAGCCTATTGTGAGTGCAATAGTCTAAGGCCACACAAAGATTATTTCTCAAAACTTTAGTCTCGTGATAGTTGGTAGTGGAACTAAGGCTCAGTTCTTTTTAAGAGTAATAGAAATAGAGATGCCTATTGATCCCAACATCCTTGTTGTTGAGGATATGAATGCAAGAGGGGCAGGGTGCATAGGATTGCCAAGCTCAAGGTGAAGTTGGATGTCCCTAAGCCAAAGTCATTTGGTGAGACGAGGAATGACAAGGAGGTGGAAAACTTTCTATTCTCCTTTGAACAATACTTTCAAGGGGTAGGCATGAAGAGTGATGCTGATCAGCTTTCCCAAGCCTCACTATATCTTACTGTTAGTGACACAACCTGGTGGAGGATGAAGCATGCTTAAATCGAGCACGACACTTTGAAGTTGGGGATATGGGCTAATTTTAAGAGACTCTTGAAAGCATAATTCTCACTGAGAAATGTGGAGCTAGAGGTGAGGGAGAAACTTCGCAAGTTGTCCCACAAGAATGACATTCGAGAGTATGTGAGGGAGTTTATAGAGGTGTTGCTAGATATCCCAGACATGCTCGAGATAAAAGCCATGTATATGTTTCTAAGAAGCCTACAAAGTTGGGTCAAACTAGAGCTTCATCAACGCAGCGTCAATGAGCTCAAAGATGTTATTGTTGAGGCTGAATCCTTGGCGAAATTTAAAAGGAAACACGAGGGTTCTAATCCATCCAAGACTAAGAGTTTCAGTGACTACAAGACTAAAGGTGGTGGAGTAGTCCACGATGCCAAGGAGGGGAAGGAGAAGCCTTTCAAGTCCTTCTTCCAAGCCAGACCCACACAAGGGGGAGGCAAAAATCGGAGAAATGGTGAGAAACCCAAGCTCTCATGTTTTCCATGTGAGAAGCTGCATAAGCTATGGATTGTCCGATAAAAGTTGGCAGCAATCACCATAGAGGCTGATATGGGAGAGATGGAGGCCCTAATGATAAGTTCGATGCAACTGCTATCAAAGCCTTAAATAATGGTGGAGCAAGCAGGGAGGATGTTTGCTAGGCCCATTGTACAAGGGAGGGAGTCCCGTGCATTGATCGATACCGGTGCTATCTACAACTTCATGAGGAAGGAGAATGCACAAAGGCTCTGTATCAAGTTCCAATAGGAGAGGGACTGGCTGAAAACAGTGAACACTATAGCCCAGCCTATCTTTGGAGTAACCTATGGGGTCGAGCTATAAATGGGAGACTGGAAAAGTAAACTTGACTTTTTTGTCGTTCCTATGAATGACTTTTCGATCATATTGGGTATGCAATTCTTAGACTAGACTCGTGTAATCATGGTGAATTCCACAAAAACCCTCAGTCTTTCAAAGGGGAGCCAATATTGTGTGGTGCATATAACTCGAGAGAATGAGCTAAAGAAGGGAGTGAGGAAGCTAGAGTCCACTTTTCTAACTACCTTGGTGATGGATTAAGTCACAATTGCTGATGATGATATACCCATTCAAGTTATAAAACTCCTTAGAGAGTTTGCCGATGTGATGTCCAAGGAGCTCTTGAAGAAGCTACCACCCATATAGGAGGCAGATCATGCCATTGAGCTAGAACTTGGAACTAAGCCACCTACAAAAGCCCCTTATCGAATGACACCTTCGAACCTAGCTAAATTATGGAGGTAGTTGAAGGAATTGTTGGATGCAGACTTCTTCCAACCGACTACCGGGCTTTGAATAAGGTGACTATTAAGAATAAGTACCCTATTCCTCTCATTGTCGACTTATTTGGTGAACTTGAGGATATGAGATAATTCACTAAGTTAGATTTGAGATCGGGCTATAATCAAGTCCGCATAGCAAAGAGAGATGAGACCAAGACTGTATTTGTCACATGATATAGATCTTATAAATTCTTAGTTATACCCTTTGGTTTAACTAATGCACCAGCTATATTTTGCACATTGATGAACAAAGTGCTCCATAATTTCTTAGACCACTTTGTTGTTGTGTATTTGGATAACTATGATCTACAACCACACACTTAAGAAGCATTTCGAATACATAAAGATGATGTTCCAAGCTTTGAAGGATATTGAGCTATATGTCAAGCAGGAGAAGTATGCATTTTCCAAGTAAGAGGTCGCTTTCTTTAGTCACGTGGTAGGTGGATAAAGGACCAAGATGGATGATGCCAAGATCTAAGTTATAAAGGATTGACAACCACCTAAAAAGGTCACTGATCTTTGTTTCTTTTTGGGATTGGCCAATTACTTCCAGTGACTCATATAGGGGTACTCTTCTATTGCCGATTCTTTTACTGAGTTGTTCGAGAAGAATAAGCCAAGAGACGGATCGAGCGGATGCTAAGAGGCATTCAATTTGTTAAAGGCAACCATTATGGAATAGCCGATGTTAGTATTGCCCAACCATCTGATTCCATATGAGATACAGATGGAGGCCTCAGATTTTACAATTGGTGGTGTCTTAATGCAAGAGGGACATCTAATTACCTATGAGTCTTGCAAGCTCAATGATACCGAGAAGCGGTACACGATGCAAGTGAAGGAGATGACAATCGTGGTGCATTGCTTGTGAGTTTAGAGACATTACTTGCTAAGGAGCAGGTTCATTGTCAAGACTGACAATATTTCCACAAGTTATTTCCTTTCGTAGAAGAAGTTCTTGTTGAAGCAGGTAAGATTTTTTAGTAGAATTTGATTATGCTCAAATTCTGGGAAGACGAACTTGGTGGCGTATGCTCATAACCATCAAGACTCATGACAAACAGCTTGATAAGATTTTATCAAGGCAGGTGAGTGGGAAGCACATGAATTATATGGAGTATCTAGTTCGTTGGAAAGGTGACACTCCTAGTGAGACTAGTTGGGAGAGCAATTCTGATCTTTGGTGGCATCAAGATGAGATCGATGAATTCTTGAGGCAGCACACAATGATGATGTTGTCGAGTTTGGATGGAGAGAATGTCACGACACAAAATCAGACTACATGTCATTCGACATTATGTGTGACATATCCCTCAATTGGAGAACCCCAATCAAGGAGAATCCAGGCATTTAAGATCAATCAAATGCAATCGAGGCATTCAATGAGAATCCGTTCTTGTCATATAGGAGACCTGATTTAGGAAATTGATGTAATCAATATAATCAAAAGATTACCGTAGATGAGATAATCAACCATTAATGCTTGTTATGTATATCGTTGTATAGGTACCATTAGATCTGTTGACTTGATCTCCATCATTCATTCAGGAATTATATTGGTTATATCAGGAGTACCTCCTCTCATTTATAATCATCCAATAATTCTAACAATATTGAGAATTTAAAATTTTTCTTTATTTCTCTTTGTGATCTCTTTTTTTATTATTCTCAAATTTAGTATTCTAATTAGTTTTACAAAGATAGCTGACATAGCCTATTATGGAGAATTTAGTATTTAGTATTCTAAGAGCGTATGGAGAATTTCACGAAATTCTAGTCCCCTGACAATACTCACTTGTGCGTATAGACATAAAAATTAAGCACTATAAATTATTTTAATATATATATATATATTAAAATATTATATATTAGAGGTGGGCTAGGTGGCTGATTTAATGATCTACAGCCCACAGGACGGTAACATAAAGGCCGGCAGGCTTACGTGTTGAAATAACAACAACGTGACAATGATAAAGTTTGGCTTTCCCAATAAATAAGGACTAAGGAGGAAGCTTTAGTACACCTGCGATAACCGCCTCTAAATCCAAGGAAGGAAACTTGATTGGTAATAAACTTATTCAAACCAAAAACGTATCGGAAAGCTCAATTGTTTAGTAGGAGCCTTGAAAACAACATAAAGTATACGAATTTCCTTTTTTTTATTATGTTTAAAGTAGTTATGTATCCATATTTGGCTGTAGAATCTACCACGGGATCATGTTATATACATCATATTAATTATTAATAATGAGACATTAAATATCATGAAAAAGAAAAACCCTAAGTCTTGGGATGGAAATATAATTAAACCGGGACTAGGTTAAAAGGAAGAAGGAAACTTGTTCGACAGCTCACAGTAAAAAGGAACAAAAAAAAAAGTTACAGCTGGGTTTGGTCATGTCATTGAATGCGACCCAGAAGCCCGTCTCTCCCTCCCTCCTTCCTTCCCTCGCGCCTACAAATTATGACAAGAAGCTTCAAGGAATTGCCATTGCTCACTTGACTCATTCCCTTTATTCTTATTCTTTACAATTATTGTACGGCTCCAGCTGAGCCCCTCTTCAACGAATCGTAACAGCTTCTGTACCCTGGTAAGTTTAGGGGGATCGATCTGTTTCTGTGTTTCTCTTTTCTTTGTTATTCGTTGCTCGCTCTGCCGGATCAATGGCTTCGAACCGTTGATGTTTGGCTTGTATTAGTTGGGTGGTTGTTTCTGTGTTTCTTTTTTTCTTCCACGCTTTGTCTGTTGTCGTTGCAAGTTCTTTTTATTCTTTTGATCCATTCTCTTCCATATTTTTTGTTGATCAGAGGAACCTTGCATTGGAGACAGAGTTTCTCTATGGTGAGAATCTTCATTATATGTAGATACATTGAATTGAGTGACAAATAGAGATGTTAATTAACCTGATACTAGCGAAACGATGACTGGGTCAATAATTTGCTGTGATTTAATTTTATTTTTCTCTGAATTTGATTATTCTCAGGGAGAGGCACCGGCTTTCTTTGTTGATGATCTGCAGGATGGATTTACTTTAAAATCCAAAAGCTGTGAAACAGATATTATTACCATCGGAGATAAAAAGGTAACAGGCTCTTTTGTTTTTTTTAATCGGCTGGTAACAGGCTCCTTTAATATATCAGATTCTGTTCTTTCTTCAGTATCATACCACCTCTATCTTGCTAAAATTTTTTGTGTTTATCCTTTTGGTCAGTATGCTATCGGTGGTAGCAAAGATGAATTATCAATACGAGTTCGAATTTTTGATAAAGCTACTGATGCTTGGTGAGTCCACACTATTCGCCGGCTGGGTTTAAGCACCGGGGTTTTGAGAGTGAATTCTAATTAGTTTTTGCATTTGCATGTTTTCCAGGGTTGAGCCAACGGTACTGGGTGCAATACCCAAGCCATGTGAAGGTCACTCAGCTGTACTATTAAATGCAGATCGAATTTTGATTATTAAGAAGGGATCTACACCGGATGACTCCATTTGGTTCCTCGAGGTAAGTGTTCCTAAGACTTCTTGGCATTAACGGGAAGGCTAATACATTTCTGTTTCCGTGACGCATCATAAGTGATCGGGTACAGAAAAGCTTAAATCCAGCATTTTCTTTTCCCAGAAATCTGAAATGAACTTTATTGGCTCGGTTAAGAATAATGGTGCTTGCTCACATATGTTAATTTGAAAGGAGTGTACATCACCTCATTTCAGTTTTAACACACATAAGACGCTAATTTTATTTGACTTCAGATGTTTAAATTCTGCTGCTTAACATTGACAGGTGGACACTCAGTATGTCCGGGAGCAGAAGAAAAAAATTGGGACTGAAGTAGTTGCCTGGAGTAAGGGTGTCAGAGGCAATGCCCAGAAGCCAGTTGTGATTAGTGGTCCTTCTGGAGTAGGTAAGGGAACATTAATATCCATGCTCATGGAGGAATTCCCGTCCATGTTTGGATTTTCAGTAAGCCACACAACCCGTGCACCTAGAGATATGGAGAAGGATGGGGTTCATTATCATTTCACAGAGCGCAGTGTCATGGAGAAAGCAATAGAAGAAGGGAAATTTCTTGAATATGCTTCTGTTCATGGAAATCTATATGGAACTAGTGTAGAAGCTGTTGAAGCGGTAGCTGATGTAGGGAAGGTCATATTTCTTCTTTTTATCTAATTTCTTTTTTCCGTGAAGTAAATGAGAATTATGATGTGTGAGTCTATTAGTTTTAATAATGCATGATATCAGATGCTTGATTTTGGCTGATCTTAAATTATCTCAGTACAGATGCTCTGTAAACCCATCTGAACAAGGAAATTGCAATCAGTGTGTTGGCATCAATTAAATGTTCCATACACATCTAGGGACCATGACTAGTTAAGAATGATGTCCGGAGATACCATGACCAACCAATGGTCTTTGTGGAAAAAGTTTTCTATTCTTATATGCATGAGCATTAAAATTAATTAACTGGAGCTCTACAGTTCATATTGTGCCTTCAGAATGCAACCACTTATGTGGAATGGGTATTGTAGTATTTTTACTGGCACTTGAATTGAAGAGGTTTCAGTTTGATCAAGAATGACATTGAATTTCCATTTTGTGCTTATTAAATGACTGCTGAAAGACATGGAAATCATCTTTTCTTTTGTGAAATGCCTTCCCCGCTCATGTTAGATTATTTTGACTTTAAGTGTGCCTTTCTTCCTATTTGAAAGACATTGATTCCATTTTATTTATTTACACTGTAGAGATGCATTCTGGACATTGATGTTCAAGGAGCTAGATCTGTGCGGGCAAGTTCTCTGGAAGCAGTTTTTATCTTCATCTCGCCCCCATCTATGGAAGAGTTAGAGAAGCGCCTCCGTGCAAGGTGAGTCAGATTTATCCGTTGCAACCCTTCTGTTTGTGTGTCTTCTTGTTCATGTTCTAATCTCAGTTCTCTGATAGAGGGACCGAGTCAGAGGAGCAGATTCTTAAACGACTTAGAAATGCCAAGGCAGAGATTGATCAAGGAAACTCATCAGGCATCTTTGATCACATCTTGTATAATGATAAACTTGAAGAATGCTATGAGAGCCTTAAGGTAAAATCTGCCTTCTAGAACTAAATCCATGCTGGTGTTGATTTAAAATGCTCTTATAGTCGGAGTGTCCCAACTTTGGTGCAGAAACTATTGGGACTGGACGAAAACACGGCAGCTACCCAGATATCATGTAAAATTCCTTGATTGCTATTTCTTAAATGCTTTTCTCTTTTCCGTTTCTTAAATGCTATTCTCTGGAGTATTTGCTTAGTGGCCTTCGTTATTCCGCTGCCAATCCAGCTCCACAAGGGATTAATCTTCCTAAGGACCATGCAGTATCCAAAGTTGATAACAGAATTATCATAAAATGTGAAACATTAGAAGTAGAGAAGGCATCAAAGAATATGTAAGTTTTCTTATAAATGGTTTTTTTTTATATGGTTGACATCTTGGTCACTTATCTTTTTGATGTGCTTAAATTATATACCGTTGCCATTCTGTTGATGGGTTGTGCAGGATTGTCTTGGATGTATCCTCACTTAAGGGAGGGGCTCCGGGGCGAACACGGGGACTCGATGTATATGCCATTGACTCCTTCTCAGATGGCTTCGATGGGATTCATTCCCTGAGCTAACCAAGTTAGCACATTAGCACATTAGCAGTAGTAACTCGTTTTCTTAAAGTTACCAAGTCTTCAATCAGATGTAATTTGCTTACCCTGGTTTTTATCCTCGATTAATTTTTTTCCTACCATTCTTTGTTTCGTTTTCTTCTTTAGGAAGAAGATCACTTGGAACGACAAATGTTCAAACAATGCCTATTCCTTTCGCATGCAATGAGAAATATGTTATGACTTAATACGGCAAACTTATATTGTTTTTCATGAATCTGACAACCACCAATCCTTGTGAGCTTAGTTAACATACTCATCCGACAGTTTGTTTAATTATATGTCCTGCTGAAGGTCAAGGATTGCGGGAGGTGCGAATTCGATTTAAGAAAATCATATCCAAAAGAAAAAGTTGAAAGCGGTAAAGCTTGACCATGTATTAAAGGATTTCCAGCTTTTGACTGGAATGGGTACTCCTGTGGACCTGGTCTGGATATGGGTGTCAAATTGCGTGGACAAGTTGTGTTCCGAATCAAAATGATGTTGGCGATGGCGACAAGGATATGAGACATTTGGTCATTCTTTGCGCCCCACCACGAGAATACAATGCAAGTTCCTTTGTCACCACTTGGCTTATCAACTTGGAGTAATAATACGGGTCTATGAGAAAGCGTGCTTGCAGTAGAATGAATAACGGTAGCTGCCCCTAGTTGGAAAATGGCATGACTGATGTAGGACCGTTATCAAGTTGGCTGTGGTATTTGTGGCAGACGTGAAACCATTGATTACTTTTTATGTGTGTTGAATGAATTACTTTGCCTCTTGGGTCTTCTGTTGTTGGCCTACTATATAATATGGTATTTTTTTATGAAAGATTTTCTAGGACTGGAACATATTCTCAAGATATGAGTCGTGAGGCCAAGTCCCAGTCCTGTGATGCCTTTCTTTTCTCAGAAGTCAGAACTAATAAAGCAACCATAAGCATTTTCGGCGTAACTTGTACAGTAAATCATAACGGTGGTATCTGCTTATCTTCTCTTTGTACAATCTAGACTATGCACACACGTATGAGCCAAGAATGATCTGCCTGCAGCACCAAAATACCAACTTCCTACCTAAATGGGCTTTCCTCAAATGGACAGTGCTGCTGAAGAGGACCCAAATAGGCTTCAATTATACCATAATTGTTTCAGGGTGCGATCCTCTTCTTCCAGCCTAGCGGAAAATGGATGATAAGTGGATGAGTGAAGTCCGGTAAGGGATGGATGGGATCCCTGGCCTTCGCCATTGGATTGAGTCTGTGTTGTGGCTTTGTCATGCGAAGGTGGTTCCATTTCCATCACTTGATGGACATCTTCCGATGCATTAGAATTCGTTCCCATGGTTCCACCGGAGCTGATGGGCTTGTTACGTGTGATGGAAGAAGCCCCACTCTCTGGTTTCTTTGTGTTCAGAAATCGGCCTCCACAACCTCTTGCTCTTCTCATAGCATGTAAATGCCTTGACTCATGAAGATAAGGCTAAGGAAAACATGTTAACAAAAATCACCCAACCTAGCCGAGGCAGGATTGCAAACCAAAGGTAATTGTAAAGCTCTAATTACTTGATTTATGAACAAAGCTAGTAGTGAAAATCAATAAATATAAATTTCAATGACCTTCACCCATTTGCTAGTTGGAAATTTCAGTGATAAAGAGGACTGGAGTTTACGAGAACTGAGCATTATACACAGGGATCTTGCTTTCACATAAATATAGATTGAAGAAGACAATTAAGAAGAGCCTCTTACAAATATTCTCTCATAAACTACTATTTCAACAGATAAAAACGAGTGGTGCTGAAAAACATAGGGATATCCGAGTGCCCAGAGCCAAGGGATTGATGACTGATTTTAGGTGGCAATTCAAGTAGGTCACTGAAAGCAGTATTTGTTTCCTCGAGTAGCTATAGCATGGTGTATTGATTATTTTTATATGTTTCTTTCTATGGTAGACCATTGAAAGAAACCATTAAGCCTTTTCCAATATAGAAAATCTAGAATCCTGATTCTGGGTTTTTTTTATAATAATCCAATTATCTAAATGCATACCATTATAACTTTAAAACTTTGATAAAATAGCCTGTAACCTAATGTGTATTAGGACTAAAACATTATGAACTGACGAATCCAATACATATATTTATATACAGCTGCATGAACACAGTATGTACCTTTCTTTCTCTTATGAGTTTCTTTTCAAGCTCAGCCCTAGCTCGTGACTGTCTTCGTCTCAGTATACCATGATACTGCTTGGCATTCACATATACAGGTTCCTCTTCCACTTCAAGGGGCAAAACCATTCTAGCAGCAGGGTAGCCTCCCTGATACTGAGAATAATCCTAAGGCAATCCCAAATATGTTTGTTAATGTAGGATTCAGATACAGTCTCTAAAGCATTAATAAAATATGATTCCTTGCCTACCAGCAATCTATAATCTTCTGACCATGACAATGAAAGTGTCTATATCAAACATTTTGTAAATGTGAAATCCATCTATTGCATTTTATAGTTAAAACACCAGAAAACAATGCACAGTAATATTGATTTGGTTGAGTACATCTCATGCTGTGTTAAAAATGTAGATATAAAAAACTTCTACGAAGCCACTGTAGATGACCAATATCTATCTACACACAATTTTCCTGTTGTCACCAAGTACCTTTCACCAGAAATATCATATCAACACCATATAAACTAGCTTCTGGAACTCCTCATCTTCAAACAGAGAATGCTTTTGCCAACTTTTGCAAAAATTATGTCCAGCTGCTATCAAGCTAGATAGTTTTTATCACTTCTACCTTCACTATCTCCAGTAAAGAGCTGATCTATATGATTCCTTGATGCTTTTTTCTTCCATGCAAAGAATACTTTTGACGAACACATTAGTGTGCATTTTGTGAACAAGCAAAAGTAGTGAGCCACGTTTATGGAATAGAGAATGGAACCTTATCCAGACCATTTGATTGTTCGAACAAAAGATATATATATAGTGATAGCAAAGAAGTGCAAATGCACCAGAACATGTATAGACTATGGAGTGGGGTTATCTTGAACTTTTTCATTCAATGCATGAAAGTAAGGGTAGTGGCCTAAAGCTGCTTAACAGAAACGAAGACTACATTCACAAGTAAGCAAGTGCTACTATACACACAAAATGATATAAGTCGAGGGGAGACATAGAGAGTAACCATAGAGTGATTGACAAGTCCCATCTGGGTAGATGGTGGAGCAATGTATAAACCCATAGCTGGGAATATGCTTGAGGCAGCTTGTTCTGGATGTTGATGCTCTTCACAACAATTTCCGTATGCAATTGGAAGGAATATTGCTATATTAGTAACCATAATATATGCACATATTCTCCAACGAAGAGAAAATGACCTTAAATGATAGAATCAATATATATTTTAATAGCAACTTCAAAGTCATCATCACGTGCAAGGCTGGTTGGGAAACAAGACCAAGACCACAAACATAGTAAGAAATGCCCTAAGATCGCAAAATGCAGTACAGAATCATAAACGTAAACAGATTAAAAGATGCTTCCATAGTAAGGATACACTCATTTCAATTTAGAATTACTTGTAATAGTATATGGTTTTATATAGAGCAATGATGTTGGAGCATAGTAAAATAGTGTATTATATTAATATATGCTGCCTAATTATTATTAAATAGATAAATAATATAACTTGTACTGAATACATACAAATGTGTCGGTAAATTGCTGAACCTCATAAAATTTTGTATTTTTAAAATTAACTCTTCTTTTATATTGGTGTTTTGCATAAATCTCAATAGCTAGTAGAAAGTCAAGTTGAAATTGCAATGGATTACGGAAATAAGCCTCCAAAGTCTGTTGCCGATCTTGTAGAGCTATTGAAACAAAGGTTTATATGTGAAAAAAAATAGAAATGTGAACGAAAATAGAATAAAGATAATTCTGGAAAAATACAACTAGGTAAAAATCCAAAGAGAAAGTTATAAGACTATATAGTTTGATTTTTGTTGTGGAAGCTAGATATGTGGTTATAGATTATCTGGGATAGTTGTAGAGGTTAGGAGTGCATAAGAATCACCTATCCCCATTTTGTAAATAGAGTTGTTGGTGTTATAATTGTAAAACCAATAGTTTTGATTTTATTGATTTTGAATTGTTAGTTTTTGTAAACTAATCAAATGTTTGGTAGAAAAAAAATAATAATATTGGTGAACTACATATAATATATTTTTGTTTAAACTAATTTGTCATATAAAATTATTATAAACCAAATCGTATTACACATCATCTTCACCCGTTATGATTTTTCTTTGTTAGGAAACATCAAATTCTCTTTTTCTGTATTCTTTTCTTTACCACGGTTTTCTCTTATCAAATTGGTTTTCTATTTTCTTTACCATAGTTTTCTCTTTTCACCCTTTTTTTTATAATTTTTTTTACCGTGGTTTGAGTACTAAACACAAATCTAGAAAAGAATATGACAAAGCTGCAAAAAATTCTTCAACAAGAGAGTTCTTTGCAAAATTTTGCAAAATTTTGCCAAATCTGTGATGCATCTATGGCTTTCTGTCAATGGAAGAGGTTTGTTTCAATAGGAGAGTTTGTGTCAACGAGAAATTTCTAAGTTAACGGAAGAGATATGAGATGTGAAAAAACTAGGATTTTAATTGTTGATAAAGGATATAATAATAAAATATGTAGTTGGTTTTGATAAAACCAAAGGTGTCTTTGGGTTTATCATTTTCACAAGTTCAGAGATGAGATTAGGATAACTATTAGTTTTGTTAAACTAAAACTAATGACTATCAAACAGAAATTTCTAGAATGATGGTGGTTTAATTAAATCAACACCAACAAAACCATGATACCAAATTGGGAGGCTAGGATGGATCAAAGTTGACTAGGGAGTGCATATTTAAACTTGTCAGATAGCTAATCATTCGGATACAACAGCCCAATCAAAAAGATAGAGATGTTTTCACGATAGAAGGGTCATCATGGGATAAGTGATGGGTCGACTACATAAGCTAAACCAGTTAATAAGGAATCTGACCGATCAATTATAGTTTCTAGGTTTTCCAGAAATTGATGAAAATTGCCATTATCTGATGAGCTAAGCTTAGTTGCTGATGAAAATTGTTAGTACTTGGTGCAACCAATCAAATAGATACAGAATATGATTGTTCTCCTCAGTGTAGGATGACCAGTTGAACACATATTCCCAACCGGTCAATTTGTGGCTGAAAAAACATGAACCTATTTTTTGCATTCCAAACCTAATCTTTACACTCAAAATCCTACCAAAGCATAGTTATAAATGTTTTGAGATAGTATATGGCTTGATGAGTTGAGGTTGCATATTGATTCTACATTGTATGCATAAACATGGTTTTATCATATACATGTTTTGAGATTTTATGGTTTTGACATGATGTTGGTTTTGCTATGGTTTTATATCATCCGATGACATAGAAGAATTAGCACGATCATCAGGAGTTACAGAGGGGTTGCCTTGGCTAAGGATTCACGAGATGCGGTTGAGTAGTAAGACTCACCTATCCTTAATCAATCAAAGGTTAAGTGTTCAAATCTTGTTGGGTATGGAGTATTTTAAAATTTCAGACTAACTGAAACTGTCTATAGTTGATGTTTACAATACAACGGAGAAGATTAGTCATTGTTATCAATGATAAATATTCTTTTTATTTAAAAAAAATAGAGGGATCGCCTAACGACTATGGATTTATTGTGGGCTTACATAGAATGATATACATAGGCCTCGTAGACACCTCAAGCCACAAGTACACAATTTTAATGAAGGGATAATTTTAAAATAAATAAAAAATTCACTAATGGACGTCAAGGTTTATATTCATGGTGGTTGACTCAAGAGTGATTTATAGTCTACCCTAATAAATTTTGAGGTATTTGTCCGTGATAGATGCATTATAGATGATTTTATGGATTTATGGTTATTGTCAAGTTTTCATATTGGATTGGAACTTGTTTGATTTACACCCTTTTTCTCCACATGATTTAGTGCATGTTTTACATATACACAATGTATATGCCTTATGTGATGCACTTAGTGACATGAAATTACATAAAATATATTTTATTATTATTTTCATATGCTTCACTTCACAATTAGAAACTTTCACATAATGGATTTTGAGTTCTATCCAAAGATTCTTAGAATAAAAATTTCATAATAAACGTTTTCACTTCTTTTAAGTTTGTGATAATTAGCAGTTTAATTGTGAGACCCAGCCCGTAGGGGGTCAGGTTACCCAATCTCACATCGGAAAGGAGCGGGGGAGGTCTTGGGCTTATATGTGTTGTGTGATGGTATCATTTGTAACAAGATGCATCTTTTGGACCCTGTGGTTAGAAGCCCAACTGAGCGTTGCAGTTGTGATCCATCTCACGGATATACAAGTCCGGGCCTGCTGGGCCGACGGTTCGGGGGTCGGGTCGTGACAAATGGTAGCGGAGCCGATCTCATTCCCTCTTCCGGGTGGGCTTGAGCCATGTTGTGTGTTCACGTTTGGGCTCTTGAGTTTGGGCCCAAGGTAGTTACGTTTGGCTCCCCTTGTGAGGACACGAGGTCTATAAGGAGGGGAGATTGTGAGACCCAGTCCGCAGGGGGTTCAGGTTACCCAATCCCACATCAAAAAGGAGGGGAGATTGTGAGACCCAGCACGCAGGGGGGTCAGGTTACCGAATCCCACATCGGAAAAGAGCGAGGGAGGTCTTGGACTTATATGTGTTATGTGAGTGGATCATTTGTAACAAGATGTATCTTTTGGGCCCTGTGGTTAAAAGCCCAACTGAGCGTTGCAGTTGTGATCCATTACGCGCACATACACGTCCGGCCGCTGGGCCGGGGGTCCGGGGGCCGGGTCGTGACATTAATTCTTTGAATTTATGGGACATTTGGTGTTCTAGAATTATTAGAATTAGAAATCCACTGAAAAAAAAATTTGGTGTTCTAGAATTAATAAATTTGAAATTCATATAAATAACAAATTCATCAGTTTTTTTTTTTGATTAGATAATAAAATCAGTCTTACTAGGAATGATCATTTCCAATCCCAACGATGCCACTACACCCAAACACATGGAGCAAGTACATATTATTTATATAGAAAATAAACGCTACAAATTATGCATTAAGACATACTAACTTTGTTGAACTTATCAACCAGTGAATGACTCAATAACATCTTTCTTGTCTTAAAAAAACCTAAAAACTAGGATACTCTGAGTTTAAAATCCAACAAGGTGTTTATCTAGGAGATTACGGGTAGGTTGGAACAGGTAAGAATCATCATATAAAAAAAAAAAGATTGTTGAACCTTACATAAGAATTTAGCAGGTTTCAAGCTAAGGTTCTATCATATCCTGCTTCCAAGTGATGAAGAAATGATCAATCAACTAAATAGTTTACGTGCCAACGAATAGTACATCAAATTAGAATCATGGATAGTTTATTATGTATATGTCAAAACTAAAAATCAGAGCGAACCACCCATAAGTATTTGCTTATTAACAAAAGAAATAAGAAAACTGAAAGTACCTGAATTTGACACTTGGGTGAGTATGTCTTGATTAGCATCTGTTCCTACATGAAATGGCACATTAGCCACTGTAGTAGGGTTGCTGGGTTTAAATTCTGGAGCATCGTCGACATGGTTTGACAAGGATGAACTTGAGGCACTTTCTCTTAATGTATGTGAGACTGATGCACTGTTCCTTGTACTGCACCACCATGGATTAGAAGAGAGCATGCATGGACTCTTGGTACCAGCAGCAGCACCACCACCACCAGTATTGTACTCCATTATTCTGTAATCAGATGCTTATTTGTATGGAGTTTGCAAACCCCTGACTGCTTAGCCAGTAACTCAATTTCACGAAGAAAGAGATCTGAACAAAAGGCTCTGAAATCACAATATATTACTTGGTATTAGAAAAAATACCCAGACTTACTATTTAGATATGAGTGTGAGTGTATCTGTCACCAACAACATGTTCAAACAAGCATGCATGTGCTAATTATCTTACACTTTAAATATTTAGCTCAAGAAAATATCTTTTATCTTTATACTAAAACATGAATTGCAAAAACTTTGGGACTTTTGATCAAATTTTGCTGTCAATTCTCTAACAAGTGAGTTATTATCAATTAAAATAAATAATTATACCGTCTTACAATTTTTACCATGTAGATTGGATTTTCCAATTATCATTACATATAATTTAATTTTAGTTAAGTTTTTTTTGCTAAGTGAAATTAAGAAATTATATTTCTCTCCATGAGTAAAAAAATTATATAATTATTTAAAAAGAGCAAGGTAAGAACTGAAAATTTTTACAAAAAAAATAAAAGAGAAAGGAAACAATACAAACAGGAACAACATAGGCGATTAACAGAGCAGGAGAACAGATACATCAACCCAGCACCCACAAAAGTTTGCCTAAAATATAACAGAGAACCCAAAAAAGCAAACAAGTGAAAGCTAACTGATATCAAGGCAAACATAATCATACTAAAGTAGACTTCGCAATAAGAATAAAGTATATAAATAAATCCATACATGTATACGCATAGCTCCCTTTCAATCTCTCTCTTCCTCACTTTTTGTTCTTTTTTTCCATTGACAAAACAAGATGAAAACAGGAAAACTGAGATCGACCACATATTCATAAAGGAAATATTAGTATTAATTTAGACAAAAGAGACACATGCATATTTGCTAAAAAAGAATAAGAATTTATACAGAAAAAAGCTAGAGAGAACACTGGGATATTGATATGTTTTGGAGGAGGAGGAGGAGGAGGAAAAGAAATAAAAACTTACTTGTATTACTGCAATGGCGAAGATTGAGAAAGCGAGCACAGACTTGGTTTATGAAATGAGACCAACTTAAATCGGATCGCAAAAGTCCACATCAGGGAGAGTAAACAATGGCAGCCAAGAACCAGGTTACGAACAAACCAAAAAATAATGAGCATAGATTGGTGACGCAATACGTCCTTTTCCTTCTCCCTCTTAACTGCACTTTTTTAATTATAACAGAGTTGATGGACAGCAGGGCCCCCGTCATCTACCTCAAATGGCCTCTATGTTCATTTACCTATTTCTCTTCCTAGTAAACTTAGCTCACTACCCATTTGTCTGCCTACGTTAAACGCACGAGTTTGCACCTAAAATGGCTTAAATTGCATTACTTCGTTTAGTGGTAAGAAAAGGTAAGAAAAAGTAAGAAAACAAGAGACGCCTCATTTAGTCATTTTCCTTCTTGCCTAGAAACGAATAATGGAAAGGAATAGAAAGAAAGCGAAACAGAGTCCTCTGTTTTCCAAGTTTGGGTTGGTCCCGTTCTAATCTACCCCTCCTAACCGTCAAAACTTCTAGATTTGCATGCGTTCTTTGACCCTCTATTCCACTCAAAAAGCCGGTACGTGTCCTTTTTGTGGACCCCGCCATGGCACTAAACAACTGCTTGGGATTTCCATTTGGGTCGCAAGTGACCAGATCAAGCTCCACGTGCCCTTCCGCGCTGCTTGATTTGACACCCAAAAAGACGCCTGGCTCCCGTTATAACCGCTCTGCACAAGATGCTGCCTGGCGTCAGCTGGCGAGGATTGAGTGGATTCGTGAGGTGGAAAGAGTCGGTGGCCTGGGTGGCCCTTCACTGGACGACCTTGAGCTCGCATTTTCATGACGCCGACGGGCATCCCACGTCTTCACCGTTTCCCCTAGCGAGTGAAGGATAGGCCGTTTTTGGAATCAACTGGCGTTGATAAAGAGGCCACGTAGTGTTGCGGTTAGAAGCCTTGAGAAAGGGGAAAGGTGGACACCTCACCTCTATAAAGGTCGTCTGTTATAAGGTTTGTCTGGTTTGGCTGTAAGAGTATTCTTAAAGACAAATGCTAAATTAAACACTGAGAAAGCTGGAGTGGAAGTAACCGGCAGCTGTGTCGTGATTCCACGGACAGCGTGATTACGAAGAATATGGTAAAGGTGAAGTGGGACAAAGAGTGGATGGTTTAAGAAAAATAAAAATTGAAATTAAAATTATTTTATATATTCTCATCATGTCAACATAATCATCTTTTATTTTAAGAAATAATAACTAAAAGAAATAAAAAATAATCAGAAAAAATTATAGACATGATGAAAGTTGTGAAAGTTGTGAGAACTCGTACTTGTGAACTAGGTGAAAAAATTATTCAAATCCTAATATGGTGTAAATTAAAAAAATTATTGCATATAAAGTTTTTAACATATTTTTTAGGTTTTGGGTTTGATTACCAAATCATATCACATATATAAAAATAACTAAAATTTTAATAAATTTTGTTTTCGCCTTGTATGAATGTTGTGTATCCTTAAGATGGCCAACTAAGTATTCTTATATGTCGTAGGTACATTAACTATATAGCAATTGATATATCTTGGAGTGTTCTGGTACAAGACAAAACAAGATTGTATTTAAATATTATTTAATACAAATGATTTTTTTAGATACAAGATATATTATTTATACCTTTCAAGAACCATGAGATGATTCTTCAAATATTGGCAATGAAGAATCATATATGAAGTGATATTCAATGTATAATATTTTTCCTTGAATATCTCTTATTAAAAATATATTTTGTCAAAATATTATGAGGTAAAATCTAGAGATTGTGCATTTAATCAACCGGAGCGAAGCCAAAATCTCACAAGATCGATCATGCCCCGTTGCTTGACTAGTCAGAGACTTGATTACAAACCTCCTAATCTCACAACTAAACACCCTCACCCTCTCAAATCTCAACCTCACTCATCCAAAATCTCACCAACACAATCATGATACCATTTTTGCATAGAAAACAACTCAAGCAATGTAATTACAATACACTTCAATCACCAAACTCAAGATCAAGCCATAAACATCAAGCTTCATAACAACACAACCTCATCTGCAATCCTAACACACATTCTCAACATGCACATAGGTTTCAAAATACACAAGTTATGCATGACAGATATGCCAAGCATATATATATCCTAACATATCAATTCACTCATCAATGCATATATGACTCCTATTCAAAATCATGCATTTATCTATTTTTAATTATGAAGTCAAAATCATTTATACATGCAAATGAAACATAGACTCTCACTACTTGTCTAGCCGACTCACTAATCATGATGTTCTTGCTTTTATCGCAAACCACTGCACCACCTATACACAAAGTACAAACCTTAAAAATAAAAGAAACGACTTGAAAACAACACCTAGGACCCCTTCCAACACTCATTGTAACACTCAACTAACACAAAGCTATGGGAATCGACCCACATACAACTCAAAATCAAAAGCGAATACCCTTTTACACAGAAATTCATTGATTCCACACAACACAAAAGGATAAAACCACATCTAATCAGCTCAACAATAAAAAACAATCGAACCAACAACACCCAATAATCAACATACATCTCAAGCATTGAAAATAATCGAATCAATAACACCCAAAAATTTAAAATCACACTCAACACATCAATCTTCCAAAAAAGACTCAGATGATGAAATCGAAGCAAAAAAATTATCAAAACACCTTTAGGAAATATCAAATCTACTCAAAGGAATTAAAAATATCAAATAAATCCATTGAAATCAGACTTACCTAAAAAATTACAAAAATGATCTAAACTAGAAAAATCATTCAATTTGTTAGCCAAATATGGTTTCTACCCGTGGAAAACAATCAAGGAAGTATTTATAGACATGATGAAAGATGTGAGGTCTTGTATTTGTAAACTGGTTGCATATGTCTTCTTGTGTGTAATGAATTAAGATTTGTAATTCAAATCCTAACATGGTATAAATTAAGAAAATTATTGTACATGAAAATTTTAGACTGTGTTTCTAAGTCTTGGATTTGATTACCAAAGCATATCATGCATATAAGAATAATTAAAATTTTAACAAGTTTTGTTTTCACCTTATATGGTTTTTATGTATCCTTAGGTGGCCAACTAAGTATGTACAGTAACTATACAATGGTTGAAATGTCTTAGAATATTCTGGGACATGACAAAAGAAGATTGTATTTAAATATTGTTCAATTCAAATGACTTTTTTATATACAAGATATATTATTTATATTTTTCAAGAATAATGAGATGATTCTTCAAACATATTCACTCGCAATGAAGAATCATACATAAAGTGATATTCAATATATAACATTCTTTCTTGAGTATCCCTTACTAAAAATATACTTTGTCAGAATATTATTAGGTAAAATCTCATGATTTTATATTTAACCAATCGGGATCGAAGCCAAAATCTCACAAGATAGGTTGTGTCCCCTTGGCTGACCAGTCAGAGACCCGATTATAGACCTTCAAATCTCACAACTCAACACCCTCACCCTCTCAAATCTCAACCTGACTCATCCAAAATCTCACCAACACAATCCTGACACCATTTCTGCATAGAAAATAACTCAAGCAATGCAATTACAACACACTTCAATCACCAAACTCAAGATCAAGCCATAAACATCAAGCCTCATAAGCACACAACCTCACATGTAATCCTAACACACATTCTCATCATGCATATAGGTTTTAAAATACAAAAATTATGCACAATAGACATGCCAAGCAGACATATTTCCTAGCATGTCAATTAACATAGCAAGCATACATATTATAAACCTCGAGATTTTTATTGTCACGTGTTAGTCGTTGGTTTGTTTTGTGTTCTATGCCTAAAGGTAGTTTTATAATTTCCTTTCTCAGTGTATTTTATGTTGGATGAGATATTTGTGTGATATTGTGATTTTATAGTATTTTTGGGTATATATATGAGAATTATATAATATAGTTTGATTTTTTATAATTTTAAGATATAGTTTATTATTTTTTACATAATATTATTTTAGATTTATGTTAAAATTTTATAGGTTTTGAACTTATATCCTATTTACTATGATTTTTCTAAGGTTTAATGTATTTTTCTAAATTTTAATATTATTTTAAAATCTAAAATATTAATATTTTATTTCTTTGTGCTAAACAATGTTGTTTTGGCGAAAGCCAAAAGGACGATGTTTCTGTGTCGGTATGAAGTCCTTAAAACGATGCTGTTTTGGTTGTGACCAAAACAATGTCATTTTGGTTAGTATAGCATATAAAATTCATTTTTTTTCTTTTTCTTTTTCCCTAATTTATTTCTATCTCCTTCCTTTCTTCCTTCCCCTCTCTCCTGAGCTTCACTCCTGTATGATGCAACAAGGGAAGCCGAGCCTCTATTTTTCGCTGATTGCCCTTATCGTGGGCATAGATCAGTAACTCTTGTCAGCAAGAACCTATCCCCACCAATAACTCACCGATTTGTAGTTAGATGCACCCGGAATCAGTTTGAGAATATTTGGGTATTTTTCCAGGAAAAGTTTCCTATTTCGGTCAACCTCGGTGAGCAATCGCCTATTCGTTGGTATATTCACATTCTTGAGGTTGAGAGCTTTCATTTGTTGTATAAAATGCTTGTTTTGATTGAAATTTTGTATAGATCTCCCATTTCCGGTTTTGTCTCCGGTACGACTAGTGTCCGGGAAGTCTCCGGCCAGCAACTGCCACGCATTGCCTCTCATTGCTGCCATCCGACCACGCGTCGCCTCCAAATCTAGAAATAAGAAATTTTCCTCGTTACCTAATTTCGACGTTTTGAACGCGATGGTATTATCATATTTCTAATTTGACATATAGTTTGTGAGATATAGATTTTTAAAGCTTTTCTCGAAAAATATGATTTAATTTTAAATAGTAGATTATGATTTTATAAATAATACTATGTTGATTAAAATATAATTTGAGGGTTTATCAACTTGAATCCGAATTTCTATGTGATTTTAGAAAATATGAATTTACCTCGTTTTGCATGTTGGTTTGTATGTGTAGTAATTACATGTTTGGTATATTATGCAAGCATATGACCTATATTGATTATTGTGGATTGTCGATTTGATCTCTGCTGTACTTTCTGATTTGCTGTGTTGTGGCTGCCTACTGTTGAGTAGGGACATCACAGTTGGTTTTTCATTTTAAAATACATGAATGTGATTTATTTTTTCATAAAATTAAATGGTGAATCGTGTTGGTTCTTAGACTTATATGTTTTGTGATTTGAAATGTGATTGGTTTTGCGATTGTGAGATTTGACATGTATATCGATTTTATTACGGTTTGGTACTGAGAGGCATATTGTGATAGTGAGCATGCCACGACCTAACCCCCGGACCCTTGGCCCAACTGGCCCGAACATATATGTATGCGTGATAGATCACAACTGCAATATAGGGTTGGGCTTCTAACCACATGGCCTAATCCCACATCGAAAAGGTGGAGGTCTTGGGCTTATATGTGTTGTATGAATGGATCATTTGTAACAAGATGCATCTTTTGGGCTATATGGATAGAAGCTCAACCTAGCATTGCAGGTATGATCTATCACATGCACATACATATCCGGGCCCATTAGGCTGGGGGTCGGGTCATGACAGTGCATGTGGTTGCACTGATTATTGAGATATATGATTATCTGTGAGAGTATATGCTTACTGTTGACATTGTGATATTGGGTTGAGTTCGACTTGCTTTTGACTGGTTTTATATCCCACTCTGGTTACTTGAGTATTCCAGTGCATTGACGACCATTGTTTGAGATTAATGGCCGACGGGTCACATGTTTAAATGCTTATAAGGAGTTTTACTATATAAACCTTCGGCAATACTAGTGTCGACTATGTTTTAATAAAATGATAAAGAAGCCACTAGTGGGCCTTGTCTTCTCCCCTGGCCCAGGGGTATGCAGGTGTTTTGTAGCCAACTTTTCAACCCTTTTAAATAAAGAAATTTAAGCGTAAATGTGTAATTCATCATTTCTATGCTTCTACTTTATTTGGATTTGAATTTGATTACTGTTGAGGGTTTATACAGATTTTATAATTTTAATTTTTTTTTCCGATTATGTTTCTTATTATGCATTTCATGGTCCCCATTTCCCTCATCTGGATATTTAACTAATTATTTTAGTACTATCCAGACTATGCTACTGATGCAGGTTGCTAGTCATCCACCTCTCGTGGTTGATTTCGAATCGGCCTGTTGATTTAGGTTTGATCAGTCTTTTGATTTCATTTGTACATAAAGACCGAACTGTATTTTTTACTTTATATAGTTGATTATGATTTTAATTTTACCATATAATATCTATAAAAACTAATATAGATACCAATATATAGTGTTCCATTTTACCCTACTTTTGATTTAATTTTGTTGCGATTTTATACTATTTAGATTTACTAGTCTTACGGAATTTTGATGGTAGTACCGTACTCTTAGGGTTCCATGGTGGAGGTGTTCACTCATGAAGTAGGGTACGAGGCATGATATCCTTTTAGTAGTAGCGGAGCGCCATATTTTTTTTTAACTAAAATATTTTTATGATGATTTGGTTTTTAAGCAAAATATTTTAAAGATTATTTTCAAACTCCACTGAAAATATTTTTAAAATGGTCCGGTTGTACTAACAAATTTGTGAAGTTCTGATCCTTGGTATGGTATAGTTTTGTATATTAATATGTATGTTGTATTTGTGTGAGGACTCGCTCTCGGTAAATGGGACATCACCGCCGAGTAGTCCCGATTGACCCAACATGTGGATCAATTGAGACCACACAAGACTCACATTAACTTTCAAAGCTAGTAACCCAAAAACGTATATCAATTTGCATTTTTATTTCAAAAGAAGTATGACACATCACAAAATACACTTAGTATAAAACAATCAACGGGGTACAAAATCACATACAATGGAAGTCTTAAACCACATACAACAGGCCACACGATTCTAAACATGGTACACATTGAGTCTATACACACAAGCCCATATAGATCTACAAAAAGTGCCCAAGGCATGCATCTTATAACATAGACGGGAATTTGATTCATACATATATATCCAAAATCAATATCTAAACATCAAACCCACAACGAGTCTAAAAAAAAATATAGCCCATATCAAGTCATGCATAAACACTAGTATGAAGATGGTAAAATATAAATATGTCGAGCCTCCAAAACATGCAAGTGCAATAGTCCAGTCCTAAGACCAACACTGGGAACTCAACCTCAAGATAGACGGCTACAAGCACACGAGCTAGCCCTGAAAAGATCAACAAGAGGGGGTTGAGATCAAAGTACCTCAGTGGGAGTTACAACATTATTAGTATATCCCGTGGAATCGAGGCATATGGAAAACACGATTATAAAACAATTGATTTAAACACAATTATTGTCTATGAATTCTAATAGTGCACTCAATGGATTTCATAAACTATGAAGCATAATGCACGAGTTGTCAAGCAGAAAGCAAATAGTACATTCCAATAGATTTATAATTCCGCAGTACTCATCAATGTCACATGGGCTACTATGGCTCAAGAACCTATCGGGGCGGATCACAAACCACCTTCAAGTCCTCTAAAAAGTAACTGAGAACCCACTGGTAGTTAAATTTTTTACTTTAAAAATACGTATAAACCTTATACTGCTAGTGTTATCCGAAATTGAGTGGAGAAAACATACTAACACACTCATTCCCAATCTAATACATATATAAACACACAGCCTGCTAAGTCATAACAAATTCAAGCAGCCCACTAAGTCATAACAAATTCGGGCATAAACATAAGATCCATCCATACAACAACATAAGGAACATAACATTCCCCTATGTTGGGATTCCATATACCTACCATGCATTGGCCAAGCGAAACCGTCAATTCCAGGTTGCACCTAGGAAAATACTTATAACATATCTTTATAAAAACTGAAGTACATGAAATAATCAACTAAGCATCCTCACTATTGGTTCCTACAACCTCAGGATATGTTTCTCAAGACCTCACAATACTCATAAGTGTATGACAAAAGGTTATACTCATAACTGGGTTTCACTAAGACCAAAATTGGACTTTTTTGAAAAATTTCGTATGGACCGACTGGTTCATGTATCTCGATCGACCGATCGGTAGGCTGTCGGAAGGAATTCTCACATACACTAACCGGTCGGTGGGCTCTCAGTAGGGTTGTTCACTCAAGTCTATTTTCTGGGTTTCTCTATGATTTTTACACAATTTTTGGTGCCAAATCTCACCCAAAATGCACCCTCTCAACACATGCAAAACCCTCACACAAAAACCCCACCAATCAAGGTCTCAAATCTAAGAACACACTCTCAATTCAAAGGTACATTGGTCACCAATAATGCATCAATGACAATCAGTATATGCATAAGTAATGACAAAAACAGCTTATGCATAAATCACATGGTAAACACACAATGAACCTAGCATGATCATCATTCACAATGCATGTATAACCTCTATTCAAAACCAAGAATTTGATCATATTTTAATTCAACAAAAAAATTAATTCCGTTTAAACTAATGAAACATAAACTCCCACCTCTTATTGTGCAGATGACTCAATGGTAATACAATTGCCCTTATCAACAACTCTAACACCACCTAAGCACACAAACACAGTACTAAGAATGAATTGATCATAATAGAATGGAAAAGACAAAACTGAAAACAAACCTAGAGACCCCACAGACTCACAACCTATCACACAACTCACACTACAACACACTCAACTCACAAACCCATAATTTATAGCTAGAGGATGAACCATTCTCTCCTCCAACATGCCACTTATGGCTTAACATCAACCTCCAAGCTTAACTAGAAAGACCAAAAACATCCTCCTCAGTACACAATCAATCAAAAACGAGCAAAGAACTCAATCAATTCCATTAATTTCAACAAAATCACAAAACCTCAAAATTATCGAACATGCCATCGATAACTCTAATCATTCACCCACGAGTCAATTGATGTTTTCAGGTAATCTAATCCATCACACTAACTTAGAAACATCAAAAGAAACTTAAAGGAACTAAAAATTGACCAAAGAAACCAGGAATTAAGACACTTACCACCAAAATCCCGAAATATACCCTAACACCATGAACAACAAGAAATTATCTCCTCCAACCAAAACTATCCATGGAAATTGATTGTGGGAGGCTAGGAATGTGTTTAGAAATAATGCCAGGAGTTTTCTTTGAAGGACAGTCAAAAGAGAAAAATTTGTGCTTTTTGGGAGAAAAGAGAGAAAGTAGCATGTGAGGGGAAAGGGGGCAGGGGGAGAGCTTCAGATTTCCAACACTTAAGAAAATTTCTGAGTGTAGATTTGGGTTGGACTTTTATACTTTGTGCCCAAAATTCCAGAAAAATCCGACACAAAATATTTTAAGGCCCGTAAGCCCCCGAATGAGCCCCAAAAATATTTAAAACCATAAAAAAAAGGCTTCAAATATTTAATTGGGCTCAGTAAATAATAAATGGGCTCAAAATGGGTTAATTGGCCCAAAGGCCCATGGTCACTCAAAACAGACCCAAAACCGGCCCAAATCGATTTCCATTGACTAAAACCTCAACACTCGACCTAAAACACTTGCTAGACACCTAGACACACACCTAGGCTTCCTTTGACTATCTCTGACCTAAAATGTCAATGCTCGGGTCAACAATTAGCTCTCTCGGGTCGAAAGTCAACTCTCGGCCAAATTGGTCAATTCGGGTTCTCTCACTGAAAGGTCTCACTAACTTGGCACTTGGAGGAACGAGGTCTCACAACCTCCACTCCTTACAAGAATTTCTTCCTCAAAATTTACTTACCATATGCCTCAAGTAACTGCAGGTACTGATCCCTCATGAATTTCTTGATCTCCCAATTCATCTCCTCATACCTGTCACTACGCCAAACCAATTTGACCATTGGAACATTGCGACGCCTAAGCTATTTCACCGCACTGCTCACAATAACAACTAACTGAGTTGAATACAACAAATCATTAGTTATCTCCACTGGTGGCATCTCCAAGACGTGAGAAGGATCTCTATTGTATTTCCTCAACACAAAGACAAGAAATACATTATGGATTCGCTGCAACTTTGGTGGAAAATCGAGTCAGTACGCCACGGGTCCAATCCTCTCGGTGATAGTGTATGAACCAATATACCTCGACACCAACTTGTCGTGCTGCTGAAACTGAATCACACCTTTCTAAGGCGTGACCGTCAGAAATACCATGTCGCCAACCTCGAACTCAGGATGTCGTTGGCGGTTATCAACATAGTTCTTATATCTGTCCTGAGCTATCCTGTGCCTTTGTCTGATCAAGACCAACTACTCTGTCGCCTTCTCAATCATCTTAGGACTGTTCAACTTCCTCTCAAATACCTTATCCCAGCACAAGGGTGTATGACACTGCCTACTATACAAAGCCTCATACGATACCATACCAATGGAAACCTAGAAGTTGTTGTATATGAACTCGGTTAATGGTAGGCAATGGTCTCACATGTCTTGTCTGTCCAGCGCACAAGCTCAAAGTATATCCTCTATAATCTGAATCTTTCTCTTTGACTATCCATTAGTCTGCGAGTGGAAAGCTTTACTGAAATTCAATTTGTTACCCAAAGCACTATATAGTTTCCCCAAAAAACTAGACGTGAACCACAGGTCTCGATTTGCTACAATGGACACCGGAATCCTGTGTAATCTCACAATCTCGTCCATGTATCTCAACGCCAACCTCTCTGGTGTATCTATCACTCTGATGGGGAGGAAGTGTGGTTAGTCTTTCCACTATCACCCAAATTGTGTCGTAGCCTCGCTGTAATCTCAACAAACCAACCACGAAATCCATGCTCATGTGTTCCCATTTCCACTCCAGAATTGGTAGTGGCTGTAGCAACCCTGTAGGTCTCTGTTGCTCGATTTTGAACTGTTGCCACACTAAACACCTAGCCACACTTTGCAATGTGTCTCTTCATCTCGAACCACCAATACTATTCTCACAAGTCTCGGTACATCAATTCATGGCAACGAATATCGGTTCTTTACTGTAGCCCAGTTTAACTACATATAGTCGATGCACAATCGGAGGGTGCTGTGTTTCTTCTTTACAAACAACATTGGTGTGTCCCTTGAGCATACACTGGGTCTAATAAAACCTGTGTCCACAAAATCCTCAAGTTGAGTCTTCAATTCTTTGAACTCCACTGGTGCCATTTCTAAAAAAAAAAACCAACTCCGCTGGTGCCATCTGATATGGTGGAATCAAGATAGGTGTCGTACCTAACAATAACTCGATATCTCGGTTTGATGGCAAACCTATCACGTCATCTGAGAACACATCTGAGTATTCTCTCACCAGTGCTACACTACTCAACTCCAGAGACTCCGCTGTCATGTCTCTAACGTGTGATAAGAATGTGATGCAACCCTTACTGATCATGCGTCTGACACTTAACCACGATATCGCACAAGTTGGTATTACCCGTCTGTTACCACAAAACAAAACTCTGTTCCATCAGCTAAATTGAACCAAACCCTCTTCGTGAAACAATCCATCCATGCTCTGTATCTGGCCAAATAGTCTATACCCAAAATCACATTTAACTCTCTGATGTCCAACAAGATCAATTCGACCTCAAGCTCCACTGAATCCATCCTCAGCACACAACCCAAATACACACTACTACATGTTAACTACTCACCTAAAGGGATCAAAACCTCTATAGGTGGCTCTGGGGGTGATAACTCTTTATCGACACACCTAGCTATCTTAGGACCGAAAAAAGACCTATTTGCTTCGGGGTCTAATAAAACTCTAGCTCATGAATAGAAAATAGAGTCTGTACCTGTCTCAACATCTGGACTGGCTACGGTCTCCAAATCAACCAAAACGAAGAGATACGTCTACTGCTGCTGCTGGCCTGGTGTCTGACTACTTGAAGACCTACCAACCTATGACCTCAGTGGTGCTCTGGCTGAACATGCCCCATCTAACTAACTCTGGATCTCTAAGCTACTAGAAGTGCTGGGATTATCAACTTTAATGCCCCTGGCTGAGCTACTCTACCTCCGGGACACTCTCTGGCCATGTGTCCAAACTAGTCATACTGATTGTACCTCGATGGCTGTGGGCAAGGAGGCGGGTGGATCTATCTACAATTCCCACATCTAGGTGGCCTAGACACCCTACTCACACTCTGAAAGGATCGAACGGGTTGTGAATGAGTGGTCACTGAAGTAATCCCTTGTAATCGGGTATGTACTGGAGGGTAAGACCTGCTGTCCTACCCTTGAGCCTATGCTCAAACCTAGAACTGCGCCTGATCAGATCCTTGCTTATTAAGCCATCCTGATGCTTTTGTTTCTAGCCTTGCTATTTCAACAGAATCTCTTCAGCTTTTACTATGTCTATGACTAGCTACTCAAAGTCATTGCTCATCTTCAAGGCAAAAACACCTCGGACATTCCAGTTAAACCCATGTTTAAGCCTACTGGCCATCACGACACTAGTCTTGTCCGCCTCAGTAAAAAAATGAACTAATGCCCATAACTTTGTCTCATACTTAGACACTATCCCGTTCCTTTGCCGGAGATGGTAGAACTCAGACCTCTTCTAGTGCTGGAAATATTGAGTTTAGTACCTTCAGTCAAATTCTTTCTTAAATTCTTCCTATATCGGCTGGCCTAGATATCGATCCTTTACTAAGCTCCACCAACTAGTTGCATCTCTCTCTAATAGATGGAGAGTTAGTGTCACCTTATCCTCAGCTGTCAATGTCATGTCCTGAGCAGTCTAGACCACCTTGTCCTGCTAATTCTTTGCCGTTATAACATCGTTGCTGTCGTTGAAAATCTTGCACCTCAAATATCTTGGCTCTTTTAGCAGCTTGGATAGCTGCACCGGTAGTCTACCTACCTGAACCTCTGCTAGCTGCACTTCTAGATCAACCTATACCTCAGGCTCAACATCATACTGTGGTTGAGCTGGTGCCTACAGTGTCTACATTTGTGGTTGCTAAACTGCTGCAACTTGCATTATTTGTTGCATCCGACCTAAAGTGGTCTAAATAGCGGCCAACATTTGTAGCAATGCTTGATCTTGAATTGCCAGTGCTGCCTAAGCTAACTGTGCCTATGGTGCATCCTATGGCTGACCCACACCTACGACTGGCCCTCTAGCATCTTAGCTCTCATCTAGTTCTTTGATCTGAACTCGGCCTCCTCAGCCACCACGACCTTTGGAAGCACTACAATCTCTACCACGGGCCATTTCTACTAACTGGACACACAGTTATAGATATAAGCCTAAAAACAAACAAGTCCTCTAACCAAATCTATGTTGGACAGTGCATGTGTAGTGCGTGTGATACATTAGTAAAATATGTTATTTTAAAACACCTTTGCACTCAATGCACATATAAACAACCATGCTCTGATACCAACCCTATGAGGATTCATTCCAGTTTAATGGGACCCTTATTGCTATGTAGCCCTAATCGACCCAAGATGTAGATCAATCAAGACCATACAAGGCGCACATTAACTTTCGAAACCAATAACCAAAAAATGCATACCAATTTGAATTTTTATTTCAAAAAGAGCATGGCACGTCACATAACACACCCAACACAAAACAGTCAACAAAGAATGAAATCATATACAACGGAAGTCTTAAACCATATATAATAGGTCACACGGTCCCAAATATGTAACACACTGAGTCTATACACACAAACCCATATGGATCCACAAAAGATTCGTAAGGCACGTGCATAACATAGATAGGAATTCGATTTATATATGTATATCCAAAATCAATATTTGAACATCAAACCCACAATGGGTCTAAACAAACAACATAGTCCATATCAAGTCATGCATAAACACAAGAGTATGAAGATGGTAAAACATAAATATATCGAACCTCCAAAATATGCAAGTGCAATAGTCGAGTCCTAAGACCAACACTGGGAACTCAACCTTAAGATGGATGGCTACAAGCACATGATCAAAAGACCTCAATGGGAGATACAACGTCATAAGTATATCCATTAGAATAGAGGCATACGGAAAAAATGATTATAAAACAATTGATTTAAACACAATTATCGTCCATGCATTCTAATAATGCTATTAATGGATTTCATAAAAAATGAAGCACAATGCACGAGTTGTAGAAAAAAAATAGTATATCCCAATAGGTTTGTAATGCTGCAGTACTCATCAATGTTACACGGGCTAGTATGCCCCAACAACCTATCGAGGTGGATCACAAATCACACTCAAGTCACCCTCGCTAAAAGGTAACTGAGAGTCCACTGGCTGTTAAATTTTTACTTTAAAAATACGTATAAACCCCACACTGCAAGTATTATCCGAAATCGAATGGAGGAAATATACTCGTGCCCAATCCAATTCATATATAAACATATAGCCCGCTAAGTCATAGCCAATTCAGGCAGCTCGTTAAGTCGTAGCAAATTAAGGCATAAAAATACAATCCATCTATACAAAAACATAAGGAAGGTAACATTCTCTTCTATTGGGATTCCATATACCTACCATGCATTGACCAAATCAAACCGTCAATTCCAGGTTGCACATAGGAAAATACTTAGAACATATCTTTATATAAACTGAAATGCATGAAATGATCAAGTAAGCATCCTCACTATTGGTTCCCACAACCTCAAGGTATGTTTCTCAAGACCTCACAATACTCATAAATGTATGAAAAAATGTTATACTCATCACTGAGCTTCACTCGGAAGAAAATTGGGTTTTTTCAGGAAATTTTGTATAAACCGACCGGTCCATATATCTCAACCGTTCGGTCGGTTGCCTCTTAACAAGAATTCTCACATGCACTGACTGGTCGGTGTGCCTCAATTAACCGATCAGTGGGCTCTGGGTAGGGTATTCACTTAAGTTGACTTTTTTGGGTTTCTTTCTAATTTTTACTCAATCTTTAATGCCAAATCTCACCCAAAATTCACCCTCTCAGCACATGCAAAACTCTCACACAATAAGCCCACCAATCAATGTCTTAATTCCAAGAACACACTCTCAATTCAAAGGTACATTGGTCACCAATAATGCATCAATCAAAATCAGCATATGCATAAGCTATACAAAAAACAACTAATGCATAAATCACATGGTTAACACACAATAAACCTAGCATGATCATCATTCACAATGCATGTATAACCTCTATTCCAAACCAAGTATTTGATTATAATTTTATTCACAAAGTAATTCCGTTTAAACGAATGAAATATAAACTCACACCTCTTATTGTGCAGACGTCTCAACAACAATAGACTTGACCTTATCAAAAGTTGTAACACCACCTAAGCACACTAACACAATACTAAGAAAGAATCGTTCACAACATAATGGAAACGAAAAAACTGAAGAAAAACCTAGAGACACCATAGACTCACAAACTAATACACAACTCACACTATGACACACTGAACTCACAAACCTAGAATTTCTAACAAGAGTATAAACCATCCTCTCCTGAAACATGTCACTCGTGGCTCAAAATCAACCTCCAAGCTCAAGTAGCAACACTATTGGGTTCCTCATCCCACAAAAATCTTTCTTTGTACACAATCAATCAAACACAAGCAAAGAACTCAATCAATTTCAACAAAATCACAAAACCTCAAAATTACCGAATATGCCATCAAAAACTCTAATCATTCACCCATGAATCAATTGATGTTTCAGGTAATCCAATCCATCACACAAACTTAGAAACATCAAAAGCAACTTAAAGGAACAAAAAATCGAGCAAAGAAACCAAGAATTAAGGCACTTACTACCAAAATCCACAAATGTGCCCTAACACCAAAAATAAAAAGAAATCAACTCGTCCAACCAAAACTATCAGTGGAAATTGATTGTGGGAGGTTAGGAATGTGTTGAGAAACAATGGCCGAGGGTTTTCTTTAAAGTAAAATCAAAAAGGAAAAATTCGGTTTTTTTGGGTGAAAAGAGAGAAAGTAATGTAAGAGGGGAAAGGAGGAAGGGGAGAGCTCTTCAGGTTTCCAACACTTTGAAAATTGGTTTAGGCTGGTCTTTTATACTCTGGGCCTAAAATCCAAGGAAAACCTGACACAAAATATTTTAAGGCCTGAAAACCCTTAATGGGCCCCAAAAATGTATAAAACCATAAAACATAAAAAATCAGCTTCAAGTGTTTAATTTCACTAAAAAAATAGTAAATGGGATCAAAATGGGTTAATCAGATCAAAAGACCCATGGTCATTAAAAAGGCCCATGGTTGTTCAAAAGGCCCATGGTCACTCAAAATGAACCCGGAACCGGCCTAAATCGATTTTCACTTACTCAAACCTTGACACTCAACCTAAAACACTCGCTGAACTAGACATAAACCTAGGCTATCTATGAATTTGTACGAGCTAAAGTGAATGCTTAGGTCAACGGTCAACTCTCTGCTCGAAAGTTAACTCTCTGTCAAATTGGTCAAATTGGGTTCTCTCACTGACTAGGCACTCAGAGGAACGAGGTCTCACAGTTTGTTTATAGTGATTAGATATGCCTCCTTGTAGAGGTATAAGTAGAGGTAGCAGAGGAGATTAGAGTTCTGGCAGAGTGGTTGAGGTGGAGTCTAGTGTTGCTATGGAGGGCACTGCACCAGCTCGCAGGTGTAGAGCTGATAAACCTCCCAAATTGCAAAGAGAAAAAAAGTCCCAAGAAGTGATAGATCTACCTCCTCTGGATTTTATCAAAGCTATATACTCAGTTTTTTAGGAGATGCTTCGAATGAGTCAGATGTTAAGCCAGATCAGACTACCGTCCCAGCTCAGACTACTACCCTAGATCAGAAAGTTATCCTAGCTCGTGCATCCATTAGAAAAGTTATGCCTAGGATGCTAAAGAACATGAGGCAGTTGGGTTATTCAGAGTTCTCTGGTAGGAGGACAACTCCCGTGGAGGCGAAGGAGTGGCTAGACCGAAGGTCCAAGGACATTAATAATCTAGATCTTTCCGAGGATAACAGGTTAAGGGTGACTGTCAGGCCGTTAGATGGTGGTGCTACTATATGGTGGGAGATGGTTACAGCTAGGTATGCTGAGGCTATCAGCTAGGCGACATTTGAGACAGAGTTTATAGTGCAATACTTCACCCGGGTGCTTAAAAATTGGAAGCACTGTGTGTTCTATGATTTGACGCAGGGCATCTTATCAATGGTAGAGTATGAGCACAGTTCAAAGAGCTGGCCAAGTTTGTGCCGAAACTACTAGTGACAGATGAGGAGTATCTTTAGAAGTTTGAGGATGGTTTGTTAGTGGTTGTGAGAGGGCGTATGAGTGTTACATCGGATATGGACTTTGCCACCATCCTTCACTTGGCCTAGAGAGTAGACGACTTCTTACAGTTAGAGGAGTTAGAAGCTAGAGTTGTAGCTTGACCAATTCCCTCTTCCCTTGGGAAGAGGCCTATGCCTTTTGATGGGATTTAGAGGAGCAAGCCATTCTTTCAGAGGTCCAGAGTTTAGAGAACTAGAGGAACATTGTATACACTTGCTGCCTAACCCGTTCCTTCCAGATTCTTGAGCAAAGAACTCAATAGGTATTTTACTTGTCACAGAGTGAGCCATGTGGCAAGGTTTTGTATATTTGGTGGCACTCCCATAGTATCTCAGGCCAGTGTGGGAGGTTCTCCAAGGACTAGTATTTACAGACCATTAGTGGATTCATCCCAGACATGGACCTAACCTTGAGGTCCTTATAGAATGCATCCCACGGCTTCTGTTACTATACCTTTGACTTCAGGTGGACATGGACATCCCACTACTAGGAGTTAGGCCAGACTCTTCACTCTTTCAGATGTAGAGGGAGCTACCAATCCTACGGTTGTTACCGGTACTACCCTAGTCTTTTCTTTTACTGCTCGTGTATTTATGGATCTTGGTACTAGTCGATCATTTATTGGTCCTCGTCTATCTCTATCTTATTTTCTTGATGTGCTTGTGTCTCGTTTGGATCCCGTGATTGAAGTGTCTACTCCGTTAGGGGAGCACCAGTTGTGTGAGCATATTTTGTTGGGTTGTTCTATTGTGATTGTTTGTATTTCTTTTGAGGCTGATTTGATAATACTTGAGTTGCTTAATGTTGATGCGATATTTGGTATAAATTTGTTGGTGTAGATAGAGCTACTTTATTGTTTTTTGAGAAGAGGGTGGTTTTATAGACTCCTGAGGGTGTGAAAGTTATGTTTGAGGGAGATATGAATGTTGTTGCTTCCTATTTGATTTCCGCCATTGAGGCTAGGCATTTGTTGCAGAGGGGTTATTCGGTTTTCTTGCCTTATGTAGTTGATGTTTCTGTGGCTGAGCCTGTGTTCGATAATGTGACTGTTGTGAGTGAGTTTGTGGATATTTTCCTAGAGATTTGCCAAGTTTACCTCCTATGAGGGATGTAGAGTTTTGCATTGAGTTACTTCCAGATTTTACACCTATCTCTATTCCACCCTACAGGATGGCTCCAGCTGAGATGGAGTTGAGAACTCACTTGCAGGAGTTGGTGGAGAAGAGATTCATTCAGCCCAGTGTTTCACCTTGGAGATCCCCTGTGCTGTTTGTTAAGAAGAAGGATGGCACCCTTCAGTTTTGTATTGACTATAAGCAGCTAAATAAGGTGACAGTCAGGAACCGTTATCCTTTGCCTAGGATAGATGATCTCTCTAATTAGTTTCAGGAAGCAGTGGTGTTTTCTAAGATCGACTTCAGGTCTGGATATCATCAGTTGGGGATCAGGGATGTGGACATACCTAAGACAACTTTCTATTGTAGGTATGATTATTATGAGTTTGTGGTAATGTCGTTTGGTTTGACTAATGCCATTTGGTGTACTCTAAGTCTTGAGATTAACGTGTACAACATTTGAGGATTGTGCTCCAAATTTTGAGGGATAACCAGCTATATGCCAAGTTCAGCAAGTGTAAGTTCTGGTTGGTTGAGGTTGGTTTTCTTGGTCACGTAGTCTCCTTGAAGGGGACTGGTGTTGATCCAAAGAAGGTGGAGGCTATTACTCAATAGCAGGCACTCAAGAGTGTGACTGAGATTCGCAGTTTCTTGCGTTTGGCTAGTTACTATCAGAGGTTTGTGGAGGATTTCTCTTTACTTGCAGCCCCTTCAACTCATTTGATGTGGAAGGGTTTGAACTTTGTTTGGGATGCTAAGTGCGAGGAGAGTTTTCAGAAACTCAAGGACTGCTTTACATTCGCGGCTATCCTGTTCTTCCCACTTTAGGTATGGGTTACACGGTGTATAGTGACGCTTCAAAGTAGGGATTTTGGGTTATGTGCTTATGCAGGGGATAAGGTGTGCTTATGCAGGGGATAAGGTAGTTGCCTATGTATCTCATCAGTTAAGATAGCATAAAGGTAACTATCCTACCCACAATATTGAGTTGGTTTTGATTGTGTTTGTTTTGAAGATTTGGCGTCACTATTTCTATAGAGAGACTTGCAAGATCTTCACAAATAAAAAGAGCCTGAGGTATGTTATAACTCAGAGGGAGCTGAATATAAGGCAGAGGGGGTGTTGGAGTTAATAAAGGATTAATGTTGTTGCTGATGCTTTTAGCCGTAAGTCCTCGGCTTCCTTATCTTATATTTGGGAGACGTACCTATCGTTGCTTGCTAGTTTAATGTCCATAGGTACTTCCTTGGCAGTTGATTAGATAGGAGTACTGTTGGCCATTTTGTCAATATGATATATTTTGCTTGATGAGTTTTGGGATGCTCAAAGTCATGATCCGGTATTGGTGGGAGTGAGAGATGGTCTTTCAGATGATTTAGAATCCGGTTACAAAGTCCAAGATAATAGTGTATTGTTATTCAGAAACCAAATTGGTGTTCCGATGGATGATAGGTTGAGGGACACGATTTTGTCTAAGGCTCACTCTTCAGCTTATGCTTTGCACCCTGGAGGTACGAAGATGTACCAGACTCTTAGAGATGTGTATTGGTGGTCAGGTGTGAATAGGGATGTTCCTCAGCATGTTGCCCGATGCTTGAGTTGCCAGCAAGTCAAGACAGAGTGACACGACCCGGTATTGGTGGGATTGTTACAACCTCTCCCTATTCCTGAGTGAAACTAGGAGCATGTGACTATGTATTTTATAATTGGTTTTTAGATCTCAAAGAGAGCATAATGCAGTGTGGGTAGTGGTGGATCGACTTTCCAAGTTGGCCCATTTCCTACCTATTTGGATGGGTATTCCATCGGAATGTATTGCGAAGTTGTATGTTCAGGAGATTGTCAGATTGCATGGTGTGCCGGTGTCTATTGTATCTAACGGAGATCCCCATTTTATATTGAGATTTTGAGGTGAGTTGTAGGAGGCTCTGGGTACGCAGCTGAGTTTCAGTAAAACATTTCACTCTCAGACAGACGGTTAGTCAGAGAGGACTATTCATACTCTTAAGGACAGGCTGAGAGCTAGTGTTTTGGATTTTTAGTGTAAGACCCCTAATTTTGAGTCCTAGAAGTCCAGAAGCCAGTCCAGAAGCCAGTGGATGTGTGATGACCGAAATTAATAAGATTGTTTAGTAGTTAGCTTTGTTTTAAATTCCTTTTGATCTAAGTTCTTATAGATGGATAATTGCCTTAGAGATTGTCCTTACAGAGGGATAATTACTTTAGAGATTAAAGACCCTAAAAATAGTAAAGATAATTTAGAGTTTAATTATCTGGTAGATTATCTTATTATGATAAAGTAATTAAAAGTAGCAATCATAATTCTATACCCATTCATTATAAATAGGAATCCAACCCCACAAAAATCATTTATAGAAAACTTACAAATTCGTATGAGCCTAAAACCCTGTATCTCTCTATAGCCGCCATAATTCGCAGAAACTTCAAACTAGCATAACTCACTCATCGTTCGTCGGACCGCTGCGAATAATAGCTTGTTGGAAAGGTCTCTTCATACTCTTTCCAAAAATATTTTTTTTTTATCAGGAGGTTAGTATTTCTTTGTCTAAGGTTAACTTGAAAATCTACGGCGGAATTAGGTTTTCGCCAAATCTTCTTGAACTTCAAAATAGCATAACTTTCTAATCGTTTGTCAGATCCTTACAAATAATATCTCGTTGGAAAGATATTTTCACTCTCTTTACAAAAATATATAAATAGAATCTTGAATGTAAATATTTTCTTGTTTAAGGTTAAGACGAAATCGTCCTATGTCCTACTTTTAGCGACAAGATTTGCATAGTTAATTGGAATGGTAAATTCAGGTTGAATCTTGTTAAATTCTTGGCTATCACATCAAACATCCAAGGAGGAGGCACCTGCAATGTCTGATCACTGGCTTTCTGATAGGTTTGGTGAGTGGTATTGGTAAGGAAATAGGGTATTCAATTGATTATTGAATATACATGCTTAGTTTGCTTTTGTCTTTGCCTGGTGATAATTTAGGTGGTTCAGATTTACTTAATAAAGGCAAAGGAGTAGCTTCTTGTTCAGAGACAATTGAGGTAGGATTTACGCCTCATCGGTTTCTCCAGAGACCCCTGTTATTTTCTTGATGTTTTTGTTACCTGCCCTTGTTGTATTGCATGCGATTGGATTATAGGGTAAGAGTGTGAAATTCGAAATGAGATATGGATCTCATAGGCTATATCGAACCCCTGAGTTAGGTATTGAGTGTCTGGGTTGCATATGTTATGTGAATTGAATATGCTGATTGTGTTCTGACATGATTGAGGATACCCTGTTGTGGTATTATACTTTGTACTTGCCTGTGTGTGCTTGTACGTGTCTGTGTGTCAGGATCCTGTTCCGGTGGCCATTCGGGGTAAGCGTTGATGCTCCTAGAGAGAGGAGAGGTTCTTGCCGGTTTAGGGAGTTGTATGGGCGGCAAACCAGCAAGTTCATGCTGGATATCTATCCTTGCGAGGCCGGATCCCTGTCTTGCGAGGTAGGAAGCCTTTATCTTGCGAGGTTTGGGATGCCCTAGTAGGTATGTGACTAGGAAAGACTTGTCTGTGTGGGACTAGTTGACTTGTCCTTGCGAGGACAAGATGAAAGGCTTACTGATTAGTTTGCGTGTTAACCACCTACCCTTTGTGCAGTAAGTTTTGGACAACACAGGTGGAAGGGGATGGCCTTTCTTCTTTATTGTCGGGGCAATCTGATGTGTTTCACCTGCTTGTGTACTTCTGACCTTTCGGAAGTGTTTGTAGTCCGCCCTCAGCCATAGATTCGGCCCTAACCTCTTTTGATTGATTTTTGAATTGCGTGATCCCCTTAGCTGTTTAGGAATGATCTTATGTGAAATGGGAGATTTGTGTTTAGAGATTCTGTAGATCTTATGATGCTGTGACCCTACTGAGATTCTTGTAATCTCATATCATTGTTTTTATCATTTTTCAGGCTTAGGTACATCCACTGTTCGTGGTACCAGTGTGTGAGATCAAGGCTGCACGACGGGGCGATATCGCATCAAATTTGCTTACTTGTTTACTTGCGCATATAACATAAATGATTGGTCAACTTTCTGGTTTATTTTAATCACTCTTCTTTACTTGCTATTTCCGAACCTTGATGAAGAATTTCTTGCTGGATCCCTATGGGACTTGTGTGTTATGTACCCAAAGTTTTTAAGACTTCCACTGGTGTTTTATTTACTTCGTATGATACCAGAACATTATGTCCATTATCATGCTCCAATTGTTTATAAGCAATAAAACTAACAAGCTAAAAATCAGTAGTTCATGATAAGCCTGGTGGGATTCAAGTAGGTCTTAGGTGTCATTTAGGCTTATTTGGGTTCCACGGCGGTAATGAACTTAATCAGAGCAATTAATAATAGTTAGGAATTGGGTCGTTACATTTAGGGAAGTTGGGATCGTTATATGCCGTTGTTTGAGTTTTCATATAATAATAATTTTTAGGCAAGTATTGGGATGGCACCTTATAAGGCATTTTATGGGAGAGCTTGTCGCACTCCGTTATTGTGGAGCGAGGTTGGAGAGAGGAGATTGAGTGGTGTAGAGTTGATAGATTTTACCTTATTTAAGATAGGTGAAAAACAGCCTAGGAATGCCAAAAGAGTTATGCAGATAACATGCGTAGGCCTTTGGAGTTTGCAGTTGGGGACAGAGTATTCCTGAAAGTAACACCTTGGAAGGGGGTGATATGCTTTGGAAAGAGGGGTAGGTTAGGATCTCGGTATATTGGTCCTTGTGAGGTACTTCAGAGGATTAGTCCTACAGCTTATCAGTTGAATTTGCCTTTACAGTTGGAGAGGATACACGATGTGTTCCATGTATCGATGTTGAGGAGGTATATCCTGGATCCCAGTCATGTGTTGTCCTATCCTACTAAGCCGGTGTCCATTCTAGATAGATCCGAGAGAGTCTTACAGAGCAAGACCGTTCCTATGGTGCATGTGCTTTGGAGGAGGAGACATGAGAGACTGAGGCTGAGATGTGGAGGAGATTCCCTCAGCTTTTTACTTAGTGAGTTTTTTGTTTATCTTTAAGTATATTTCTTGCTTTTCCTTTATGTTTATATGGTTATTGTGTTTGTTGACATTGTTGTTGTGTTGTTGATATTGACTTTGTGTTAAAGAATACTTGCGGTGATGAGGATATTATTATTATTAGGAGATTGCGGTTGTTTTTGAGGATATTATGGATGTATTTGGTGATATGTTATTATTTGTTGTTGCGCTTAAGGGAAGTTTTGGGACAAAACTTTCTTAGGATGTAAATCTTGGTTTTTAATTGCCACATAATAATCATTAGTTCATTTTTATGTTATATATCTAAGAGTAGTTTTGTAATCGATTTTCTTGGTATATTTTGTGTTGGATGAGATATTTGTGTGATATTGTGATTTTATAGTATTTTTGGGCATGTATATGAGAATTATATAATATGGTTTGACTTTTAAAAATTTTAAGATATAGTTCACTATTTTTCGGATGATATTTTATGTCAAACCTTGATCCTTAGTGGGTTAGATGTCCTAGAAGTTCGTGTGTCAAAAAATGACACCTAGGGACCGGTGTAGCAGGAATGACCATTTTGCCCATAATGACTGAATGCGTGATAGCCCTTAAAGGTTTATTTCTAATTTTTCTTATGATTTATCAGGTATTTTTATGTTAATAATCCTTAGTTTAAATTTCCATTATCCAAAACATTAGATAATTCTTCATTATCTTAAAAATATTTAGGAGTTATCCTTTAAGCCTAATTATCCATAGTATTATGGATAATTATCTTTTAACCCCATTATCCTAGATATTGAGGAATTATCTTTTAGAGGAATTATCTTTAAGTATTTAGGAATTTCTTTTAGTGGAACTATCTTTTAAGCCTTATCTTATCCTTTAAGTTTAAAAGTAGGGAAAATTTATCCTTTAAGCACCTATATAAGCATAAGCCAGCCACCCCATTCCCCACACTCTTATTCTCTCTTTTGTTTCTTCACAACCACAAGTCTTCTACCCCTTTCTTCCCTTGTGGCCGAGACCTACACCATCATTACCAAAGATTTCCGAAAATTCCCCTCCTTCATCAGATCATTGCATGTGATAGCTTGCTGGATTCCTCTCTTCATGCTGCATCTTTTTTGCTTGAATTCACATTTAGAAGGTTAGTGGTTTTTAATTTTATTATTGCTGAAATTTTCTCTTCCCTATATGTGTGTCGATTTTTGTACTTCTTCTTCAGATAATTCTAACTCTTGTTCCTTTTGTTCGTATGAACATCCAACACCTATTCCCCTTTTAATTTTACAAAATCACAACCTTCCTCTTGTTTTTGTTTAGAGCCTATTTTGAGACCCTGAATTTTAAGTCCTAGAAGTCAAGAAGCTAGTGCAGCTAAAATGACTATTTTTCTTATGAAGAAATGAATGTGTGATGGCCAAAAATGGTATGGAATGTCTAGTAATTATTTTTTATTTTAATTTACTTTGATTTGGTTCTTTATTGGTTGATAATTACCTTAGGAGATAAAATCCCTAAAATTAAGGAAGAATAATTACAGAATTTAATTCTGATAATTATCTTACTTTAATCTAGCTTTTAAAGTAGAGAAATTAATCTCATAACCACCCTATATAAATAAGAAGCCGGCCACACTTAAATCTTATACAAAAAATACACAAAATTCGTTAAACATCAAACCCTACACCTCCCTATTACTACCAAAATTTCGTCAACTTCAAACTAATAACTCTTTCATCCTTCGTCGAAATTCTGCAAATAATAGCTTGTTGGAAATCTCTTTTCATCCTCTATCTAGCTACCTTGGTCCGGTCATAAGAAGGTTAGTTCTTCACTATCAAAATTGAACTCGTGATTCGGCGGGTTTAGTGCCAAAATTTTGTGATTCTTACTTCAATTGATTTCTGTTATTGTACCTCTTGTTTTTATGATTGTGTAGCATCCATTCATGTTGTAAAATCATGAATTTTTCCTTTGAATCTTTCCCATACATAAAATTGGCATACCCTACCCTTGCCCTATTGTTGTCGATTTTGATCAACTGATTAATTTATTGGTTTATGATCTTGTTCCTTTTGATTGTATGTGTTATTAACATTTACTCCTTCCTTGTTAACATGACATTGCAACCCCTATAGCTTGTTAACATGACATTGCAACCCCTATAGCTTGTTAACATGACATTGCAACCCCTATAGCTTGTTAACATGACATTGCAACCCCTATAGCTTGTTAACATGAAATCGCAATTTGCCTTACTGCCCTTTTCTTAGTGTCAAAATTTGTTTGTTAATTGGGATGGTAATTCAGGTTGTTTCCTGTTAAGTTCTTGGCTATCACATCACACATCGAAGGGGGAGGCACCTGCGGCATCTGATTACTGATTTCTGATAGGTTTGGTGAGTGGAATCGGTAAGGAAATAGGGTATTTGTTTGGTTATTAAGTATGCATACTTAGTTTGGTTTTGTCTTTGCCTTATGATGTTATAGGTGGATTGGATCCCTTGAATAAAGGAAAAGGAATAGCTTCTTGTTCAGAGACAAGAGAGGTAGGATCTATGCCTCATCGGTTTCTCCAGAGATCCTTGTTGTTTGCTTGTTGATTTCGGTACCTACACTTATGATGTTGTATACACATATATGTGAGATGATGTATGTATGAGTTTCAGATTGATTTGAGGCTTATTTAAGCATTGTCGAACCCTTGAGATAGGTTATGTGTGCCTAATTTGCATGTGTTATGTGTATTAAACATGCTGATTGTGTTCTGACATGATTGAGGATACCATATTGTGGTATTGTGTGCTTTGTGCTTGCCTGTGTGAGCTTTTATGTGTTTGTGTGTCAGAATCCTTTTCCGGTGGCCATTCGGGGTAAGCGCTGATGCTCCTTGGGAGAGGAGAGGTTCTTACTGGTATGAGAGTCGTATGGGTGGCAATCCCCAACATGTGCACACTGGATTCCTAGTCCTTGTGTGGCTAGAAAACCTTGTCCTTGTGTGGCAAGATGCCCTTATCCTTGTGTGATTTGGATGCCCTTATCCTTGTGTGGTTTGGATGCCCTTATCCTTATGTGGTTTGGATGCCCTTGTCCTTGTGTGGCTTGGATGCCTTGTCATTATGTGGCAAGATGAATAGGCTTGCTGTGTGCTAACCTTTATCCTTTGTGCAGCGAAGCCTTGGAAAATACAGGTGGAAGGGGATGGCCTTTTCCTATTGCTAAGATGTTTGATGAGTTTTACTTGCCTGTGTTCTTCTGATTTTCGGAAGTGTTTGTAGTCCACCCTCAGCCTTAACTTTCGGCCCTATCCCTATTTTTTTTTGGTTGAATGATGATTATGTGATCCCTTTTAGCTTGTATAGACTGATATAATGTTGTTTGGAAGATGTATGTTTAAGATTTCTGTAGATCTTATGATATTGTGACCCTACTGAGATTCTTGTAATCTCATTCTGTTGTTTTCACTATTTTTCAAGCTTAGGTACATTTGCTGTTCGTGGTACCAGTGTGTGAGATCCAGGCTGCACGGCGGGGCGATATTGCATCACATTTGCATTCATGTTTCCTTGGTTGCTTGTGCATATAACATGAACATTGATTGGACTACTTTTTGGTTCTTCGAGTCCCTCCTTTGGTTGTTTGTTTTCAAATTATATTGAAGGTTTACTTGTTGGATTTTTAGATCCCTGTGGGACTTATGTGTTGTGGTTCCAATGATTCAATTTAAAGACTTCTGCTGATGTTTTATTCACTCCATACGATACCAGAATGCTAGTCCAATATCATGCTTCAATTGTTACAAGTTCAAAGAATGAATATGTTAAAATAAAAAATTAGATGGGTAAGCCTTGTGGGATTCAAATAGGTCCTGGTCTTGGGCTTGTTTGGGTTTCACGGCGGTAAAGGTCTTATTAGGAGCAATGATAATAACTGGTTCGGAATTGGGGTCCTTACACCTATTATATAAATGTTGTTCGGAAGATGTTTGTTTAGGTTTCCTCAAATCTTATGATGTTTCGACTCTTCTGAGATTCTTATAATCTCATATCATTGCTTCCCACCTTTTTCAGGCTTAGGTTAATGTTTTGCTAGCGGTACCAAGGTGTGAGATTAGGGCTGCTGTGAAACCCCGATAAGGGTAAAACGGTAAATTTTTACCGTCTAGTTGGTGAATTGGTGTTGTAATTTTTTCTATAAAATATAAGATATTATTTTTAATAATAAATAATATCATATTAAATTAATATTTATTATTATAAATAAATTTATTGATATTGCAATTTTCTGTTATATAAAATAAAATAAGGAGAGAAGGGAATGTTTATACTTCTGGCAGTATTTTATTAGAAATCGTTTACTGACACATGCTAGTCAATTATTTGTCCTGCACATTAAGTTATAAAATAACATTCTTTTGATTTATGGAATATACTTGCTGAAATTCCTGGCGTTGTGATTCTTCTTCAACTTGTAACTTGTAAAAGCACGACAACAATCTTTTTTTTTCCCCAGGACTGGTTCATATCCCCTGGACAAGTAAGAAAGTCTCGTGCAGTAGACCGAAACAGAGAGCGGTACCTTCACCTTCGTGGAGCATCTTTGCAGACTTCCCAGACCATCAAATTTAGAGTCATGATTGATTGCTGAGTGAGAAAGTGGAGAATGACATTAGCAAAAGAACATCCAAAAATGCTTAGCCAAGTATCCTACGGTTCTTACCATATGTTAATTAAGAAGAAGAAATCATCCTTAATACCTTTATCTGGATTTAAACTGGGCAGATATCACATGGTTAAAATTTCTAGTTCGAGCTCTATCCTATACCTCTCTAATCCCAGGTTTTTTGTGCTTTTCGGACTGAAAATGAGGGACTTAGAAGATACTGGAAAGATGGACCCCTCCATGTTCAAAGCAAAGAGAAAAGTCCAACCTTTGCAGTTGGACTAAACTTCAAGAGATGGTGGGCTCGTGATGCGACACATCAGGACTGTTTTGCAAGGGATATTGTCAACTTTATATTAGATCTGCCAGAAGACAAATTTAGGAGTACGATTAAAATTTGACATGTTGACATGTTGACTTTATATTAGATCTTCCCACCAACTAGTGTTCCACGTGTATGTTTGACATGTTGACCGGGCCGGAAATCGAGGTGGTAAAAATTTACCGTTTTACCCTTATCGGACCGGAACTTGTTTCTAGGCCTGTTTATTTCCCCTAAGGCTTTTACGTACCTTTGACTTATTTCCGGACCCGTTTATTACCCTAAGGCCCTATACGTACCTTTTTAAGCCCATCTGCTTATCCTAGCCGCTGTCACTGCTTTCATTTCAGATAGAAAACCCACGTTCTCTTCGCCCTCTATCCTTTTCCACGCTATTTTCAACTGGCCGCCACCAGTTTTCTTTGTTTGGTGTGCCTTCCTCCGTACAACCCAACGATCATCTCTAGCCCCCTTCTGTTTTCCACTGTTGGATTGTTCGTCAGTTCTATAGATCGGTGAGGGAACGGTAGGAATTTTCTATTCCGTATTTTAATTCTGGTATGTAATTGTTTGTTCTGATAGTGGTTTGATTCAGGTGGATATGAATCTGGGTATCGCGATAAGAGCAAAGGAATTTCCACCAATTCATCTGCACGCCAGGTAGGAGACTATGCCTCATACGTTTGATCGGCAATCTTTTCGTTCTTTCGTTTATGCTTTTGTCTTCTTCAGATTCTGTCTTATCCTCAATCCTTGGCTCCACTCGTAGTTATTTCGTGTGATAGTTTGTAGATCCTTGCTGCCAATAACCTTTTAATAGATTTACGCCTTGTTTGACTATGTATGCTTTCTGCCTAGGTTGATTCAAGTTTATTAGGTTGTTTCTCTGTTTGTTATGCGATACACTGTGTCAGTTTCGTCCTTTGTTCGAAATGTTTGCCTGCCTAAACGTATTCCTATCACCAGTATACACACCTTGTATGAGATCCCTCTCGTCCGCCTGAACCCCCTCTTACGAGTCACACCCGGAGTGGTTTATCTCCTAATTGATTTCTATTGTTTCTATCGATTTCCCCTTAGCCCGTCTTTCCCCAATTCGTGCTTTTGCTGGATGCGATTATGCAGTCCGGTTTGCGTTCTGCTTGGACAGGGGCTCCCTTTCTCTGGAACGCGGTTGACCTTTGATACCCCACACTGTTTCCTTCCGTCCGTGGTTCCCAATCTCCACTTCCCTCAGTACCGTAGCTTCCTTCGTCTTGTCCAGTATAAAAGTCGGACTAGACCCTTCCTCTTCTTGCGTTTTCCGGCTCCTTCAACCTGTTCTCCTTTCACTCCGGTCACCGATGAGAAGTCCCAACTCGCAGCACCGGAGTTCTCTTTTCCTTTTACGATGAGCTTGGCGTCTTCCTTTGCTTCGTCAATGTTCCACCTGTTGCTCCCGTTCAATGAGAGCAAGAAGAATACCAGTCTTGCAACCAACCGTACCACCATCAGCCTTCATGCATTCCGAGAGAAATTTCTCCAGTGCGTCGATTCCCATGGTCTCATTCCTCGCCGGATTCATTTCCGTCGCCCCTTCTTCCTTCCCCTTGGGCACCAACTCGCATCTCCTGTTCTTTCACGTTGAGCGAGGCGTGCCCTCCTGCTGCTCCATCGATTTCCCCCCCCACCTACTGTTAATGCGTCCCCTTCCTTCTTCTATGTCGAGAGAGACGAGTCTTCCCGGTTGCTTCACAGAATCCCCCATAGGCTGGTCTGGCGAGTACCCAGCTTCCCCTGCTAATCCTTCTTCCTCCTTGTACGTCGAACGAAGTGTGCCCTTGTTTACTCTGTTGATTTATCAACCATTGCTTCCGTTTTACCCAGCCGGCCCTTCCAATTTCTCTTCTTCTTTTCTTCCTTTTTCTTTCTCTCGTCAAGTATGTCCCTCCTTTTTCCTCTTGAATTCCTTTCGTTTGTGTTCTTTTCCTAGTGAAGTTCGTACCAGGCGTGCTCTTCTTCTTTCTCATTGATTTTTTTCTATCGTGTTTCCCTTCCTTGTAGTTCTGTACCCAGCGGGTACTCCTTTGCCTCATAGGTCTGTTTGCTTTATTTCATGTTATTTTATGCTGACACAAACCCTGTATTATCTAATAAATTTTTGTAGTATAATAACGTTGTTGGAAAATAACTACACTGATAACCGCCAGTAAATTTTCGTCGTAAAGTGCAGAACTTTTTCGTTCCTCTTGTCAGCCGTTTGCTTTGTTCCAACATCCTGTCGCTGGCACGTCATTTACTTATTTCACTTTAGTTTATATTATATTATATAAGGTTCCTATGGCTTTCAATGAAATGGTTTAACAATGAGTGTGATATTTAGTCAATGTTTGTATTCAGTTTGGTAACTACAGTGAGTAAACGTTCGCTTGGCCAATGCGAGGTGAGTATACGGAATCCCAGTGATAGGGGAGAGTTACTTACCTGTTCGGGAGTCGTATGGGTGTTGTCTTCGTTTGCCTGCCACATCTTCGCAGGTTGGTTCGTATTGTGTATTGAGACGGGTATGATACGTGTTTTGTTTTCTCTGCCTAGTCTTGGACAACACTGGCAGTAGGGGTTACGTATATACGTAGTACTTTCCTAAAGTATAAATTAACACTGCCAGTGGGCTCCCGGTTTCCCTTTAGCGGGGGTTACCCGAGGAGTGATTTATTTTGTCTATCCCGATGGGTTTTTGTTTGGCATTGCTAGCCGTAATGTGTTACGAGTTGTTGAGTTATAACCTATTGGGCTGGAATCATGTTTTACGTTATAAAATCAAATGTATGAATTCCATATTCTTCGAGTTGTTACGGTTATGTCTTTGTTCGTATAGAAATCCGTTCCTTCTCTTCTTGTATGTGTTCTCGTTTCCCTGTAGGACATATGATGCTGTGACTCCTACTGAGATTTTTATCTCACCCATTGATGTTTCCCCCTTTTAGGAGTAGTTCATGAGCCGTAGACGGCGTTTGAGGTGTGAGTGCTTCCTACGACTTGGCTGGACTATCACATTTGCACATTTTACATGGTTTTCTTTTCTGCCATTTCCTGTTTGACTCGTTTTGATGTTTTGACTCACATTATATTTTATGCGTTTATTCCCCACTGGATACGGTTTTTATGTACCAGGCTTTAAGCCAGTTTGTGATTTTGGGCTTATGACTGTATGGACCCGTTTTCCATTTTGAATATTTTTGATCCATTCGAATAAAGTCTTCCGCTGTGGTATTTTGTTCACTCCGATTTTTATGCCAGATGTCTGTTTCTTATTTGATATGCTCCAATTTTTGAAATATTAAATACGTTTGTTTTGGGAATCATGTTTGAAAAGTCGTCTAAGCCTTGTGGGATTCGGATTGGTCCAAGTGTTGGGCTTGTCCGGGTTTCACGGCGGTAAGGACCTGGTTTTCAGGTTCGGGTCCTTATAGCTGCACTACGGAACAATTGCATACCACATTTCGGTTTTATTTTATGGCTTTCTGATTGCTATTCTTGTTTCTGCATGTTACGATGAACATATACTTGCTGATTGAGTTTTCCTTGAGACTTGTGTGTTATGGTTTTCACTGGATTTACGTTTGCTTAAATTAAAGTCTTCCGCTAATGATTTCTTTAATTCCGTTTTATACCAAAAATTTCACTTAATGAAATTGCATACTCCAATCTTAAAAACAACTTGTTTAACTAATGAATTTAATAATTAATCATTTAGAGCCTTGTGGGATTCAAATAGAACCTTGTGAGGGCTTATTCGGGTTTCATGACGGTAAAGGTCCTTATAGGTTGGGTTTGGATCCTTACAGGGGTGGTAGTGGAGCATGGTTGTATGTTTAGAATGGTTGTATGTTTTGCTTGATGATATATGTTTTTGCTTTATATGTGCTTTGCTATGCCAAGACATGTTATGGTTTGCTGTGTTTTGTTTGCATATGTGTGTTCTGTTTCTATTTTCATATATACATATCGTCCACTGTATGTCCCTCCACCTGGTACCATTTTCTTTAACTAGTTATGCATTTATGTTTATGTATTGGAGTGTTATACCATATATGTGCTTGTTTAGTATGGCAAGGTCGACTAGGACAAAAAGTGCTACGAGGGCTCGTCAGGATAGGAATGAGGAACAGGTCGAGCACAATGAGTAGATTGGGCAACTTGAGCTCGATATTCAGATTGAACAACCAAGTAAACAGGCCACACCAATTTACGAAGAAAATTGAGTTGCACCAGCTTAGGACCCCGTGTTAGTCCAGATTTTGGCTTCGATACAAGATATGTTGCGTGGTATCACTAAACACCTACAATGTGTTGAGGCACCAGGCCCACATGAGCCTACACCATCCGGACCAGACCCTATTCCACCTCTTGCCCCGGTTCAGCCAACAAAACCGAGAGAGGCTGAGAGACTTCCTATTCTGATCACCAAGTTGCTGAAAGAAGCTCGTCAATTGGGTTGCAAAGATTTCAATGGTTCAGAAGATGTTGTTGTAGTCCGAGAGTGGATTGATACTTTGTGTTGTGTTGCCTTATTCTTGTGCATTACTGATGATGATAAAGTTTTCATCGCCACATTCTTGTTTGAGGGAGAGGCCTTTGCGTTGTGGACTGTTGTTAGCTTGAGATTCAGAGATTGTTTGCCAACTTGGGACGAGTTCAATGAAAAATTCTATACCAGGTTTCACAACAATGAACAACAATAATCTTTCTATAGGGTTGAACAAGGTACCCGCTTAGTTATGGAGTTCGAAAAGGAACTGAGAGGAGTTATCCTATTTTGGACCTGAGGAGGATCGCACTCTATCCCAATTTGCACAACGTTTTCAAGATGGTTTTAGCACTGATGCCAAGACCATCGTTAGCAGGACACCTGTGAAAAATTTTCAGGAGTTGATCAGAAACCTCCTAGTCAGGTGCGCACAGCTACAACACAAAGTAGTGGTCCATTTCATCATGGTTCAAAGTTTGGCCATCATTCGGGACCCCTATCCTCCGAAATCATTTCATTCAAAAGACACTGGCAATGGAAATTCCAAGACACATTCAGCAGGTTCCAGTCTAAGTGTGAGCAGACCCCTATGGTGTCCGAATTACCATCAGTATCATGTCCCTCCTTGTTCGCAGCTACATAGGTGTTATAATTGTGGGGAGCAATATACAAAATCAATGCCTTAAGTTGAGACGTGACGGTTCGCAGACTTTCGAAGCACCAAGTTTGAATGGTGGTCATGCCAATCCTTCTAAGCCAGCAGCTCGTACACCCGGTAGACCTCCCAGTGGAACCGCATCAGGTTCGCAGCCTAGACCTACGAGACTTTTTACTTTGACGAACGTTGAGGCCTGTGCAAGCCCCAATGTGGTTACAGGTACTGTCTCTGTCTTTTCCCATTTAGTTAAAGTTTTTTTGGACCCTGGAGCGAATAAATCATTTGTGAGTCCCAGAGTAACAGCTAGTTCAGATTAGCCCTTGTCCCCTTTGATTCCTCCAATTGCGATTTTGACTCCTTGGGGAAAACTGTTGACATGTGATCTAGTGTACATTGGTTGTGTTTTACACATGGGTTCAGTCGTGATTGAAGTGGATCTAATTATATTAGACATCCGAGAGCTAAATATGATATTAGGCATGGATTTTTTGGCAAAATACCAAGTTCGGATGGAATGTTTTACAAAGCGTGTGTGGTTTAGCCTTCCAGATGGTTCTGAGTATTGTTTTGATGGTGATAGGCCAGTTGCTCTGACTTGCATGATTTCCTGGCTTGATGCGAAAGAGATTGATCAGCAAGGGATGCACAGCATACCTTGTGCATGTGCGTGACACTTCTGTGGAATCTTCAAATATGAGTTATGTTTCCGTGGTTTGTGAATTCCCGGATGTATTCCTAAAAGATGTAGCCAGTTTTCCACCAGCTAGAGAAGTCAAGTTCATAATCGAATTATTACTTGGTACGAGTCCTATCTCTATACCTCCTCGTCGTATGGCTCCAATAGAGATGAAAGAGTTGACTACCCAATTATAATACTTTTTGGATCGTGGTTTCATTCAGCCTAGTGTGCCACCTTAGGGAGCACCCGTTCTATCCGTGAAGAAGATAGACGGTTTGTTATAATTGTGTATCGATTACCGGTAGCTAAACCGTGTAACCATGAAGAACAAGTACTCCTTGCTGCACATAGATGACTTGTTTGACCAGTTATAGGGAGCAACCATGTTCTCTAAAATTGATCTAAGCTCTGGATACCATCAGTTAAGACAAACATACCAAAGATTGCTTTCAGATGGCGTTATGACCACAACGAGTTCCTTGTTATGCCATTCGGCTTGACCAATGCACCAGCAGTGTTCATGGATTTGATGAACAGGGTATTCCGTGAGTTTCTGGATAGATTTGTGATAGTCTTCATCGACAATACTCTATTTACTCAAAGTCAGAAGAGGAGCATATCGAGAACTTGTGGATTGTGCTACAAATTTTGAGAGATCGGCAACTGTGTGCTAAGTACTCAAAGTGTGAGTTCTGGTTATGTGAGGTTGGTTTCCTTGGCCACATTGTTTCTGCCTATGGGGTTCTTGTTGATCCTAGGAAGATTGAAGTTGTTGTTTCTTGGGAACCCCCACGAAGTATGTTCAAAGTTTGCAGCTTTCTTGGCTTAGCTGATTATTACAATCGCTTTGTGGAAAATTTTTCATTGCTAGCAAGTCCTTTGACATGATTGACGCGCAAAGGTGAACAGTTTGTGTGGTCTGAAAATCATTAGTAAAGTTTTGAAGAGCTAAAGAACATAGTGGTTTATACACCTATCCTTACATTGACGGTGAGCGAAAAATAGTATGTGGTGTACATCAATGCATCAAAATTTGGCCTTGATTGCTTGTTGATGCAGGATGGGAAAGTCGTTGCTTATGCTCCCCGACAGTTATGTTCGCATTAGAGCAACTACCATACACAAGATTTGGAGTTTGCATAGAAAAATTGGTGCCATTACCTATAGTGAGAGAGTTGCAGAAATTTCACCGATCATAAAAGTTTGAAGTACATCCTTACCCAGAAAGACTTGAATATGAGACAACAAAGATTGTTAAAGCTAATTAAAGACTATGATCTGATTATCTATAATCACCACGGAAAGGCTAATGTTGTACATGTGTGTGCATTACCTGCCAATATTGCTGAGTTTGAGAGGTTCACGTGTGCAGCTTGGCAGTGATTGTTCAGGTTCATTATTAGTCTGGATTGAAGTTAAACCTACCTTGCTGGAAGAAATCCATGTTCAGAAATCTAAAAATCCGAGATTGGTTCAAATTCGGCAGCACTAGTTGATGGTGTTGATGTCGTAGTTCATGATTTCCAAGTTCGAGATGATGAAATCCTTCTCTTCTGAGATCGTGTGTGTGTGCCATAAGATGTTGATGTGCGCAACTTAATTATGTTCAAGGCACATAGTTCAAAGTTTGCTATTTATCCCAAAAGTACCAAGATATATCGAGACTTAAAAGAACAGTTTTGGTGTCCAGGTATGATATGCCACATTGCGGAATTTGTAGCCAGATGTCTAGTATGCCAAAAAGTGAAAATCGAACATCAAAGACCCGCAGGTTTGTTACAGTCACTTCTGATTCCATAACAGAAGTGGAAGCACATTACCATGGATTTCATGGTTAGTTTACCAAGATTTCAAAAGGATACGATGTTATTTGGGGGATTGTGGACAGATTGATAATGTCTTCACATTTTCTGCCTGTCTGAGTTACATATACACTACTTAGAGGAGATTGTACATTTACATGGTGTGCCTGTGTCCATTGTTTCAAATCGAGATTCCCGTTTCACTTTATATTTTTCAGAGAAATTCCAAAATACCTTGGGTTTGAGATTGAATTTCAGTACTGTTTTTCATCCTCAAACTGATGGACAATCCGAGAGAACAATTTTGACGCTAGAGAACAATTCGCACACACACACATGCTATGTGCGTATGTGCTTGACAGGAAAACTAGTTGGGACAAATGTCTTTCTTTAGCAGAGTTCGCTTACAACAACAGTTTTCATGTAAGCATCGGAATGGCCCCTTATGAAGCCTTGTATGGTAGACGTTGCAGAACCCCGATTTTCTGGAATGAAGTAGGCAACAGACGCCTAGACAATCCGAAATTGTTAGATCAAGTAACCAAGCAATTGAATCTGATATGGAAAATATTAAAGACAACATAAGATAGCTAGAAAAACTATGCAGATAACCGACGAAGAGAGCTTGAATTTGCATTAGTTGAAAAATTATTTCTGAAAGTTACCTCGTGGAAAGAGCACCCCGTTATATTGGTCCGTATGATATTACAGAAAGAGTTGGTCCTATAACATATTGTCTTGTATTGCCTCTAAGTATGGAAAGAATCCACAGCATGTTCTATGTTTCGATATTGCAAAAGTATGTTCGAGACCCTGCTCACGTTCTTGAAGATCCTCCAGTCGAGGTTGCTAAAGACCTATCCTATCCCGTACAGGTAGTTGCTATTTTAGATTGATCTATCCGTTAGCTCCGTAGTCGTAATGTTCATATGGTTCGTGTTGTTTGGCGTAACGGCCAAATTGAAAATAGTCTTGGGAGAACGAGGAGTTGATGCGGGCGAAATACTCACCTATTTCTATAGCTCTTGTGCAGAAATTTCGAGGAAAAAATTTTTGTAAGGTGGGGAGGAAGTGAGACCTTGATCTTTGGTGGGTTAGATGTCCGAGAAGTCCGTGTGTCAGAAATGGCACTTAGGGACCGATGCAGTAGAAATGACCATTTTTTCCCTGATGATTGAATGCATGATGGCCCTTAAAGATTTATTTCTTATATTTTTTGTGATTTATTCAGGTATTTTTGTATTAATTATCATTAGTTTAAATCCCCATTGTTCAAAATATTAGATAATTCTTTGTTATCTTAAAAGTAGTTAGGAGTTATCCTTTAAGCCTAATTATCCAAAGTATTATGGATTATCTTTTAACTTCATTATCCTAAATATTGAGGAATTATCTTCTAGAATTTAGGAATTTTCTTTTAGTGGAACTATCTTTTAAGCTTTATCTTATCCTTTAAGCACCTATATAAGCATAGGTTGGCCACCCCATTCCTCACACTCTCATTCTCTCTTTTGTTTCTTCACAAACACAAATCTTCTTTTCCTTTCTTCCCTTATAGCCGAGACCTACACCATCACTACCAAAGTTTCTGAAAAGTTCCCTCCTTCATCAGATCATTACATGTGATAGCTTGTTGGATTTCTCTTATCATGTTGCATCCTTGCTTGAATTCACATTCAGAATGTTAGTGGTTTTCAGTTTTATTATTGCCGAAATTTTCCATTCCCTATGTGTGTGCCAATTTTTGTGCTTCTTCTTCAGAAAATTATGAATTTTGTTCCTCTTGTTCGTATGAACATCTGATACCTATTTCCCTTTTAATTTCACAAAATCACAACCTTCCTCATTGTTCTTCTTGAATATCGTGATTACCTCTTAAAACCTTAAGTGTTGCTGAATTATACACCATTAAGGGATTGGATAATCAGGTTGAAAACTGTTGGGTTCTTGGTCATCACTTCAAGCATTCAGAGGGAGATTACTGGTGCATCTGGATCGTTGGTTTTGGTAAGTTTTGGTGAGTAAGTTTTGTGAGGATCGTAGGTTGTTCTTTGTTTTTCTGTTTTCATATTGCATACTTACTTTTTGTGTTGTCTTTGCCTTATAATTGTTTAGGTGTTTCTGATCCTTGTAGTAAAGGCAAAGGAGTAGATTCTTGTTCAAATGAGTGAGAGGTAGGATCTATACCTCATCGGTTTCTCCAGAAATCACCTTGCTTGTTTCTTTGATTTGGGTTTGCTTAATAGTGTATGCATGCTTGCGGATTATGGTATTAGTTTCTTGATAATTTCGGAACCATAGGGTTTACTATTGCCCTATTTCAGATTGGTTCATTTTGTATTAGTTTGTGCATTGTGTTGTGATTTTACTGGGGATACCGTGTTGTGTTTCTATATTCGTGTATGTGTGTATGTGTGTTTATGTGTGTATATGCGAGTATGAGTGTTAGGATCCTCTTTCCGGTGGCTATGCGTAGTAAGTATTGATGCTCCTAATGTAGAGGAGAGGTGCTTACCGAACTAGGAGTTGTATGGTGATTGTTCCCCGCAAGTGCACGTTGGATGCCCCTATACCGGTTAGAGTCCGAACTTGGGATGCCCTGCAAATCGTCTGGTATCAAGCCCGGATTATTTTGGCAAGTTTTCCTATCCTTGTGTGGCAGGATGCCCTGTAAGACCCCGAATTTTGAGTCCTAGAAGTCCAGAACCCAGTGCAGGTGAAAAGACGATTTTTCTCCTAAAAGAAAGGATGTGTGATGGACGAAATTGGTAAGATTGTTTAGTAGTTAACTTTGTTTTAAATTTCCTTTGATCTAAGTTCTTATAGATGGATAATTTCCTTACAGATTGTCTTTATAGAGGGATAATTGCCTTAGAGATTAAAGACCCTAAAAATAGGAAAGATAATTTAGAGTTTAATTATCTGGTAGATTATCTTATTATGATAAAATAATTAAAAGTAGTAATCATAATTCTATACCCATTCATTATAAATAGGAAGCCAACCCCACAAAAATCATTCATAAAAAACTTACAAATTCGTATGAGTTTAAAACCCTATACCTCCCTATAGTCGTCATAATTCTCAGAAACTTCAAACCATCATAACTCACTCATCGTTCGTCAGATCTCTGCGAATAATAGCTTGTTGGAAAGCTCTCTTCATTCTCTTTCCAAAAATATTTAATTTTGTTTTAAGGATATTAGTATTTATTTATCTAGGTTAATTTGAAAATCGGCGGCGGAATTAGGTTTCGCCAAATCTTCTTGAACTTCAAAATAGCATAACTTTCTAATTGTTTGTCAGATCCTTACAAATAATAGCTCGTTGGAAAGATCTTTTCATACTCTTTACATCCATATATAAATTGAAGCTTTTATGTAAATATTTCCTTATTTAAGGTTAAGACGAAATCGTCCTATGTCCTACTTTTAGTGACAAGATTTGCATAGTTAATTGGAATGGTAAATTCAGGTTGAATCTTGTTAAGTTCCTGGCTATCACATCACACATTCAAGGGGAAGGCACCTGAAACTTCTGATCACTGGTTTTCTGATAGGTTTGGTGAGTGGTATTGGTAAGGACATAGGGTATTCAATTGACTATTGAATATGCATGCTTAATTTGCTTTTGTCTTTTCCTGGTGATAATTTAGGTGGTTCGGATTTACTTAATAAAAGTAAAGGAGTAGCTTCTTGTTCAGAGACAAGAGAGGTAGGATCTACGCCTCATTTGTTTCTCCAGAGACCCTTGTTATTTTCTTGATATTTTTGTTACCTGCCCTTGTTGTATTGCTTGCGATTGGATTATAGGGTGAGAGTATGAAATTCGGAATGAGATATGGATCTCATAGGCTATATCGAACCCCTGAGTTAGGTATTGAGTGTCTGGGTTGCATATGTTATGTGAATTGAATATGCTGATTGTGTTCTGACATGATTGAGGATACCCTGTTGTGGTATTATGTTTTGTACTTGCCTGTGTGTGCTTGTACGTGTCTATATGTCAGAATCCTATTCCGGTGGACATTCGGGGTAAGCGCTGATGCTCCTAGAGAGAGGAGAGGTTCTTGCCGGTTTAGGGAGTTGTATAGGCGGCAAACCAGCAAGTGCACGCTGGATATCTGTCCTTGCGAGGCAGGAAGCCCTTATCTTGCGAGGTTTGGGATGCCCTAGTAGGTATGTGACTAGGGAAGACTTGTTCGTGTGGGACTAGTCGACTTGTCCTTGCGAGGACAAGATGAAAGGCTTACTGATTAGTTTGCGTGTGAACCATGTATCCTTTGCGCAGTAAGTTTTGGACAACACAGGTGGAAGGGGATGGCCTTTCTTCTTCATTGCCGAGGGAAATCTGATGTGTTTCACCTGCCTGTGTACTTCTGACCTTTCGGAAGTGTTTGCAGTCCTCCCTCATCCATAGATTCGGCCCTAACCTCTTTTGATTGATTTTTGAATTGTGTGATCCCCTTTAGCTGTTTAGGAATGATCTTATGTGAAATGGGAGATTTGTGTTTAGGGATTCTGTAGATCTTATGATGCTGTGACCCTACTGAGATTCTTGTAATCTCATACCGTTGTTTTTACCATTTTTCAGGCTTAGGTACAACCACTGTTCGTGGTACCAGTGTGTGAGATCAAGGCTGCACGACGGGGCAATATCGCATCACATTTGCTTACTTGTTTACTTGCGCATATAACATGAAAGATTGAACAACTTTCTGGTTTATTTGAAGCACTCTTCTTTACTTGCTATTTCCGAACCTTGATGAAGAATTTCTTGCTGGTTATGTGGATCCCTATGGGACTTGTGTGTTATGAACCCAAAGATTTAATTTAAGACTTCCGCTGATGTTTTATTTACTCCGTATGATACCATAACATGTGTCCAATATCATGCTCCAATTATTGATAAGCAATAAGATTAACAAGCTTAAAATTGGTAGTTTATGATTAGCCTGGTGAGATTCAAATTGGTCTTAGGTGTCATTTAGGCTTATTTGGGTTTCACGGCGGTAATGACCTTAATCGAAGCAATTATTAATAGTTAGGAATTGGGGTCGTTACAAATTTGGTAGCGGAGCATGGTTTAAGGATTATAATTTGTTATATGCTAACTTATTTGTTGATTTTTGGTGATTGCAGGTAAGAACATGGGCACACACTCACTCACTTAGGGGCTAAAACCAAAAGGGAACTAAGGCTGACATGGGATTTAATTAATGGGAATAATAATCAGATGTGATGATTGTTCATCTTTAGTATGTATTAATATGTTTCCGTGGATGATTAGCTATGTTTCTTGTCATTACCGAATGTATATGCATATGATTGATGATGTGTATTGCCGAATATGGGTGATGTGTGAGTCTATGCTTGCTTGATGTTTGATAATGATTCCTATGAGTGTTGATGGAATTGCCAAGAATACCTTTGCATGTGTGCATGTGATTTCCGAAAATTTGTATATTGCTTTCCAGCATATGCGTATCGTCCAGTGCATGCCTCTCCACCAGGTACCACTCCTATTCCTAGTGTCGTATTTAGTGTGTGTTGAGTAACAATCGTACACTTGTGTAGTATGGCACGCTCGAGGCAACAAAGGGATCAACGGGGTAGTTTTGAGATTCAGACTGAACAGCAACCTGTTGAGCAAGATGAGCCAAATGCACAAAATGAGCAGGAAGGGCAAGTTGAGTCCGAAAACCAACCTGAGACACCAGCCACATCAGGCATTGACCCTGTTATGGCACAAATCTTAAATGTGTTACAAGGAATTACTGCAAACCAGCAGCGAATGGAGGCGCAATTTCAGAATGCTCCTGCGCCTGCACCAGAACCTATTCCTCCATTTGAACTTGTGCAGCCGACACATCATAAGGAGACAGAGAGACTTCTCGTCATCATTACAAAATTGCTAAAGGAAGCTCGACAACTTGGATGTAAAGATTTCGGTGGTTCAGCTGGAGCTGCAGTCGCAGCCGCTCGTGAGTGGATGGACAACTTATGCCGAGTATCCTTGTTCCTGCATATCTCGGATGATGACAAGGTTGCCATTGCTACATTCCTACTTGAAGGAGAAGCCCTCGCATGGTGGACATCTGTTAGCTTGCGATTCGGCGATCGTTTGCCAACGTGGGAAGAATTCCGGTACGAATTCGATGAGAGATTCTATACGAGATTCCATAAAAGCGAGCAGCGACAAGCTTTTCACAAACTTGAACAAGGCACCCGCTCGGTGCTGGAATATGAAAAAATGTTAAGAGATTTGTCCCGATTTGCACCTGAAGAAGATCGTACACAACCATCGTCGGTACGACACTGGTGCAGAATTTACAAGAACTAATTGTTGCCGCAACTGAGGCTGAAAAGATCGTGCAAACCAAGAAGTCATCTGCAACCACTAGTGGCGGATCCTATAGGCGAGATTCGACGTTCAATCGGCGAAGGGGACCCTATCCTTTAAGGTCCTATCCTCCGAAAATTAATGGCAATGAAAATACCAACCGAAAGAACTTTTTTGGTTCAAATTCCAATGGATCTTCGTGGAAGTTTCATCAACGACGATGTTACAACTGTGGCGAGATGGGACATATTCAAACTGATTGCCCGAAACCAAGGTTTATCACAAGAATACCTAACACCGGCCGAGGTGGGAATGTCAACCCCGCTAGACCACCAACATGCGCACCAGGAGGACCACCCAACGGATCCACAAGTGAGGCGCAACCAAGACCAACAAGGCTCTTTACTTTGATTGATGCCGAGGCTCGTCCTGAAGTGGTGACAGGTACTATTTCAGTCTTTTCTCGAAACGCTAAAGTATTATTTGATCCAGGAGCAAATAGATCATTTGTAAGTCCAAGGATAGCACTTAACGCGGATCATCCTCTATCTCCCTTGACTCCTCCTATTGCGGTTCTAACTCCTTTGGGAGAACAACTGATTTGTGATCTGGTCTACATCGGCAGTGCTATACGTATGGGATCGAATGTGGTGAAGTGAATCTAATTCCATTAGACATCAGGGAGCTGGATGTGATTTTAGGCATGGATTAACTGGCAAAATATCAAGCCCGTGTGGAGTGTTTCACCAAGCGGGTGTGGTTCACTTTTTCTGATGGTACCGAATACTGTTTTGAAGGAGATAGGCGAGTTGTGCCAACTTGCATGATTTCCTGGCTTAAGGCGAAGCTATTAATCAACAAAGGATGTACAGCATACCTTGCGCATGTACACGATATTTCTAAAGAATTCTCAGATCTGAATTCTGTTCCTGTGGTTTGCGAATTTCCAGAAATATTTCCCGAAGACATAGCCGGACTACCACCATCAAGGGAAGTGGAATTCAGCATTGAGCTAGTGCCAGGTACGAATCCGATTTCCATTCCCCCATATCGTATGGCTCCTGCAAAAATGAAGGAACTAAAGACGCAATTGGAAGATTTGTTGGATCATGGTTTTATTCGACCTAGTGTGTCACCCTGGGGAGCACCTGTTCTGTTCGTGAAAAAGAAAGACAGTTCGCTGTGATTGTGCATTGATTATCGGTAGCTGAACCGTGTGACCGTGAAAAATATATACCCTTTGCCACGCATCGACGATTTGTTTGACCAACTCCAAAGTGCAGCCGTGTTCTCCAAGATTGATCTCAAATCTGGATACCATCAATTGTGAGTTCGTGATGCTGATATTCCGAAGACCTCGTTCATATCGCGATACGGCCACTACGAATTTCTGGTTATGCCATTCAGCTTGACCAATGCACCAGCTGTATTTATGGTCTTGATGAATCGTGTGTTCCGCGAATTCCTGGATAAATTTGTGATATTCTTCATCGACGACATTCTGATTTACTCAATATCGGAAGAGGATTATGCTATGCACTTGCGGATTGTGCTTAAAATCCTGAAGGATCGACGGTTGTTCGTAAAGTACTCAAAAATGCAAATTCTGGTTACGTGAGGTTAGTTTCCTTGGCCATATTGTTTCTGCCCAAGGTGTGTTTGTTGATCCAAAGAAGATTGAAGCCATGATTGCTTGGGAACCTCCGCGAAGTGTGTTTGAAGTTTGTAGTTTCCTAGGCTAAGCAGGATACTACCGTCGTTTTGTGGAAAATTTTTCATCACTTGCCGGACCATTGACAAAACTGACACGCAAGGGTGAGCTATTCATATGGAACGAGAAATGCCAGCAAAGTTTCGAAGAGCCAAAGAATCGGCTAGTTTCTGCACCTATCCTTACCTTACCTATTTGCGGAAAGGAGTATGTGGTCTACAGCGATGCGTCAAAATCTGGACTTGGATGTGTATTGATGCAAGATGGGAAAGTCATTGCCTACGCTTCAAAGCAATTGCGACCGCACGAGATGAACTACCCTACACATGACCTGGAACTTGCAGCCATGGTATTTGCCTTAAAAATATAGCGAAATTATTTATACGGCGAGACGTGTCGAATCTTCACTGATCACAAAAGCCTGAAGTACCTCCTTACACAAAAAGAATTGAATATGAGACAACGAAGATGGGTGGAGCTGATTAAAGACTATGATTTAATCATCGAATATCATCCTGGAAAGGCGAATGTTGTTGCTGATGCCCTGAGCAGAAAGGTTCATCCTCCTTCCCCAACAGTTTTGGCCTACATGCGCACCTATTACCTACCGATGATGCTGGAATTGAAAACTAATCGTGTACATCTTGGCACCGATTTCTCTGGTTCGTTGTTGGCACGAATTGAAGTCGCACCTACCTTAATTGAAGAAATCCGGAATCAACAATTAGAGGATCCGAAATTTACTGAAATTCGGAAGCAACTTGCTGATGGTGTTGATGCCATAGTTCGTGATTTCAGAATACAAGATGACGAAGTACTAGTCTTCAGAAATCGGGTATGTGTTCCACAAAATGTTGATATTCGTAACCTTATTCTATCAGAGGCGCATAGTTCGAAGTTTGCTATTCATCCTGAAAGCACTAAGATGTACCAAGATTTGAAGGGGCAGTATTGGTGGCCAAATATGAAACGTCATATTGCTGAATTCGTTATCCGATGCCTCGTATATCAACAAGTAAAGATCGAACATCAAAGACCCGCTAGTCTACTTCAGTCACTTCCGATTCCAGAATGGAAGTGGGAGCACATCACAATGGATTTTGTGACCGGTTTGCCTAGATCGTAGCGAGGATACAATGCCATTTGGATGATCGTGGATCGACTGACGAAATCTGCACACTTTCTTCCTATACGTGTAACAAATACACCAGAAAAATTGGCAGTTTTACTTAGACGAGATTGTTCGGTTGCATGGAGTACCAGTTTCTATATTTTCAGATCGTGAACCTCGTTTCACTTCACGATTTTGGGAGAAATTCCAGAATGCACTGGGTTCGAGATTGAATTTCAGTACAGCATTTCATCCCCAAACCGATGGTCAATCAGAAAGGACGATTCAGACACTTGAAGACATGCTACGTGCGAGTGTATTGGATCAGCAAACCGGCTGGGATTGAAGCTTACCATTGGCAGAATTTGCTTACAACAATAGTTTTCATGTAAGCATCGGTATGGCACCCTATGAAGCACTATATGAGAGATGCTGCAGAACCCCCATTTGCTGGAATGAAGTAGGCAAGAGACGCCTAGACAATCCAGAATTAATTGACCAAGAAACATAGCAATTAAGCTTGATTCGACAAAGGTTAAAAGCAGCTCAGGATCGGCAGAAAAGTTACGCCGACAATCGACGAAGGGAGCTGGAATTTGTGGTAGGAGACAAAGTGTTTTTGAAAGTCGCCCCATGGAAAGGAGTCCTTCGTTTTCAGCAGCGAGGTAAGCTAACACCTCGCTACATTGGTCCATATGACATTGTTGAAAGAATCGGCCCTGTTGCATACCGACTTGCACTACCTCCAAATATGGAAAGAATTCACAACGTATTTCACATTTCAATGCTAAAAAAGTATATGCGAGATCCTGCTCATGTGCTTAAAGAACCGCCAGTTGAAGTTGCTGAAGACCTATCCTATCCCGTACAGCTAGTTGCCATAATAGACCAGTCAGTTCGACAGCTTTGCAGTCGAAACGTGCCTATGGTACGAGTTGTTTGGTGTAATGGCCAAATTGAGGAGCAGTCTTGGGAGACTGAGGAGACTATGCGTGCAAAATTTCCTTACTTGTTTGATTAGGTACTTATATTAAAAATTTCGAGGACGAAATTCTTATAAGGAGGGGAGGATGTAAGACCCCGAATTTTGAGTCCTAGAAGTCCAGAAGCCAGTGCAGGTGAAAAGACGATTTTTCCCCTAAAAGAAAGCATGTGTGATGGACAAAATTGGTAAGATTGTTTAGTAGTTAACTTTGTTTTAAATTACCTTTGATCTAAGTTCTTATAGATGGATAATTGCCTTAAAGATTGTCCTTATAGAGAAATAATTGCCTTAGAGATTAAAGACCTTAAAAATAAGGAAGATAATTTAGAGTTTAATTATCTGGTAGATTATCTTATTATGATAAAGTGATTAAAAGTAGTAATCATAATTCTATACTCATTCATTATAAATAGGAAGCCAACCCCACAAAAATCATTCATAGAAAATTTACAAATTCATATGAGCCTAAAACCCTATACCTCCTTATAGCCGCTATAATTCGCAGAAACTTCAAACCAGAATAACTCACTCATCGTTCGTCGTATCTCTGCGAATAATAGCTTGTTAGAAAGATCTCTTCATGTTCTTTCCAATTTTTTTTTAGGAGGTTAGTATTTCTTTATCTAAGGTTAATTTGAAAATCGGCGGCGGAATTAGGTTTTCGCCAAATCTTCTTGAACTTCAAAATAGCATAACTTTCTAATCGTTTGTCAGATCCTTACAAATAATAGCTCGTTGGAAAGCTATTTTCATACTCTTTACATTCATATATAAATCGAAGCTTGTATATAAATATTTATTTATTTAAGGTTAAGACGAAATCGTCCTATGCCCTACTTTTAGCGACAAGATTTGCATAGTTAATTGGAATGGTAAATTCAGGTTGAATCTTGTTAAGTTCCTGGCTATCACATCACACATCCAAGGGGGAGGCACCTGCAACGTCTGATCACTGGTTTTCTGAAAGGTTTGGTGAGTGGTATTGGTAAGGACATAGGGTATTCAATTGACTATTGAATATGCATGTTTAGTTTGCTTTTTTCTTTTCCTGGTGATAATTTAGGTGGTTCGGATTTACTTAATAAATAAAAAGGAGTAGCTTCTTGTTCAAAGACAAGAGAGGTAGGATCTACGCCTCATCGGTTTCTCCAGAGACCCCTGTTATTTTCTTGATATTTTTGTTACCTGCTCTTGTTATATTGCTTGCGATTGGATTATAGGGTGAGAGTATGAAATTCGGAATGAGACATGGATCTCATAGGCTATATCGAACCCCTGAGTTAGGTATTGAGTGCCTGAGTTGCATATATTATGTGAATTGAATATGCTGATTGTGTTCTGACATGATTGAGGATACCCTGTTGTGGTATTATGCTTTGTACTTGCCTGTGTGTGCTTGTACGTGTCTGTGTGTCAGGATCCTGTTCCGGTGGCCATTCGGGGTAAGCGCTGATGCTCCTGGGAGAGGAGAGGTTCTTGCCGGTTTAGGGAGTTTTATGGGCGGCAAACCAGCAAGTGCATGCTGGATATCTGTCCTTGCAAGGCCGGATCCCTGCCTTGCGAGGCAGGAAGCCCTTATCTTGCGAGGTTTGGGATGCCCTAGTAGGTATGTGACTAGGGAAGACTTGTCCGTGTGGGACTAGTCGACTTGTCATTGCGAGGACAAGATGAAAGGCTTACTGATTAGTTTGCGTGTTTGTGAATATTTGAGTTTTTCGTCGAGAAAAGTCACCGATTCTGGCAAAGCTCGGCGAGCAATCACTGATTCATTGGTATGTTCACATTCCTGAGGTTGAGAGTTTTAGTTTGATGTATAAAATGCTTGTTTTTGTTGAAAATTTGTATAGATCTCTCATTTCCGGTTTCTTCTCCAATCCGGCCACCGTCCGACCAGTCTCCGGCCGCGCGCCGTTGCTGTCCGGCCACATTCCGCCTCCAAATCCTAAAACATAAATTTTTTCTTGTTAACTAATTTCGACATTCCGAATTCTGATTTGACTTATAGTTTGTGAGATATAAATTTTTAAAGATTTTCTTGAAAAATATGTTTTGATTTTAAATGATAAATTATGATTTTATAAATAATACTATGTTGATTAAAATATAATTTGAGGATTTATCAACTTGAATCCGGATTTTTATGTGATCTTTAGAAAATATGAATCTGTCTCGTTTTGCGTGTTGGCTTGTATGGGTAGTAATTACATGTTTGGTATATTATGCTAGCATGTGACCTGTATTGATTTTTGTGGATTGTGAATTGGATCTCTACTATGCTTTATGATTTACTCTGTTGTGGCTACGTACTAGTAAGTGGGGACCTCACACTTGATTTTCGTTTTAAAATGCATGAATGAGATTTATGTTTTCCAAAAAATTAAATGGTGAATTGAGTTTGTTCTTGGACTTATATATTTTGTGATTTAAAACATGATTGGTTTTACGATTGTGAGATTTGGCATATATACCAATTTTATTATGGTTTGATGCTGAGAGACATATTGTGATATTGTGCATGTGATTGCACTGACTATTGAGATATATGATTATCTGTGAGAGTATATGCCTGCTATTAACACCATGATATTGCGTTGAGTTTGGTTTGCTTTTGACTAGTTGTATATACCATTCTGGTTACTTGAGTATTCCAGTGTATTGACGACCCTTGTTTGAGATTAGTGGCTGACGGGTCACATTGTTAGATGGTCACAAGGAGTTTGACTATAGAAGCCTTTGGCAACACTAGTGTGGATTATATTTTTAAAAAATGATAAAAAGAATCACTAGTGGGCCTTGTCTTCTTTCCTGGCCCGAGAGTAGGTAGGTATTTTGTAGCCGACTTTGCAACTCTTTCAAATAAAGAAATTTATGCATAAGTGTATGAGTAATGTTGAGGGTTTATACAGATTTTATAAATTCAGCTTTGATTTCCAATAACTCGAAGCCAAAAGCGAATACTCTTTCACACAGAACTTCATTGATTCCGCATCACACAAAAGGATAAAACCACATCTAATCAGCTCAACAACACAAGACATCTCAAGCATCTAAAATAATAGAATCAACAACACCCAAATTCAAAATCGCTCTCAACACATCAATCTTCCAAAAAAGACTTAGATGATGTAATCAAAGCACACAAATCACCAAAACACCTTAGGAAACATCAATTCTACTAATAAAAACTCAAAAAATTAATTAAGTTCATCAAAATCAGACGTACCTCAAAAATTACAAATATGATTTGAAGTGGAAAAATCTTTCAATTCACCCACCAAATCTGATTTCTACCTACGAAAATTCATGGAAAACAATCAAGAAAGTGTTTATGCACAATAACCAAGGGTTAATTTCGATTAGAAATCAATTTTAGAGATAGGTTCTCAATGGGGGTATATGTCCTTCAAGGGAGAAACTAACGAGAAGAAGGAATGGTTTAGGACTTAGAAAAAATTTTAAAGTATCAGGTCAGCTATTTATACCTTGGGACCTAGAAAACTTAAAAATTTCAAAATAAATTTTTAAAAGGTCAAACACTCCAAAAGAATCCTATTGCCATTCCAAATAGTTAAATATCAAATTCTAGGATTTAAAATCATCTACGGGCCTTGTAAACTTAAAATAGATCAAAATTGAGAGATTGAGTCCAAAGGCCCCCGATCACTTGAAATGGGCTTGGTAACTCTCAAAATGGTTTTCAAAGGCTCAAAAGGGTCAAAATTGAGAGTTTGGGCTCAAAGGTCCCCGACCACTTGAAATGGGCTCGGTAGCACTCAAAATGGTTTTCAAAGCCACAACGGATTTCCGTTGAACTCAAATCCTCAATTGCATGCAAGATGAGATAAATCACATACACACACACACTAAAATAAAAAAAATAACACATCGCGTGATACAATCGACTCACAACTACGAACACAACACTCTAGATATATGACACGACACCCTAGACATATAAGACACGACATTATAGACATATAAGACACGACACTACAGACATATAAGGCATGACACTCTAGACATATAAGACACGACACATTAGACATATAAGACTCGACACTCTAGACATATAAGACATGACAAGGCTCTATAACTAATTGAAATCTAGTATTTACCAGTGGAAATCCATAGAAAACGATTAAGAAAGTGTTTATGCACAATACATAAAGGTTAATTTCGATTAGAAATTAATTTCATAGACAGGTACTCAATGGAGGTACATGCCTTCTAAAGGAGAATCAACCAAACAAGAAGAAAAAAAAGCTTGGAACTTAGAAAATTTTTCAAAGTATCAGGTTAGCTATTTATACCCTGGGACCTTAAAAACCTAAGATTTCTGAAATAATTTTTTAAAATGTCAAACACACCAAAAAGGTCCTATTGACATTTCAAATAGTTAAATATCAAATTTTGGACTTTAAAATCATCAATAGGCCTTGTAAACCGAAAACAGATCAAAACTAAGATATTAAGTCCAAAGGCCCCAGACCACTCAAAATGGACTCGGTAACACTCAAAATGATTTTCAAAGACTCAAATGGGTCAAAACTGAGAGATTAGGCCCAAAGGCTCCTTACCACATGAAATCGGCCCAGTAGCACTCAAAATGGTTTTCGAAGGCTTAAACAGATTTCCACTAGACTTAAATCCTCAATTGCATGCAAGAAGAGATAGATCACACACATGCTAAAACTGAAAAATGACACCTCGCGTGATACAATTGACTCACAACCACCAATACAACACTCTAGATTTACGAAACATGATACCTAGGCTCTAAGACTTATCAAAATCTGGTTTCTACCAGTAGAAATCCATGGAAAATGATCAAGGAAGTGTTTATGCACAATACCCAAAGGTTAATTTCGATCAGAAATCAATTTCAGAGATTGTTGCTCAGTGGGGGTACATGTCTTTTAAGAGAGAACCAAACGGGAAAAAGAAAAGGCTTGGGACTTCGAAAATTTTTCGAAGTATCAGGTCAACTAATTATATCCTGGGACCTAAAAAATCTAAAAATTCTGAAACAAATTTTAAAAAGGTGAAACACACAAAAAGGGTCTTATTGACATTTCAAATAGTTAAATATCAAATTTTGGGTGTTAAAATCATCAATGAGCCTTTTAAACCGAAAACGGATCAAAACTGAGAGATTGAGTCCAAAGGTCCCCCCCCTCGACTACTCAAAATGGGATCGATACCACTCAAAATATTTTTAAAAGGCTCAAACGGGTCAAAACTAAGAGTTTGGGCCCAAAGATCCTCGACCACTCAAAATGGGTTAGGTAAAACTCAAAATAGTTTTCAAAGGCTCAAAAAGATTTCAGCTGGACTCAAATCCTCAATTGCATACAAGACGAGATAATTCACACACATGCTAAAACCAAAAAAACGACACATCGCATGATACAATCGACTCACAACCACTAACACGACACTCTAGACAAGTAAGACACGACATCTAGGCTCTTTGATTGATCGTAATCTAATTTCTACCAGTGAAAATCAAAAAAAAAATTAAAAAAGTGTTTATGCATAATACAGAAGGGTTAATTTTGATCAAAAATCAATTTCAATGATGGTTGCTTAGTGGAGGCATATGTCCTTTAAGGGAGAACCAAACGGGAAGAAGGAAAAGCTTGGGACTTGGAAAAATTTTCAAAGTATCGGGTCAAGTATTTATACCCTGGGACCTAGAAAACCTAAAAATTTCGAAACAAATCTTTGAAAGGTCAAACAAACCAAAAGGGTCTTAATGATATTTCAAATTGTTAAACCAAAAAAAAAATCATCAATAGGCCTTGTAAACTAAAAAAAAAATCAAAACTGAGATATTGAGTCCAAAGGCCCCCTACCACTCAAAATAGGTTCGGTGACACTCAAAATTGTTTTTGAAGGCTCATATGGGTCAAAATTGAGAGAATGGACTCTAAGGTCCTTGACCACTCAAAATGGGCTCGATAGTACTCAAAATGGTATCCAAAGGCTCAAACAAAGTTATGCTATACTCAAATCCTCAATAGTATACAAGAAGAAATAAACCACATACACTTACTAACACCAAATAACGACACATCACGTGATACAATCGACTCACAAACACCAACACAACACTCTAGACATATGAGACACAACACCTAGGCTCTATAAATGATTGAAATCTGGTTGTTACTTGTGGAAAATGATTAAGAAAGTGTTTATGCACAGTACACAAGGGTTAATTTTGATAAGAAATCAATTTCAGAGATGGGTGCTCAGTGGGGGTACATGCCTTTTAAGGTAGAACCAAACGGGAAGAAGGAAATGCTTGGAACTTAAAAAAATTTTCAAAGTATCAGGTCAGCTATATATACCCTGGGACCTAGAAAACCTAAAAATTCCGAAATGAATTTTTAAAAAGTCAAACCTACCAAAAAGTTCCTATTGATATTTCAAATAGTTAAATATCAAATTTTGGGCTTTAAAATCATCAACAGACCTTGTAATCTGAAAATAGATCAAAATTGAGAGATTGAGTCCAAAGGTCACCTACCAGTCAAATTGGGCTCGGTAACACTCAAAATAGTTTTCAAAGGCTCAAAAGTGTCAACTGAGAGATTTGGCCTAAAGGCTCCCCACCACTTGAAATGGGCTCAATAGCACTAAAAATGGTTTTCAAAGTCTCAAACAGATTTCCGCTGGACTCAAATCCTCAATTGTATCTAAACAAGATAAATCACACACATACGCTAAAATCGAAAAACTACACATCGCTTGATACAATTGACTCATAACCACCAACACAACACTCAAGACATATAAGACATGACACTTAGGCCCTATGATTGTGTCCTTAGCTCATGGGTAAAACTTGGTTAATATTGGTCAACTCTAGTAAAAAAGACTGAATTCATTAACTAACTCGACAGAACCCAATATTTGGAAGGACGGAGTCTCACAAAGATGCGACCATAGGAGTGAAGAGATAACTAGAGGGGAATGGGAAAGAGATATAGAGACATCATTTTATTTTTTATTTATTTGGATGATTATGTATAAAAAAATTATTAATTATTTATATAAAAATATTTATAAAGAGGTTTTATTTTTTATTTTTTTTATTTTTTAGACTGGCTATATCTAGTTATTCTCAAAATCCTTTACCCTTGAGCCGATACGATTTTTAAATCCTTGTTTATTGATAATGATAAGTTACATTTTGAAGAGGCATTCAATATATAATATATTGATATTTTTAAAATTCTAATCCTTCGTTTTGAGAAAACACAGGATATGTGAAAGAATAGAATAGAAAGAAACTGTAGAGAAAAGACACACTTAGTGTTGTGCAAGCTGTCTTTATTTATAGCCTAGACTAAAACAGAAATAGCTACTCAAACGTAACAAGAGCTATATAATCTTTAACAGATTTGACTAAATCCTATGCAATCTCTAATGATTTAGATTGACTGAAAAATTGAATAATCTTAGCACGCCTTCTCAAACTCAATTGTTACTAGAGATTCCATTTAAATCATGTCGGATCTTTTTGAATGGCTCTCCAGCTAACGCATTAGTGATGATATCTGCCATTTGATCTATCAAAGATATGAAATACACATCGAGAGCTTTTCCAGCAACCTATTCTCGGAAAAAATGAAAGTCAAGTTCATTATGTTTGGTATGAGCATGAAAAACTGGATTGGTTGTGAGGTAAGTAGCTCCTAAATTATCACACCATAAAACTAGAGTTTTTGACTGAAAAATTCCAATTTCTTTGAGAAGATTTTGTAACAAAATTAGCTCTACAGTAGCATTTTCCAATGCCTTGTACTTAGCCTCAATGCTAGAACATAACAGTGGGCTATTTGTAAGCACTCCAAGAGATTAAATAAGACCCAAAATATACAGCAAATCCACCAATAGAATGATGATCATCAGAGCAACCTTCTCAATCAACATCTGAGAACGAACTCAATAAATTGGAACTTGAATCATGTAGTGCAATGCCATACTAAGTTGTCCCTTTCATATAGCACAGAATTCTTTTAACTGCCATCCAATGAACTTTTGTAGGTGCTTGTAAAAACTGAAAAATTTTGTTAACTGTAAATGAGATATTTGGCCTTGTGAGAGTTAAATAGTAGTAAAGCCCCTACTGTGCTTCGGTATACAAAAATTTTATTTTATTGCAAAGGTGTGTCTTGCTCCTTCAAGAGTTTGTCTGAACTCATCATTGGGGTAGACATTACATGACAACTTTTCATGTTTGTCTTCTTTAAGAGATCTATTGCATACTTCTTTTGAGTTAGAATAAGTTCTTCCTTCGTGTTGGTTGCTTCTATACCCAAAAAGTAGTGAAATTTTTCGAGATCTTTCATTGCAAACTCATTTTTTAATTGACTGATAAGTTTGTCAACTACCATTGAACTCGAGCTTGCAATAATAATATCATTAACATAAATGAGTATGTAAATTGTAACTCCTGGTCTCTTAAAAACAAACAGAGATATCAGCTTTGTTAAGGATAAAGCCAAGTATTTTGAGTGTCTTACTTAAAAGCTCAAGGCGCCTACTTTAGACCATACAATACCTTGTCCAATTTGCACACAAAATTTGGAAGCTTGGCATTTTCATATCCTGCTGGTTGTCTCATAAAAACATCTTCTTGTAATTTTCCATAAAGGAAGGCATTTTGAACTTCAATTTATCTTAAGTTTCACCCTTGTGAGACTGCCATGGAGAGAATTAGTCCAACTATTGTAAGCTTAATGACTGGGCTAAAAGTATCTCCATAATCAATTTCATATCATTACTTAAACCCTTTAGCAACTAACCTTGCCTTATACCTTTCAACAGTGCCATCTGATTTTTCTTTGATTTAGAAAACTCACTTGCAGTCGATGATATTCTGCGCTCCATATGGATGAACAAGCTTCCATGTTTTGTTCTTCATCAATGTTTGAAACTCAGTATCCATAGCAGCTTTTGACCTAGGATCTTCCATGGCTTGAACATATGAATTGGGAATCTTGTCAACAGTGACAACAAAAGCTTTTTTTATAATAAAAGTCTTCTTTTGCATTGAATATGGCATAGTCCCATTGGTGAACTTCTTGGACTTCAAAATATTATCTTGAACTCTTTTTCGTATATGATATCTTTTGCTTTGCTCAGGCTCCTCAATAGTCAGAGTTTCTTGTGAACTTCTTGGATTAGATGATAAATTTGTTTTTGTAGATCTTACCTCAGAGATAGGAGAGCTAGAGTGATTAGCATTAGACAAAACAAGTTGAAAATTTTCCAATTATGCAATCTCAATTTTTGGTTCACTTGAAGGCTACATCTCTTGATATATAAACTCTTCCTGTTCTTTTGTCTAAGCATTTATAGCCTTTGTGATTGTTACTATATCCAATAAAAACACATTGTTATGATCTAAACTAAAGCTTTCTACAGTTATAAGGTCAAAGGTTAGGTCAACAAGCACAACCAAATGTAAGAAGCATAGAATAATTGAGAGAAGCATTTAGTAGTTTTGAGATTGGCGTGGAATTTTATAGAACTCAAGAAGGGATATGATTGATAAGATAACAACTAGTGAGGAATGATTCATCCCCAAATATTGCGGGAGTAGATGATTGTGCAAGAAGTGCAAGAAGTGCAAGATCAGTTTTGACAAGATGTCGATGTTTGCGTTCAACTAGCTCATTTTGTTGGTGTGTGTGTGGACAAGAGATGCAATGAACCATACCAGTATCAGCAAAATATTTGTGAAGTTTATGATATTCACCACCCCAGTTCAATTGAACAACAAGAATTTCTAAGTTGAATAGTTGCTCTAACATATTTTTGAAACTGAAAAAAGGTATGTTCCACATAGGATTTAGACTGTAGAAGATATAACCATTTAAGATGACTATAATCATCAACAAAATTGACATAGTATTTGTTCCCATTTATTGATAGAAGAGCAGGTCCCCAAACATCAGTGTGAATGAGGCCAAGAAGAGCAATGGAGTTATGCTGAGAAGGTGAGTATGGCAACCGGTGAATTTTGGCTTTTTGAAAAGCATCACAAATAAATGTATTTTTATTGAACGAGCATTGAATATTTGCATGATACGAGCCCTTGAGCGAGAGTCAAACATCTTTTCAAGGGCAAGCCATACCTCAATAGAAGTAGTGAGAAAGAGAACTTGAGCTAGAATCTCTTCTGCCATGGATGACAAGAGAGCACTTAGTACCAACTGATCTTTTTGGTACCATACTGCATGCACTGGATTAGGAACATATTGAAGTTCACCATCAGTTTCTTGGGTCAGCATGCGTGGTGGTGTTTCTATTGAACCATCAACAAAGCCAAGTAAATGTTGCCTCCGTAAATACAGGATTAGTTGGGCTTTCGAAAGTAGGTAATTTTCTCTAGTTAGTTTGACATTGATGAAGTGTGAGAAGTTTGGAGTAAGAAGTAGACCAGTATCACTAATAGATAAAGTTGAACCTACAAAAAAGGAGGTGGCCGAAGAATTAGTAGAGGTCATAAATCTAGGCTCCGCTACAATGAGAAAACAGAGGATATGTGAAAGAATAGAATAAAAAGAAACTGATGAGAAAAGCCATACTTAGTGTTGTGCGAATTGTATTTATTTATAACTTGGACTGAAACAAAAGCAACTACTCAACATAACAAGATCTATATAATCTCTAATAGATTTGACTAAATCCTATGCAATCTTTAACTATTGAGATTGACTGAAAAACTGAATAATCTTAATATAAACACTTAAAATATTATAATATTTCTTTATTAAGTATTTAAACTAATTATATTGGTTAGTATGTCTTCAATTGAACAATGCGAGGAAATCAATATCTATGTATTTTATTTTATGTCAGTTTTATAATTTTATTCATTATTAAATAACAAAATCTTAACAACATTTTATCTTTTTTAATTTTCAACTTGAAAATATCATTTATGATACTTTGTTTTAATTCCATTGCATGACGAAGGAGATATCTATATTATTTTAGAAAAAAAAATAACCTAGACTCAAGAAAGATAATTAATAAATTTTATTAATGATGCTTGGTAAGTGTACTGAGATAGCAATTTTGCTCTAAGATGTGAGTATCTTTTGGTTTTTTTACTTTTCAAAGCTATTGTTTCTTTATATTTAATGTTTTATTTAAGATTTAATTATATAAAAAATATCAATTCAAGATTATTATCTATATAAATTTATGGTAAGTGAGATTAATTATTCATTAGAATATATATCCAGAATGACCTGCAAGCATACCAAATATATATAATTGACATTACATAATAAAAGAGTGAATTCTTAAAAAATATCTTCTTAGGATTAACAATAATTTATATATTACATTAGTATAGATATGGAAGCATTTGGGTTTTATTCTCTATCTAGTGCAATACTTTAGATCCCCTAATATGGGCCTTATATAAGCATTGAACTACACTATAAATGCTAACCCTTATTTGTAAATTATCAATCTGTAAAACATTCTTCCTCCAAATTTTAATTTTTAATGTTTTTACAGTTTTAAAGTTAGATTTTAGTTTTGCTTATAAAAGAATACTGACTTAAGTTATTTCTTATTTCAAGAGATAATTTAATTGTTATACTTGAGTTTTATTTCAGTAAAATATTAAAATGTGATCTAACATTAGATCACAGAGTGGTATATTCTATACTGGTTAAATCCCCAAAAAGAAAAAAATGCAAAAAAAAAAGAGAGTGTCACGATACACATGTACATTTTGTATATGTGGAGTAAATATAATTAATTGAAACATATTAATTTTTTTTAATCCTGTTATGAATATCAAAGGTTTTGAGATTGAAAAAACAAACTTTAGTATATCTATTCAATTATGTAATGAATATTTTGTAACTACAATATTCTTTATCTCCTAATGTTTCTTCATGTACCCTATCATGTTACCTATAAATAGGAGGTAACATTATTATTTGTTTTGTACACTTGCTTGAGTACTTGATAAAGATATTATACTCTTTATATTGTTCTTATTTTTCTCTCTTATTCTTCTCTTCTCAAATTCTTATATTTCTATTGTTATTCTCTCTTAAAAGTTTATATTATTTCTCCTCAATTCTTATTTTATATTCTATAACACGTCATCAGCACGATACTCTTATAAACAAAAAGAGAATCAAGAGTCTTACAAGAGTTCTTCACAAAGAACAAACAAGAATCTTAGTTATTTGGGTGAGTATATTTTTATAATTATTTAGATATAGTCATGTTGTAATATTATTGTTTCATATTGTATGTTCTTAAATTTTATTTTCTTATATTTTTTTAGAAATTTAAGTTCATGATTGTTTTATTTGTTTGAATACATGTTATATTAAAAAAATTATATTAATTTTATAATATAATCATTACTCTAATACAATCTTAAAAGAAATAAATAATAAAATCTAAATTTCTAATATTATATTATCATAATATTACCATCATTAAATGTTATTCTTATAGATTGTTTCTTATGTTTAAATTAAAAAAAATTTATCTTATTATGTGATTAATTATATGTGATCTTAATATTTTTATAGTTATATAATGACAAATATTGAAAAGCTTGAGTTTAAAGTTTTTCAACATTACTGAAAAAAATTATTTATCTTGGATATTGTATGTTGAAATTTATTTGGATGCCAAAGGGTTTGGAGAGACAATCAAAACACCAAATAAAGAATCGAATCAAGATAAGGCAAAGACTATGATTTTTCTTCGCCATCATCTCCATAAGAGATTGAAATCTGAATTTCTCACAATAAAAGATCCTACAGATCTTTGGAAAAATTTAAACGAAAGGTATGATCACCAGAAAACAGTGATACTTCCAAAAGCTCGTTATGATTGGATGTATCTTTATTTACAAGAATTTAAATCTGTGAGTGAATATAATTCAGCATTATTTAAAATCAGCTCACAATTAAAATTATATGGAGAACATATCACTGATGTTGATATGTTTGAAAAAACATTATCTACTTTTCATGCTTCAAATGTGCTTTTACAACAGCAATATCGTGAAAAAGGTTTCACAAAATATTCTGAGTTGATTTCATGCCTTCTGGTGGCTGAACAAAACAATGAGCTATTGATGAGAAATCATGAATCTCGTCCTACTGATTCTGTTTCATTCCCTGAAGTGAATGTGATGCTATCTCATAACCATAGTCGTGGTCGTAGTCGAGGCCGCGGACGAGGTTATAATAAATTTCGTCATAATGGTGGTCAATCAAGTAAATTTATCTTTCAAAATCAGAAAGTTGTAAAGGATAAAGGACCTGGAAAAATAATGAGTGGCATAAAGAAAAAAGTTACAATTAGTAACTGCCATTGATGTGGAATGCAAGGTCATTGGCAACGTACTTGTCGTACACCAAAATATTTTGCTGACCTATGTCAAGAATCTTTAAAGTCTAAAGGCAAGAATGTGGAGACAAACTTTGTCCAAGATGATTTCACTAAATTTGCTAATGGCCTTGAGGATATAACGCACTTGGATGTTTCTGATTTTCTTAATGATCCAAATGATGAAAGTGCAAGAAATCAAGAATTTCGGGTAAAAAGTATATATTAGAAAAATTACCCGTTTTTTCTTCCAGATTGTACTACAATTATACGCATTAGGCCAACAAGTTATCATGAACACTCTCCGATGCAATTGGTTCATGGTCAGGAACCAAATATTTCTCATCTAAGAATTTTTGGTTGTGCGGTATATGTTCTAATTTCTCCACCACAACGTACAAAAATGGGTCTTCAAAGAAGGATAAGAATATATGTTGGATATGAGTCTCCATTTATCATGAAATATCTTGAGTCATTAACTGGAACTTTATTTATGACAAAATTTGCTGATTGTCATTTTGACGAGACTATATTTCCAACACTTGGGGGAGAAAATAAATTGTTGGAAAAGAAGATCTCTTGGAATGAATTATCATTATCTAATTTTGATCATCGAACAAATCAATGTGAACATGAAGTTCAAAAGTTAATTCATTTACAAACGATTGCAAATCAACTGCCAAATGCATTTACTGACCTTAAAAGAATAACTAGGTCTCATGTTCCAGCTGTAAATGCTCCGATAAGAATTGATGTCCCTGAAGGACAATCTAAAGTTGCTAGTGTATCTAGACCACGTTAGAAATGTGGAAGACCATTCGGTTCTAAAGATAAAAATCCTAAAAAAAAAAGGAGCAACTACACAAGATTGTCATGAGGAGGATATAGTTTTGGAAAATCCAGTTGATATAATTAATAAAATTCCAGAAGAAACACAAGAGAATAAAGAGATCTCGATTAATTATGTCACTATAAGAACAAGATGGAACCGAAGCTCAATACTTGTCGACAATATTTTTGCATATAATATAACGCTAAATATTATAGAAGAAAGTGAGGATTTTGAACCTACCTCTGTGGAGGAATGTAAAAATATAAATGATTGACCAATATGGAAAGAAGCAATTCAATCAGAATTAAACTCATTTGAAAAACGTGGAATTTTTGGACCTGTAGTCCATACACCAAAAGGTGTAAAACTGGTGGGATATAAATGGGTGTTTGTGCGAAAAAAAATGAGAAAAATGAAGTTGTGAGATATAAATTAAGACTCGTCGCACAAGGTTTTACCCAAAAACCGAGTATTGATTATGATGAGACGTATTCTCCAGTGGTGGAAGCAATTACATTGTGATATTTACTTTGTTTGGCAGTACATGAAAAACTTGAAATGCGTTTAATGGATGTAGTTACAACCTATCTGTGTGGCTCGTTGGATACTGATATATATATGAAAATCCCTAAAGGATTTAAATTTCAAGATGCAAATAAATCAAATTCTCAGGAAATTTATTCAATAAAGTTAAATAGAGCTCTATATGGATTGAAGCAATCTAGACAGATGTGGTATAATTGTCTTCGTGAATACTTGCTTAAAGTAGATTTCAAGAATGATTCAATTTGTCCATGTGTCTTTATAAAAAGATATAGATATGGTTTTGTTATAATAGCTGTTTATATTGATGATTTAAATATCATTGGAACTCATGAAGAGCTAGATAAAACTAATAGCTATTTAAAAAACAAATTTGAAATAAAAGATCTTGGAAAAACAAGATATTGTTTGGGTCTTCAAATTAAGCATCTAAGTGAAGGAATATTTATTCATCAATCAAATTATGTGGATAAAGTTCTTAAAAGATTTGATATGGATAAAGCTCATCAATTAAGTACACCAATGATTGTGAGGCCAATTGATGTGAAAAAAGATATTTTTTGACCTCGTGAAGAAAATGACGAACTCTTAAGTCTTGAGGTTCCATACCTTGCTAATAACACTCGACCAGACATATCATTTGCAGTAAATTTACTAGCAAGATATAGTTTTTCCCCAACTCGAAGGCATTGGAATGAAGTTAAACGTATTTTTAGATATCTACAAGGAACAATGGATATGAGTTTATATTATTCAAATTTATCTACTTTTGATTTAGTTGGTTATGCAGATGCAGGATATTTGTCAGATCCACATAAAGTCAGATCGCAGACAGGTTATTTATTCACTATAGGTAATACTGTCATTTTATGACGGTCGGTGAAACAAAATTCGGTTGCTATTTCTTCTAACCATGCAGAGATTTTAGCAATTCAAGAAGCAAGTCGTGAATGTGTTTGGCTATGGGCAATATCACAACACATAAGAGAAGCATGTGGATTATCAAGTGATAGAAAACTTGCAACTACAATGTATGAAGATAATGCTCCTTGTATATCTCAATTGAAGGAAGGCTACATAAAGGGTGACAAGACAAAATATATTTCACCAAAATTCTTCTTTACTCATGATCTTCAAAGCAAAGAGGAAATCAGTGTTCAACAAATACGCTCAAGTGATAACCTGGCTGATTTATCTACTAAAGCTCTTCCCGCATAGGCATTCTAGTTTGTTCAATGTAGTTCGAAGACTAACAACCAACAAGAGGACCTCAAAACTTGTTCGAAAGATCAGAATGCAACGTTTGAAAGATTTAAATGGATGACTAAATTAGGGGGAGTATGTATTGCACTATTTTTTCCTTCACCAAGTTTTTATTCCCACTGGGTTTTTCTTCGTAAAATTTTTAATGAGGCAATATTCTGATTTTATACTCACATTCTTAATATCCAAAATATTCAAGGGGGAGTGTTATGAATATCAAAGGTTTTGAGATTGAAAAAACAAACTTTAGTATATCTATTCAATTATGTAATGAATATTTTATAACTACAATATTCTTTATCTCCTAATGTTTCTTCATGTACCCTATCATGTTACCTATAAATAGGAGGTAACATTATTATTTGTTTTGTACACTTGCTTGAGTACTTGATAAAGATATTATACTCTTTATATTGTTCTTATTTTTCTTTTTTATTCTTCTCTTCTCAAATTCTTATATTTCTATTGTTATTCTCTTTTAAAAGTTTATATTATTTTTCCTCAATTCTTTTTATTTTATATTCTATAACAAATCCTATTATTTTATCAATAATATAAATTTTATTCACATATTTAATTTTAAAATCCTTAAAGAATAAGGACTACAAAATGATATATTGATTAAGTCAAAAATTCCAATCAAAATTTATAAATTTATAAACTAGTACGTAAAATTTTTGTAAAAAGGTGAAAATAAATAAAATGACATTTTAATGAGTGACGTTAAAAGATATTTCGTATCGTAATTTACATAACATCCATGTGATGGATGTATAATAATTAGATAAATATACTTGGTCTAGAATATTTTACACATAATACGAAGAAAACGACAGTTCAGCCCAGCCCAAGATTAGTTCAATTGGGCCCAACAGGTAATTGATCTCCCAGGTTAAAGCCCACGTGACCTAATCCAATAACAAATGAGTTGGGCTTATTTTATTCCTACAATTAAAGAAGAGGGCTGGGGAAGGGAAGATAGGGGTCGCTCTTTTTTCTTTCATTTTTGGTTCCCTCCTCTCGGTGGAGGAGTGTTTCAAAACCCTCGACAAAACGCTCGCAAAACCCTACTCTTCTCAAATCAGAGCAAATCAGATCGGGAAAAATGTCGATGTCCAAAAGCTCCAAGATGCTACAATACATCAACTACAGGATGCGTGTAACCATCCAGGACGGGCGGCAGCTAGTGGGAAAGTTCATGGCGTTCGACCGTCACATGAACCTTGTTCTCGGCGATTGTGAGGAGTTCCGCAAACTCCCTCCCGCCAAGGCCAAAAACCCCAACCCTAACGATGACCAACGGCTGGACCGCCGTACCCTCGGCCTTGTACTTCTCCGCGGCGAGGAGGTCATCTCAATTACCGTCGAGGGCCCTCCCCCGCCTGACGAATCCCGCGCTAAGGCCGTCTCCGCTGCTTCCCTTGCTGGACCTGGCATCGGCCGTGCCGCGGGACGCGGTATTACTGCCGCCCCACCTCTCCTCCAAGCCCAGCCCGGCCTTGCTGGCCCTGTCCGTGGGGTTGGTGGACCCTCGCCCGGTATGATGCAGCCCCAGTTATCTCGACCCTCGGCTCTTCCTCAGCTGTCTGCTCCGCCTGTCACTTACCCCGCGCCCGGTGGGCAGCCTGCTCCCGTCATCCGTCCCCCGGTGGGTTTCCCTCCCCAGTTCGCTCCTAGGGGTCCACCACAGCCCCAGGGATTCCCGATGCCCCCGCCTCCTCAGTTTGCTCAGAGGCCTATGGGAGTGCCTCCCGGGCCCCCACCACAGCCCCCCATGATGAGGGGGCCGCCTGCTCCTCCCAGGCCCGGAATGCCTGGCCCCCCAAGGCCTGGGATGCCTCCTCCCCCAGGCGGACATGTTCCTGTGTTTGGACCACCTCGTCCTGGTATGCCACCACCGCCCAATCCACAGCAGCAGCAGCAGAATCAGCAGCAGTAAACTTTCTCAGGTGTGCCGAGTTGACCCCCTTGAAAGCCTATTGTTATTACCTTCTTATTGCACATGTTTTTTAATGGACACCGAAACCTGGGTGATAGTGAGATACTCCATCTCTTTCCCTCCTTTCTCTTTCTATGTCTTTTGAATACGAAGTTACTCGCTCCCTTGTCTGTGCCTCATTAATTTAAACGGATTTCACGATGTTACTCTTGTAGTTACTTCATCATTCCACTTGACTGCCTCAAAAGATTTCTATTAGTAAATGGGCATTATTATTGGATATGCTCTTTTTTCACCCCAATTTTCAATCTCATTTGATCAGTGAGTTAATTTCAGACAGTTTAACAGTCTGCTTAGGAGTCATCTTTTACAAGCTTACAACTCAAAGTTTAGATATCTCAATAGTTTCCTAACGCTTTTCTATTTATGAATAAAGCAGTTGTGCCCCAAAAAAATGTATCAGATTCATGATCATAGCTAGGTCAGAGTTTTCTTGTTGTGAAATTGCAAGGATAGTTAAGTGGTGTGTCTGGATGATAGTTTCAGGTAGAAGTTGTGTAAATTGGAATAGGAAACAATCGAGACTAGTAGCCTTCCATTTTAGGGTTCAAGGAATCTCTCTTCAGAAGATAGCCTTTGTAGTTTCAAACACAGTTGATACAAGCCTGTAATTGATTCTCCATCAAAATCTCTTCTTTTCTGGTATCACACTAATATTTCAATGTAAATTATTGGGATAAGTTTTACTTTTCCTTAAAGAATAGTAACAGTGGAGCTCAAAATAATGTTAAAACAAATTTGCTAGAGAAACTTGTGATACTCACTTTTACAAAATTCTGGGAATTAGAGATCATGGTACATTTCCTTAACTAATATTGAAACAATCTTCAGTTGGTACCCTTTCTGGGTCATTCCACCAATTGATATAGGGGCTCGTTTGAAGGTTGCTTCTTTTTCCTTCTATTATGGTAGTTGATAGCATCTCTGTCCTCTACACTGGTTGCATTGGTATGAGTTGCAGTTACTGCGCAAAATTGTTTTCTTGAATATGGTTAATATTGTTGAGATTTTACTTCTAAAAACATTTAGGACTTAAACACTACCATTGATGATGTTTGTGTTTATTTCATTACATGATAGAGTGAAGGGTGCATGTAATAAAACTATTCCTGCTCTTGTCAACCATGTTTATTTTACAAATGCTATAATTTATAGCTAAAGCCTATAGGTATTAGTAGGTTTAGTTTGTCTTTTGGTCCTTAAAATGCAAATTTTGCTAATGAAAGGGGTTTATTTGTTATGGAACATTTCAACCTTATTGCCTTTTAGCTATTGCTGTTTTTGGTGAGTGGTCGTTCACTCGCTTGGATTTTTCATTAATCATTAGACTTTAAGGAATCTTTTCTTGAATTGGATAGGCTTTTCTATCCCACTTTTTGGTGGATGGCAACTGAGAATGCTTTGATGATATAGGTCTATTTTTCAATGCTCTTAGGTCCCAATGATGTGTTCAGCTGCTTTGTCCTCAGTTTGGAAGATACATAGTTCTTTAATCCAACTTGCCTTAATGAGTTGTGGAAGAATTGTAATTAAGAGCTTCTCGCTGCTTCTAAAGAGTTATGGAACAATCTGATTGCAAATTGAGAGTGTTGGACGTGGGGATGTTGATTTATTAACTGTTTTGTGCTTCAGTTGTGAAACTGTTGTATGGTGATGGAGAAATATTATATTGCTTTTGTGTTAATCTGAATTCATTAATGACTTGACATTTAAACTGTTTGACTCTTTTAAGTTGTGTTCTTGTTTCAGGTGGGTGGGTACATGGAGTTTGTGGAACGGATAATATTTGAAGGGATGAAGGTTGTTTGTTGAATTTTGATGTCATGTCCCAGTTTCACATGTGTTAGGTGTTTGAACCAAGCTTGTATCTGTGTTCTATCTTAGTCTAAGGTTTGATATGAATGTTTTGATATATTGCAATATTTTCATGCTAGTAGGATGTGCCCTCGTAAAAGGAAGTTATATTTTTTCTTGAGGATGCTTATTAGATTTAAAAAAAAGAAAAAGGAAAAAGAAAAGAAATCAGGGGCATTGTGACGCATTAGATGATACTTTAATTTTGTCTGTTACACTCATATCTCTCGTTTTTCCATGTGCCGGGCTTATCCAGTGGCTTCGAATCTTCATTGAGCTTGGTGCTACATGCTATCTTTACTATTTTTGTCTTTTGGAATATACAACTTATTCATACTGTGGATCCAAACCAAGCACTGGATGAGTAATTCAAGGGATGTTTCTGGGTTTGATAATTGGTAATTCTCGTAGGATGTTTTCTATGCTTAATTTATTTTCCGTATGGTTTTCTTTTCAAGTTTTACGGAATATGAATAATTTTTCAAGCATGTTATGATAATGACTTGATTCTATAAGATGCATGCTTGGAACGCAAGAAATGCTTGTTGGCAAGCACAATTTTGCCCTTCTGTCCTTTAACTTCTGCAGCTGTAGTGGATTCGACATGAAGTATTGTATCCGAGATTTGGATAAATGATAGTCCTTTTACTTTCATTCTGGGATGCAGAACCAAAGATCCTGATATTCGTAGAATTTGTGTAATTTAGAAATCCTCAGTTCACCACACTTCAATATTTATGTTCGATCCATTATGAATTTTATAATTAGACACATAAAGGTCTTACTAACTGCACATATGTGCATCTATTAGTATTAAACTATATTTAACTATGTCCAATCACATTACCATAATCATATATAAATTGTATTATTACAAAATTATTGCATAAAATTCATAAAATTAAAATTTTACATCATGGATATCATTGTGTCATGAGATGTGTGGTTAATTGCATCGTATGAAAAATATGGGATAAGTGGTATTTCGTTTTAGTGTGTTTCAAGCTCCAGTTTCTCTTCTGTGAGCTTCATCCTTCTGCGAATTTTCACTAGCTATGTTCAGGTATATAGAACTGTGATGCCCAGTAGAGGATATGTGGATTATAAAACTGTGAGTGGACAGGTTTTTTTCTGTTTTGATAATTGTTGCATGATTTTTTTTAAAAATATGATATTAAAAAGATATTTAAAATATTTAATAGGAAGTGTCTTATCATTGTGATATATTTGTGGTTGTGATATACTATGACTTATTATGCTATCTTGTGATTTGTTGGGTTATACTATATTGTTATGTAATGGTTGGAATACTTGTGATGTATTGGGTTACATTCAAGTCCTGAGATGTGAAATGTTCAATGTAACTTATACAATTTTTCAGAACTTTCATAAATAAGGAGGAATTGAAACTCTTGACAACGTAATAGTGATATTGTGAATATATACTATGAATGAAAATCATACGAGAGAAATGATACTATTGACTGTGAATGAGAATTGAGTAGGTGGAGCTATCATTACCTATTATCCTGCAATTTCAGTGGAATAGGCTAAGAGGTATAAGTGTCATTTTATGATATATCATATGAGAATACATGAAATAATATAAAAAGAAATCTATATAAAATACCACTAACGAGTTTCAATTTTATCCCTGACCTAGATAGACTGGAAAAAATTGTTATCCTAGTTACAATCTTGTATGCTCTAAGAAGCATGTGATTGTCATTGAATTAATTATGACTTGAATGTGATTATGTGTGACACTGTATAATTAATTTTAAAAAGAATGTTTTATGCATGTGATTTGTGTGAAGTGTTTTGTATATATTTTTATTGTTTACTCACCTGACATATATATAAGATCTTTGAATTTGTTAAAGTCAATATGTAACTGATATAAATACAAATCTCACTATATTTGCTTGTGTTGTGATGTCACTTAGATGACATCATTTTTTTTTAATGACCTATTATTTATAATATTATACACTATTATTTATTGATGTTTATGACATAAAATAGACTAAAATAATTTAATAATAATACATGTGTCAAAATTTTATTCTAAATAGGGATTAAAGGTGGAAGAATCAACTAGAACACAAAAATATGCATTATTTAATGGGATTCAAAAGACCTATTAGAATGAAGAGTCCAATCCCTCGGACTGCTAAGCGAACCCATACAACAATAAGAGAGAACCAAGGAGTGAATGAATCTGACTAGCTACTTTTTCTATCTCAATCGGGACTGTTCCGGGTCTATCTTCTTTCGCAGTTGCTTTCTCAGCTCCGGTCTTGCTTGATTGCTTTACTGACTGGCTAGCACTCCTTCCCTAGTGGTTCTTAACCTAATTGAATTGCCAAAGAAGCAAGACACGCCTTCGAGATCGAGTGATTCCCGGCCCTACCTCCCTTGACTTACTAGCCCCGATTCATTGCAACTGATCGGACTGCTAAGTCTGACCCATCACTCAGCAGTTCAACTCCTCGACAATTCGACCCTTCGCTCTATAATCTGACTCCTTGACAGTCCGACCCCTGGGACTCAGCAATCCGACTCCTTGAACTTGGCAATCCGAACCCTAGGATTTGAAAAATCTGACCACAAGGCCAACCTAATTGGATATGAAGGATGACTACTCGTAATCTTTGTCCAATTGATCATGCCCAACCACCGCTTCTATCGGTACACACACACTAATCAGTTCAAGTATGACTCTGTACACACGCATTACTTCAAGCATGAACTGAAAATGTAGCCATACCAACTGAACATGAAGCAGTTAATCAGATGGAAGAAGTAAGCCATCATGTAGGAGCATGCTAGCGAATCTAGTGCAGAGAATTTACTATATAAATCGTAGCAGGACATAGCCAGAGACATCATAGTATTTTGTTAGAACTTAGCTTTTCATTCATTGTAATAGCTATTTTCTTTGACGTATTTTTGATTCGATAGGAAATAGGAGGTATGTATTGCTGTTGGGAAGTTTCATTAATGCAATTTATTGTTTTACATTATCTTTCCAACTATTGTTAATTTTGTTCTCTTGTTGCTAATTACCTAACCTGTTTTATATCCATATTTTATTCTATTTTTATTTTAACCATATGCTAAAACAGTTTTGATCAAGCCACATTTAGATGAACTTGGGATTAGTTGGGAGATAGTCTTATGTTCTGACAAGAAGATAAAAATCCTAAGAGTGTGAAAGATTGATAGAATAAGAATATATCTATTAAGTCTTGGGTTCAATTTGAATTTCTGATTCATTGTTAAGATTACACATAGGAATATTGTTAATATTAATATGAGTCAGCTGATAATCAACTTGCGAAAGTATTATCAGATTAACATTCAAAAACTTAATCGAAATATAAATAGAATATGGATATATTTTGTTTGTTTAAATTCTTTTAATCTTAGTTCTCTTTTATTCATATGAATCCTTTAATTTTAATTTTATTTCGTTTACACCTGATCGATACATTTAACTAGGAATTAGAATTAAAATGATTGTTTGAGCTTGAATAGTTTCATTGAAATGGGCATGTGGTAAATAAGGAAAAAAGGTAAGTCGGGAACTACCAGTGACATATCTCAGTCCTAATCTCGGGAATTCAACGGACTGAGAGTTATTGCCAGTCCGGTCATGGTCCTATTGCTTTGAATGTTGTGTGTACATGCCATGTCATATTTGACTATGGATGTGCTGCGTTTACTATGATTCATCGAGTCTTATTGTATGAAAGCTTGTGTGCTTAATAAGTGTATGATTGAATGTGTTATTTGAATACGTTTTTCTTGCCCACTCATCTAGTACGTTTGTGTCAAATTTTTTGTATGATACAAGAATCAAGGCTAAAAGCTTGCTCCCTGGTCATACGCTAAGATTTTAACTGGATTAGAGTACGATCGAGGTATCATTTTGAGGATCTATATTCATAGCTGAGTCCCCTGAGTCATTTGATGGTAATAAGTTCTTGATATGTCATTGATTATGAAATCGAGCATGTAATTAATGTAATATGCTCATCGCAAATTGTATTTCCTGGGCTAGTCCGATGTCACCTGGAAACATAAATTTTCTTATATTCGATGTGTTTTATTTTATACTCTAATTTTAATATTCTCCTCTGCTTTATTTCTATATCATTAGCCTTGTGGGTTCATTATGTGCATAGTCAAATATTATAGCAGTGTAATAATGAGCCTACAACTGTTGTCATACGAAATTTTTGAGATTTAGGGCGTGACAGCCTAAATTGGTAGTGGAGCATGTTTCCTTCCTTTTGAAATAGTTTTTATCTTAAACTAACTCGTTGCATGATATGTTTTCACTTTCTTGAGAGAACACTATCGAGTTAGTTATTCTTATCATTTGATAATTATTGAGTGGGTCTGAATCTTGTAGGCCTACTTTCGCTCGGTCTTTTAGTTTGAGCAAATCATTGTTTTTGGAAAATATTTCTATTTTGTGGACTTATTATTATGCTTAACACCTTTGGATTTTTCATGCTTGTCGTAACTTATTGTCTCTTGTATGATCTATATAAGAACCCAATCAATTCTTGTGCTCCGGATGGTGAGTCGTTATTTGTGTGCATTGCATATGTTCTGCAATGTCACTCCATACCCAATACCCTATTTGGTAATGTATTGGTGCCACATCACTTTGAGTTGTTACTTGTTGTTTTGAGAATCATTACGCTTAATTGCTATAAGGCTTAAATTATTGTGTGGCACTATATAGATAAGCTTGATGATCTTGCTGTAAATTGTTGAGTCAGGGAAAACTATGAATGTGTATATGGTAATAATCTTGTTTTCAGATTGAAAGGCCTGGGAGGAGCAAGGAAGATCATATGTTGTATAATCTAACGTAAGTTTATATTTCCCACTAATGATTTGAATTTTAAGAAGTCCCTTGGATTAAGTACGGTTGATCAAGATTATAAGTATATTTTAGGGAGTTGAGTATTTTGTTTGAGGCATAGATGATTTGGATTGATCGTAGTCTGATCTGCTAGTAAGTGATAAACTGCCTCGTCGAATTCTAGTTGGAATTGCATGATTTGCAGTAAGATGATGCCTGTCATAGGCTGTTATTTTGGTGAGCCGTAGATGCTAACCGATTATGGATTATGAATAGATGAGTAAGAATTATAAAGAAGGGGTAACGAATTATTTGATTATAAGTGTATTTTATATTCGTAAGCTCACAAAATACATACTATTACAATTGATTATTCAGAGATATACAATGCACGGAGTGCATGTCATTGCCTTGAAGTATACTGAGGAGTATTATAGTTATAGAAGTATATGATATATAATATACTAAACTATATATGAGTCTTATAACATACCCGTTGTTATGTGATCAAGTAGTAACATTTATATTATAAATTTATAAAGTTAATTGTTGAACCAGGAAATTTTCGATCATTGGGTTGGACTACCTAAATAACTCGAAAAATTGGAATTATTTGAGGATGCTTACGGTGAGTAAAGAAGCATAGTAATATTTGTTCCACTCTGGGAAAATTAAAGCATAGGTGTATTGACCTTATGCTAAATTTTAACCAAAAATGAGCCTAGACATGTGAATTTAGTATTACGATGCATACTGAGGTTTAATTAGTTTAGTCTGTGAAACGGAATTATAAGATTTGTGCTTATGATTTGAGGAGATTGGGTTATGAAATTATAATATTCGATTGATTTTTCGAGTTTGAAAATTGTAAACAGTATAATTTCATAATAAGCAAAATTGAACAGAATTCTTGTGAGGGTTTTGCGAGTAAAGGATACTGGACAAATTAAGTGAGGCTTGATGGATATAGCATAAGAGCTAGGTAGTTATATGCACAAAAAGATTAATATATGTCTATTTTTGTATGGTATACGAACGATGCAGAGTAAAGTGTATAAATATTGAGGATGAAGAAGAATTGTGGAATATCACAGTAAAATTGGGATTTTATTACTACAAAATTGTCTTAGTTGTGTAATTGAGAATTTTGGAACAATAATCGATTTGATATGACATTGAGGATGTAAATTCATGGAAATCGAGTAAATGAAAAACTCACAAAATTTTCTTGAAAACGAGTTGATAGAATAAAAAGAGGAAGTAGATCAACGGAGTGGAATCATAAAGCTCTTGTATAAATGATTAATTTATGGAATTATATCGATAAATTTCTACTGTTGAATTAGTAGATGGAGAAAATTGGGCATAAAAAGCTGATGGGTGTTGAGGAACCAAATGATGAAAATGTATTTTTTTGAAGAAAAATGATGAAAATGTATTATGATACTACATTCTAATAGAAATTGAGTTTGATGTCTGAAATTATATTGATGTGATGAATACAGGATTATTGATTATGATTATTGGAGAAGATAGAGTTGGAAAGATGGTGAAATAGGTTCTGACATAAATTATTGATATATCATCATATGAATATGATCATCGAAGGTACAACCTAAAGATTATGGTCTTGGTGCCTATTGATGGTATGAACAAAATTATTCCATCAGACATGATGGAAGTGTCAAATTTTCTTGATACAACGAATGAAGAGAATGCGATAGGATATCACATTCCATACTATAAGTAAATTATACAAACTTATTGTATGAGTGATTCAACTTAATATGAAAAATGAAAAGAATGCACTTGGATACTGCAAATGAATTGTAATTTGGTAGATGTAGAAGTCTAAGTTTGAAATTAAGCGAAATTTGAGGATAAATTTTTTTATAAGAAGGGTAAGATGTAAGAGTTGGAAATTTTTAACCTATTTAGGCCGAGAAGCCCAAGAGAGGATCATAGATGTTAACAGGCCTTGACCCATTATTTGGAAGTATTAATGGACTTATGTTATGGTTCGTATAATTTAGGAAGTAATTATACATTGTTGGAAAATTTTAAATTATTATAAGAAATTTTATAAAATTATGATAAATGATTGGAAAATCATTATCGAGGGGATGTTGGTGATCTTGAAGTTTTAGGCCACAAATCGGTCTATTAAGAGTATTAGAAAATGTATAAATTTTTTGAGAATTTTCGGAGGAAAAGTTTTAAATTTTATTGATTTTTCTAAGAAGAAAATTATGGTATTTGATTTTTAGTAAATAATATATATTTTAAAGAAATAAATTTTATGATATTGATGGATAGTCAAAATGACTCAGGTCAATGTCATTTTGACTGCGGATATCTAAACACATGTAGGGGTGCCGATTTGATTTAGGATTGCACGTTGGGTTAGGCTAGCAATACAACGTTGTTTTGGTTCTGTAACCTACTACCATCCTAGCCTTTCTAGTTCTTGTCGTTTTCCTGTTATTCTAACGGGATAAAACCTTATTCTTTTATATCCCGTTCTAGTTGCTATCAAAGCCCGAAAAACATCCATATCAGTTCCTCTAGGTGCGCGCGATTGTTTAGTGGGGGAAACTAAGCATTTTGGGCAGCATCTTGGGTAAGTTTTTGTCTGATACTAACCGGATTTAATTTCTGTTCGTGTGTGAGATATAGAGCATGAGGTTTAGAGTTCTTGGTAGGGTTTTGATCGGGATGTGATGATCTAGGTTGTGATATACTTTTGATCTTGTATTATTGCATGTTTGTGGAGAATCAAAATTAGGGTTTCGATAAAGGGGATCTGGAGCTTGAGCTGTCTTGGGAAGAAGATGACATGTCGTCCGGGGGTTTTCTGGGCGACTCGTCGCCTAGAGGAAAACCAGGCATACTCTTCCTTTGCTGCATCTTTGACCGAGCTATTTAAAAAGAACAAGGCATGGGATTGGTTGAGTGGATGCCAGGAGGTGTTCGATTCATTAAAGGCAGCCACTGTGGAGGTGTAGGTGTTAGCATTGCCTAACCATCTACTTCCATACAAGGTATGGATAGATATGAGACACAGCCCGTAGGGGAGTCAGGTTACCCAATCCCACTATATGTTGTATGATGGTATCATTTGTAACAAGATGCATCTTTTGGGCCATGTGGTTATAAGCCCAACTAAGCGTTGCAGTTGTGATCCATCACATGCACATACACGTCCGAGCCCGCTGGGCCGAGTGTACGGGGGCCGGGTCGTGACAAATGGTAGCGGAGCCGATCTCGTTCCCTCTTCCGGGTGGACTTGGGCTGTGTTGTGTGTTACGTTTGGGCCCAAGTCAGTTATGTTTGGGCTCCCCTCGTGAGGACACAAGGTCTATAAGGAGGGGAGATTGTGAGACCCATCCCGTAGGGAGGGTCAGGTTACCCAATCCCACATCGGAAAGGAGCGAGGAGGTCTTGGGCTTATTATATGTGTTGTGTGATGGTATCATTTGTAACAAGATGCATCTTTTGAGCCATGTGGTTATAAGCCCAACTAAGCGTTGCAGTTGTGATCCATCACACGCACATACACATCCGGGCCCGCTGGGCCGAGGGTCCGGGTCGTGACAATAGATGTGTCGAATTTTGTAATTAGTGGTGTCTTAATGCAAGAGGGACACTCAATTGCCTATGAGAGTTGCAAGCTTAATGATACCGAGAGGCGGTACACAATGCATGTCACATCCTGGACCCCAAAAAAATTTTACGTGACAACTACCATAAGCCCACTATACACACTGTCATGACACACGACAATGCATATAATAAACCTACAAGGCTAGTGGTAAAATAGTAAAGCGAAGATAATAATAAAGCAATTTATCGACAAATCATACAACAAAATTAGAAAGAAGATACAATAATATCCTGGCGTCATCTATGAATAATTAATTTATCAAAATAGTACCAAAGAATTGACTAATTACATTGGTTCTAGCATATTCAGACAGTCTAGGGGAAGCATTATGAACTTAATGCTCCTTAGGATTACCTCGAGTATTGTTAGACCCTGATCCTTGGTAGGATAGATTTCCTAGAAGTTTGTGTGTTAGAAATGGCACCTAAGGACTGATGCAGCAGAAATGACCATTTTACCCTTGATGACTGAATGTGTGATGGCCCTTAAAGGTTTATTTCTGATTTTTCTTATGATTTATTCTTTTCTGTTAATTATCCTTAGTTTAAATCCCCATTATCCAAAGTATTTAGATAATTTTCTACTTATCTTAAGTAGATAATTATCTTTAAGCTTAATAAACTTTTAAACCTTATCTTATCCTTTAAGCAACATTAAAAGAATAGGCCAGCCACCCCATTTCTCGCACTTTAATTCTTTCTTTTGTTTCTTCACAAACACAAGTCCTATTCCCCTTTCTTCCTTGTGTGGCCGAAAACAATACCTTTACTATCAAAATTGTCGAAATTCCTCCTCCACCAGATTGTTGCGTGTGATAGCTTCCTAGATTACTCTCTTTGTGCTGCATCTTTCTTGCTAGAATTCACATTCAAAGGTTAGTAGTTTTCAATTATATTATTGCCAAAATTTTCCCTACCCTAGTGAGTGCCGATTTTAATTTTCCTTCTCTAGATGTTTCTGAATCTTGTTCCTATTGTTTGTATGAATATCTAACACCTATTCCCCTTTTAATATTATAAAATTACTACCATATCCCTTTGTTTCTTGAAAATCATGATTTTCCCTGTGAAACCCTAAGTATTTCCAAATTGTATACCTTATAGGGATTGAATAATCAAGTTGAAACTTGTTAAATTCTTAGCCATCACATCACGCATTTTTAAGGAGGTTATTGCTGCATCTGATCATTGGTTCTGGTAGGTTTTGGTGAGTAAGATTGGTAAGGACCATAGGTTGTCTTTCATTTTTCTGTTTTCGTATTGCATGCTTAGTTTTTGTGTTGTCTTTTCCACCTAATTGTTTAGGTGTTTTGGATCCTTATGGTAAAGGAAAAGGTGTATCTTCTTGTTCAAATGTGTGAGAGATAGGAACTATACCTCATCGGTTTCTCTGGAAATCGCCTGGCTTGATTTCGGTTTGTCTAACTATGTTCTATATGTTTGCGGATTATGTGCTTTAATTCTTGGTAATTTCGGAACTACATAAGGTTTAGTATCTCCCTATTTTGAATTGGTTTGTGTGTATTGGTTTGTGCATTGTCTAGTGATTCGATTGAGGATACCTTATTATGTTTCTATATGCATGTATGCGTGCTTTGTTTGAAGAATCCTCTTATCGCTGGCCATGCGAGGTAAGTATTGATGCTCCTGAGGTAGAGGAGAGGTGCTTACCGAACCGGAAGTTATATGGTGATTTTTTCCCAACAACAGTTCGTTGGATGCCTGTATCTAGTAATTGGTGAGATACCCTATATCTTGTGTTGGTAGAATGTCCTGTATCTACTATTGCAGGGTGTCTTGTATCTAGTGTTGGCAGGATGCCCCATATCTTGTGTTTGGTGCGATGGAAAAAGGCATGTTGTAAGTTTGTTTTCTAACTGTTTTCCTTTTTCAATACAACCTTGGACAACACAGGCGGTAGGGGATAATTGTTAGGTTTTGAAATCGTATTGGCTGCCTATATGCTTCTGGTTTCTGTCGTGATGGTTGCCTATGAAGTGTTTTGAGTCATCCCCATTTTTTTGAAAAAATCAACCCTTATATTGTTGTGTTTGATTGAATGATTTGTTATGGGCATATTATATATGTATATGCGATTTATATATTGATCGGGAGATGTTTGTTTAGGTTTTCGCAGATCTTATGATGTTGCAACCCTACTGAGATTCTTGTAATCTTATTCCGTTGTTTCCCTCCATTTTCAGGCTTAGGTTCATGTTTTGCTGGCGGTACTAAGGTGTGAGATCAAGGTTGCATGATAGGATGATTGCATTGCACATTTCAGTTTGATTTTTTTCTAGCTTTCCATTTTTTGTTCCTATTTCCACATGTTATGATGAACAGATATTTGTTGATTGAGTTTCCCTTGGGACTTGTGTGTTATGTTTCCACTGGACTTATGTTTGCTTAAATTAAAGTCTTTTTCTGATGTTTTCTTTAACTCCGTTTTATGCTAAAACTTAAAGAAATTGCATGATCCAAGCTTAAAACCAACTTATTTAACTAAAGAATTCAATAATTAATCATTTGGAGCCTTGTAGAATTCGAATAGGACCTTGCGAGGGCTTATTCGGGTTTCATGGCGGTAAGGATCCTTATAGGTTAGGTTTGGGTCCTTACAAGTATGATTGTTCAATCGTCAATCATTTTCTTGATATGCCCGGGAGTGAGCTCTGAATCCTCTTTGATTATCTTTGCATTCATATGCTAAGAATCTGGCAGAAGCCTACCAAGCGAGTGAACGGAACAATATGCATAGCAAAACACATGCAATCATTTAACGAATAACACGGGCATACTGACACACAACAAACATTTGCATACACATCATAGCAATCAGCAAAGTAACATACATAACGTAATGTAGCATGTAATATCTCAAGAAATCAGGACCGTGGCTGAGACGACAATGTCTCTCAGTCCTTTCGGCGCCAGGAATAAGACTAGGATCCGTCAGTGGCACTTCTATATGCAGCTCCTTATGTCATTTGTTATCTCGTATGCAAATTCAATCCATCTTGATAGGATATGCATTCCTCTTGGCCCAATTCTACTGACAATGTTAGGACGTTAGGTGATGGTAGCTTCAACTACTCAATCCCCACATTAGGACATCCTGTTTATTCATATTATTTTTATTCAATTAAATACCTCATCACACCTTATGTCTCCCTTGGCAAATCTGTGCCGCAATACCATACTTGGAGAGTTCTTTGGAGTCTCATAGGTCACCCTATACTATTGCGATGCTTGATTCTGTCTCATGATTCAGAATGCACCAAAACACTTTATATGTGAGGACCCCCCCCCAGGAGGAACCACTCCCCATATCAGGTATTGTTATGCTCATTAGGTTCTCTCACAGAGTCCACTGGTCTTTTGCACTGCTGGTCTTACCTAATGAGCATAACAATACCTGATATGGGGAGTGGTTCCTCCTGGGGGGGGGTCCTCACATTATATGCACTGTCATTATCATAGTCACACACGACACATTGGACTAATGCACAATGGAAAATCTCAACAATTGAGCACAAGGCAACAAGCAACGCACGTAATAATTTTGTTCATTAATTAATTTTTTTTCTAAATAATCATGCTCATGCATATTCATGCATGCCAGTAAATAAGGTATTAAAAAGTCCCTCTACTCACAATTTTCCAATGTTTGAAGTGCCCACACTTGATCCTCAATCATTGGACCAATTCCTTGAGGCTCATTACTTGTAGGTATCCACCTACATATACATTTATAATTGAATCCTCAATATCACATACTTAAATACATAATCATTCATAAAATGATGCACCTATATCCTCAATATGATGTGTTTCTACCCGAAAACTAATACGAAACCGATCAGAATATTTTTTCTATTTTTTTCCATATTCTAATCTAAATATTTGACCCATAAATCCCATCAGATTCATACAATCTTGTACCATTAGATTCTTTATTCTTTCTAGTATTTATCACAATTTTTCAGGATTTTTTTTTAATTTTATTCTATTTTTCTTGAATTTTCTACCCTTTATTGGCAATTTTCCAAATTTTTTGTAATTTATTATTTTTTGGCCAATCCCTGTGCGACACCTGGTGAAACCAGGTGTGCCTAGGCCACTACCTAAACCTCTAAAAGTGTGATATGTGCTCGCATCAAGGCGTGCCACGTCACCCGAATGCCACGTCATCCGAACCTAAGGCTCAAGTCCGAGACTAACCAAACTTACAAACTATGCATCACACGGGATGGGGACGAACCACCCATCGCTCGTGATGGGTCTTCTTCAACCTCCAGTGCGAGGTTTCGCAATTTAGTGGGTTGGGCCTTAAGCCCAATAACACAATAAAACATAAATTGGTAAGCCCATAAGCCATGGGCCAAGGTTATAAGAAGCTATGGATGCCATGGAATCAGAAAGTACAAATAATAGATCGGTAAATACCGAAATTGATAGCTATCGAGCAATGATGTATGTGTACAGCTCGATAGAAGCCGACTTAGATATTGTATCCATACTCCGATCTGTCGAGTCATTCGGACTTGCAGATGTATTTCTTGGCTTTTGACACATCCGAAAGAATCTCGGACGGTGTATTTCTTGGAACTTGATATCCGGGATAATTTTGTCTTTTTACAGCCCGATACTTGTCGATCTTGAAATCCGAGTCATATGATGACTAGGACTCTAGATTCTACCTTTTGAGACTCATAAGAAGTAATATACACTATAAGAAATAAAATCGAATTGCTAGATTATTCAAAAGAATAATTAAGGGATAATTTAAGAATTTTATAGACATGGGATTATGTATATATGTGATATAGAATTTAAAAGAGTATATTACAAGAATAATTCTGATGGGTTAGGACCGTAAATAGGTTTTTAGATTGAATATTGATGTTTATAAATTTTTGAGGAATTTTTATAGTATTTATATTTATTAGTATTTTTCTAAAAAATACCATAGGGTATTTTAATTTTTTGTAAATTGTGTGATTGAAGAAAATATGAATTTTCAAGATAATTAGATTCTATTGTTTATAAGGAGTCTGTAGCATTTTTCGGTGTATTTTTCTGATTTCTAGGGTATTTTCTATGAATTTATAAAGGTTTTTTTATAAATTAAAAAGGAAAATAATATTATATTATTATTATAAAAAAAGAAATTAAAAATTCAAAGAGTTAAAATGCGGCAAGTGCTGCCATTTTGACAACCCTCGGCCCTTCAGGCCGAGGCGTGTCATTTTGGTCAGAACGACAACATTCCAACAAGAGCTAGAACGACATCGTTCAATCGAAGGGTCGAGAGACCTTTGTCCTTGTCCGGCGCTTGTCTCATTCCTGCCGATACACCGCTTCCGGCACCTATACCCGGAAGAAAATCAAAAAGGGGCATTCAAGATATAGCCCTAGGGAGAGTCATGTTCCATTCTCATCCTCTCTGCCTTGCTCATTCGAGTTTTTCGGCACCGTTTCACAGTGATTTTGCTTCTTCTTCTAGTGAGTAGCACCGATTCTTTGTCTGGAAAATCGTGTATGTTTGGACTCTTGATTTTGGCATGTAAAAGTTAGGAAATTGTGCGCGAGGTGTAGGAAAGCTATTAGAGTAGGTTTTATGTATGGTTGCAAAGTGTTTTTACATATTTTAAAAACTAGGGTTTCAGATGGGAGAATGCAGGTGCGGCTGACAGAAGAAGGCGACTGCAGACGACATGTTGTCTGCAGTCCGTCTCGTATGGCACATCATTGGAAAGGGAGGTGAGCAACATGTCGTTTAGTTGCGGGACGTATGACATGTCGTTCACATTGGTTGGGTAAGGTGGATCCGGTTTGAAATTGGGTCGAGCTTGGGTCGAATTTGGTTTAAACGTGGCAGCGTGTCTGGGCTACATGCGTAATGTTGACTTTGATCGACATTTAGGAAATTGGCAGAAATGATTAAAAAAATTCAGGAAAAATAGGAATAAATCTAGAAAAATTATAGAAAATAGAAAAAAATTTGAGGAATCTAATGATATAAAGTTTTGATAATTTTGAAAAGTTTTGATAGGTGTAAAAATTAGTAGAAGTTTCTGAAAATTAAGGAAAAATATGAAAATTACCTGACTGAATGTAAAGGAGATCGATAGGTTTCTAGGGTAAATATGAGGTCCTAGGATTCATTTTTTTGAGATTATTAGGAATTGTTTGATGATATTAAGGATCAGATTGCGATTATCCATATAGGTTGCAGAAAACGGATCAAGAATCCGAATTGGATCTAAGAAGGACATCGGGACATCAAAACTGTGAGTGGACAGTTTTAATCTAATTTCCGGTCGTTTTAAATGATTTCAAATTATTTTAAGTGATGCGTGATATTCGTGAATAGTTAGTACATTTAAACGCATGATCGATGGGAAATTCCTTAAATCATGGAAAATCTTGATTTTATGCATGTGATTGATCGAAACGTGTTTCTGTGGTTATTTTCTGAATCTTAATTGATTGTTGAAATGTGATCCAAAAAAGGATGATATGAGGGACAATAGTGTTAAACCGCTGAAAGGAAATTTTAGAAGAAAAATGAATTACAAAAACCTCGTAAGGACCTCAAGGTCACAAGAAGAGTGGAAACCCCTTTGTTGGAAAGATATAACACAGAAGGAATTGAGGCAATATTCGTATAGTAACAAACTGAGAATATTAAGGAATTAAATTCCTATTGATAAAACCCTAACCTACAGACTATTTAAAACATCTTGACAATATCTCGTGTGATTAATTGGTCATATGAAAGAATACTAATTGTGCTGAGTTTAAGGCACAACCATATAAAAAAACAAAATTCAGAATAAGAGGTAAGCAATTCGTAAAGAGCCGACCCGACCACGAAAAGTAAATAAATTCTATTAAAAATGTATCTAAGCCTGAACGAAGGATAAATCATAAAACTATTAAATGAATTTCTACAAAAGAAAGCAAATGAAGAAAGAAGTGGTAAAAGCATGAGTAATTAGGAAGTTTCAAATAAGGTAAAGGATAATTTCAAACTAAATAATCAGAATCATCTGAGAACAGGACAAAGGTTAAGTTTCAGAATGCTAATTTTAATGAAGTAAAAACTATAAGAAAAGCAATTAGGGTAATGCTAACCCCGATGGGATAAAAGAAATAGTGACTATGGTCTTAGTCTCCTAATGATATCCTAATCTTAGGATAGCATAGTATAAGAATCTATACTGGAATTGATCACCTCAGTATATCAGATTACTGTGTGTGATAGAGAATAAGAGAGGTTATATCGCCAACCCATGATTAAGGTTGGCTATTTTAGTCATCTATAAGTATGGCTATCGATTAAATGTCGAGATCTACAAGATCTTTGAATGTTTGAATTGTGTGTGTTGTTGAGTGTTGGCATTGCTTGAGTGCTACCCTATTGATGGGGTTTCATGCTGCATATTGTGATTTTGTATGACATTGCCTTGCTTGATTTGCCATTGACGCATTGGTTGAATGGGTCCGAATGACCCTTAGCCATGATTTAAGCTTTGTGCTGCTAAGTCGTTGATTGAATGAATAAGTGATCTTGTTCAAATTTTAAAAGGATTTATAAGATAAATGTCCACTCACCTGGTTACCATGCCAGTGTTTGATAGGTTTTTCCCGAGATAGAGCCAAAGGACCGGCTTCGCCCCAAATCGTAGACTTTTTGATCGAGTACGTGATACAAGGTGTGGTCGAGGATTCGGATTGACACTTGTGGACTAGAGACATTTCATGTGTATATGTATTGTAAATTGGGATCTCATATGATGTGATAATTAAATCAACATTTGATTCGAGTCTTGCATGATGTAAATTCCGCATGTTTGCTTGTTTCAATATGCTTTTAGTTTCTTGGGATTGCTTCCAATGCACATTATGCATCTAAAATAGGAAAATAATATTTAAACTGGTTTCGTTCTCGTCTTGCATGGCTATTGTACATTCTTAGGATAGTCATCTAAGTTTATACAGTAGCTATACAACGGTTGTTACGTCTTGTTGGATACGGAGCGTGACATCCAGCCCACATGCGAACAATAAACTTGCAGATATTTTTTCAGAATCTCAAACTTCCATATACTCAATGAAGCTTAACAAATCAAACACCAAAACATTCCTCACATCAAAACGAATCGAAGCAGACTATAATTACTTGTTTTAAACAACTAAAACCATAGATCTAGGAACGGAAAGCACTCAGTTTTCCGAGTAGATTTCTCACCCAAATCTGCTAGATTTCTTGCTGGAATGACATGAAAATGATCAGGATGAAATCGATATCCTCCTAGGGAGTAGAATCACAACTTTTTCAAGTGTGTTATGGACTAGAGAGGAGAAAGGGGTTAAGCGTGGCTATTTTCGGTTTACTCAAGCCACGTGTGGCATGGTCGAAGAAGCAGCTAGTCACTCCGACCACATAAGGGCTTAAAGGTTTTTGCGGGTGTGACTCACCCGACACCAATAGACATCGTGTAGGGAAAAACACGAAACGAAGTCGTACAGGCAAAATGTCTTCAGATTCAAAGGTTTAGCTAAAACAACACCCTATTGGTGTGTTTTAGCTGACAGTGGTCAAAACGACATTGACCGCTGTTGTTTTGACTTCTATTTAAATATTATTAAAATAATATTATATAATATAATTACTTAATTATTTATTAATTTCTTAAAATCATAAAAATTAGCATACACCTCCGAATAATACACGAAAAATTTCTACAAACTCCTCAAGAATAGTAATATCCATTAGCACTATAAAATTAATCTTCACAAGAATATATAATTTACTAAAAATTTAATACCTTACTAAAAAATTCTCGAAAAATTACGAAAATTTTGATTTCACTTCAGAAAATTTTCTAATACTTTTAAACACTTAATGGACCTATTCAAGGACCTAGATTGCAAAAATCATCATTTAATCTCACCTTTTCATGTTTCAATCATCAATTTCATAATTGTCCATAATTTTCAAAATAATACCTCAAAAATAAAATTTAACTTAGTATGATAAAAAATCAGCCTATTATTTTTTATCGATCCAAAAATACGAGTTAAGGCCCATTAACATCATCAATTTTAATTAGGCGTTCCGGTTCAAGCAACTCGAAAATTCTAGATTCTCACAGTGCAAGAGTAGGAGATGACAATTGCGGTGTATTGCTTGCGAGTTTGGATAAATTACTTGCTAGGGAGCAAGTTCGTTGTCAAGACTAACAACATTGCCACAAGCTACTTTCTTTCACAGAAGAAGCTATTGCTAAAGTAGGCAAGGTGGCAAGATTTCTTGGTTGAGTTTGATAACATGCTTCATTATAAGCCGGTAAAGGTGAACTTGGTGGTAGATGCTCTTAACAGAAGAGCCAAGTTTGCAACCATCAAGACACATGTTAGGCACCTTGATGAGATTTTATCAAGGCGGATGACCGAAAACTACATGAACCATGTAGAGTATCTAGCTTAATAGAAAGGTGACGCCATTAGTGAGACTAGTTGGGAGAGTAAATCCAATCTTTAATAACATCAATTTGAGATCGATGAGTTCATAAGGCAGCACACAACAAGGATTTTACTGACCCAAAGTCAGACTACATGTCATCTAACTTTATGCGTGATACGTCCCTCAATCCGAGAACCCTAATTAAGGAGGATCATCACATTCATTGAAAATCAATCAGAGACAATTAAGAAATTTAATTTGAATCCGTTATTGCCATATAGAAGACCTGATTTGGGGAATCAATGTAGTTAATATAATCAAAGATTACCACAGATGGGATAATAAACCATTAGTGCTTACCTTATACATTATTTTATAAACACCGTTGGATCGGCTGACTTAATCTCCGCCATCTACTGGGGAGTTATATTAGTTATATAAGGACTACCTCGCCTCATTTTTTATCATCTAGCTATTCTTGCAATATTAAGAGTTTAGAATTTTCTCTCTATCTTCTTGTGTTTTTTTTCTTTTTGGTTGTTCTTAAGCTTAGAATTCTACCTAGCTTTATGAGGAAGACTGACTTAGCCTATTGAAAGAGTGATAGTCTAAGGCCAGACGAAGAGTTTTTATTCTGGCAGACTCTAGTCCCGTGACAAAACACATATGAGTTACTAAATGAAATGATATATTGCTTGCTTTGGAATGATGTGATTCATATGAAAGTGTTAAATATGAAATGTGAAATGCAAGTGTTGCATCGATTCGTATTTAGAACCATGAGGTGAATCAGGCATTGCAGCAGCATAGGATAACCTATACAACTCTTGAAAGCTCTCCGAGTATAATAGTGGGGCATAGACTTGCCAAGAAAGTCATAAGAAGGGACATGGATTATATAATTGTGCTAATTGAATATATGAAAAGAATTCCTAGTGTGGGGACCACATAGGCGGAGCTACCATCACCTATCACCCGGCATCGTCAGTGGTCTGGGCTAACAGTTATGCACATCCCAAATCATCACAAGAGAAAAGTCGTGAGTTGTCGTATGAAGTACCACTGATGAATCTCAGTCTTATTTTCGAGACATATACGGTCATGAATTCCTATAGAGTATCATTATTGCTATATGTATTGACTGTGACTGTGCTATTTGACTTGTTGATGCTTTGAATGTGTGCCAACATGTTAGTCTACTTAATGTATGACCGCATGTGAACTATTATGCATGTTTTTTTCTGTCCTCTCACCTGGAAGGCTTCTGTTAGATTTTTGGATCTGTATTTGACCAAGATTGAATATGGTTGCAGCTTATTCCTAGACAGAAAAATAATCGAGAATTGGCACAAGACAAGGTTATTTCTTTATGGGTAGTATTTTATGTACATAATATCATATTCCCCTAGTATGTGTTCTTAAAGTCTAACTATCTCCTTATAAATTGAGAGAATATTAAATAAAGATGTATTTCCATGTTTGAATGTGTGGTAGCATTTGATTTCTAATAACACTATGTCTCCCGGATGATACCGTTGTCTAAAACTGGATATGTTGTTTGCTAGTTTAATTGTTATTTATCGTTCCTTCCTAGCTTTATAGGTTTACTATGTATATTGTTGGGTGTGTTAGCAGTGTATATAGTGGGCCTATGATGATTTTTGTGTAAACTTTTTGGGTCTAGAGCGTGACACAGTCCAAATCATACAATACACTCAATCCCCACACACAAGTCCCAAATTTAACTAATGCGGCCGTGACACCATTCTCATTCATCATATTTAGTCATCTAAAAGAATATAGTATAAATCCATTACAGGAAATCAATATTGTGAGACCCAACATTTTCGGACTTAGTTTTTGAGTTTAAGTATTTAGCTATGCAACAATAAGTTAAAGATATAGCCTTGGTTTGTCGTTTTGATGTGTTGCGTCTTTTGAGGTAATTTGATATTACGATGTTGTGTACGTATCGAGTCTAGTGGGAGTAATAATTTATTTTGGAAGTGATGGTATATATATGAAAAAAAACCCACATCGAGACTTTTCTGAATACTAGACTCGTTTTGAGTGGTTGATTGATTTTGGGCTTTATGTTGACTTTTTGGCCTTTTACTATTCATAAAAGCCCAAAATACTATTTGGAACCCAAAAAAAATAAATAGACACATAAACACTTAAACCTTTTGTTTTAAAGTTGAATCAAATCGAGAAACTCAATATTAAAATGAAAATTCAATCTATTGGGTCTAGGTTATAGATATTCCATAAGCCTACTTAAACACTTAGTCAAATTTCAAAGCAAATACCCCAACCCCATTCTTGCGCCTGATACCCACACCAACACTCTCACCCTTACTCTTAACACGCAAAATTTGATTCTTTACTTTCCACTTGATTTCTTGATTGAGATTTGTTCCCAAAGTTTTTCTAAACACTTCTCTATCATTTTTACTACATGAAAATGGGCTGGATGACTGAATTCAAGAAAATTTTGGATTAGGGCACACTTTTAAAGAACTTAATGAGTTCTACACTTTTACGGTTTCTCTTGCTTGCTTTTTATTTTTTTTCTTTTATAAGTGTTCATAGTGTTTTCCTATCATTAGGAACCTGATTTGAGTGTTGGCTTGATAATTTGAAATTTTGGGTTTTTGATGGATTTGTGGGTTTTGGTAGTATTGTATTTGAATTGTGTTTTCCTTGCTTAGGAAAGGTTCATTGGTGGCCCTGTGGTGGTTGGTTTGGTTAGGGTTTGTGTTGGTTGAGATTGACCCTTTTGGTTGTGGTTTAGTATGGATGGATTGGTGGGGATTATGTTAATGCTTTATGTTTGATGGTTGTGTGAGCTATAGGTAATGTTATTGAAGCCCTTGGTGAGTCTAGAGTGTGTCTAGGCATAGAGTTGTGCCATTTTGGATCATTTTGTATTTCCATTTTCCTTAGCTTGTGTATTTAGGGAACAACATGGCTGACGAAAAAGGCAAAGGAGTGGTGCTAGAGAGTTCTGGCATTAAGAGGTGGGAGTGTTTTGATTTCATGATTAAGATAAGAATGATTTTTTTTCCTAATAATTAGTATGAAATGCTTTGTTTTGAAAGTGAGGCCTTGGTTAAATGATTTACAGACATGCTAGGCAATGTGTATGTGACTCATATTGCTGCATGTTATTCTTGATATTTCCAATACTTGTTGGAATAGATGGATTCATACGATTGTTTTGTAATGTATATGAGGTTTTCCTTGATGAGATGATTGACTTGGTTATTGATGAATTTTTGGTTTTTGGATTGAATGACATATTTAAGGATTTGGGAATTGAGGGATTATTGTATTTGGATTGATTTTTGTTGAGCCTTTTGTTGACTTGAAAACACTTGTGAGGAGGGTTGAGTGGGTGAGAGTTGAGCGAGAACTAAATCGAAAAGAAAAGAGAGAAAGATTTGAGTATGAAAGCCTAGAAAACCAACTAGTAGTCGATCACTCCGTATAATAATCAATTACTTACTATAAGTAATAATCTCTTACTTTCGGCAAGTAGTCGAATACTAAGGAAGTAATCGACTACTCTTATTAAACTCATAATCAAAAATTTTGGTGAGTATTCGATTACTTCAACAAGTATTTGATTACTCACTCATGGGAGTAATTGATTACTTCACTTGAACTTTGATTTGTGCTTCTCGATAAGTAATCGATTATTAAAGAATAGTAATCGATTACACCCCTTGAAATTACTTTTTTTCCTCAGCTCAATATCAAATACCCTTGGGATTGATTGACCAATACCCTTTAGGTCCTAAACCACTCATGGAGTGGAGTGCAACCCTAGATTAAGAGTGATGGGGGAACTTGAGGATCTTGCATTATGCATACTCATACATGTGACATAAATGGTTTTAGTTAAGTGTGAATGTATGTATTGAGTTGAATGGTTCCCTAGAGTGATACACTGTGGCATTGATGAATGTCCTTGTTTATTGTGATGATAGCTTGACCAAGTTTAGATTACGTCTAGGATTCATAATTAGAAAGAGGGCGGCATGTATATCTTAGGATGTTTGGGAGAGGTTTTTTTACTCTTGCATGAAGCATAACTTGTGATTTGGTTGACATAATAAGTAGGTACATTGGTGGTCATTTCTAGTCACTGCCTGAGGACAACACCAATGGTAAGGGGATTTGCATATTTTAAACGAATAAAATATCCACTAGTGTATTGTTCATGGTTCCTCTTAGGCATTTTTAGTCTACCTCTATAAATTTTGGGTTGTATTCCCACTTATTTATAGTGATGATTTGAGTTTATTGCATGTTTGATTGTTAACAGATCTGTTAGGATGGAAATTGATGAATATGTTGCATGATTTTGCATGTTAGATTTAAATAACATGAATTATGCATACCCCATACATTTATATCCTTGATTGATCACAATAAAGGTATTGGACTTGCATTAACTGTATTGATATTAAAATGATTTAAACTGTTTTAATATTGTGCCTCCATTCTACCTAGATTGAGTATGACAACAACGACTCTCACAAAGATTCCTAGGGCCTCATCCTAATAGGACTAGACGAGTAGCTTGTCAATATTCGAGCGGTGCATCTCATGTGTCGATAGGTGCTGGACTACTACATCACGTGGCGTGCATTATTTTTCATACTTACACTTTTATTCATGTGATGTTAATATAGCATTTTGTCTTTTTGCTATACATTGTGATACTTTTGGATATTGATATATTGGTATAATGACCTAGTTTATTTAATTAGAAAATAGATATGTTTACCCATGTATGACAAAACTTTCGCTGATTTAATATAATTTTGTAATGTGTAAGACCACCACAGGTAAAAATTGAAATCTAAGTACTATGCTCTTTTTTAAAAGAAAAAATATGGTTCAAATTTACATATGCTTAATGAATATTTTGGGAAATAGCAATAGATAGGCCTTGTGAGATCTTGGTTAGTTCGTTGTTTATGTCAGAAACTGAAACTTTCGAGCCATTTGGGCCAGAAAGCCCATTCGAGAATTGTCGACGTTAGTAGGCCTTAGCCCGTATTTTTGGACTGATGAAGAATTATAGTTAGTTTTGATTATTTGAAGTTAAATTTTATTTCGATGAATTATTATATTTATCAAGAATTATTAATGTTTATGAAATAGGTAATCGAAAAATAGAAAGACAAGATACATTGATATTTTAGTGTTCAAGGACCTCGGATAGATCTATTAAGGGTTTAAAAGTATCAGAGAATTTTTCAAGAATTTTCAGAAATAAAATCGGAGTTATCGTTAATTTTCTAAAAGTATATAATGAGGTACTTAATTTTTAGTAAATTACATAATCATGAGAAGAATAATTTTATGGTAGTGATGAATAGTACTATTCATAAGGAGTTCGTAGAAATTTTCTATGTATTTTTCAGAGATGTATGAAAATTTTTATGAACTTTTGATGATTTTATTTAATTAATAAATAATATTAATTACTTAATATTAATAAAATATTATAAAACCCAAAACGACAACATAATATGTCATTTTGACCGAGGCTGGGTGAGATTTCTGCCCGAAAACCTAGTAATCCTTTTCTTTGGTTTTTTTGTTTTAGTTTATTGAAATCGAATTGATATGGTGAGTTTAGAATCAAGATGGAAAGGGCTAGAGAATTGTTTAATCTTCATGTGTTTTTGGTGCGTGCACAAGTGAATTGATGTTTGAGCATATATCCAGCCATTTTTAGGTCATCGCCGGTTGGATGGTGGTTGAAGACGACATTGGACGACATATCGTCTGAGACGTCGTCAAAGGACAGGTCGTTTGGTTGCTAGGATAGGCAACCTATCACCTGTTTAAGTAGGCAACGTGTTGTCTACGGGTGTAGCTAGGACAGTACCCAAGCTTTAAGCTAAGGTGATGTGGCACACAGAGAAGAGGCCATGTGTCACAATCCTGGAGGTTCGGTTGGTTGTCTGGGCTCGTTTGGTTTCGCCAAGTGTCATTTGCTGATTGGTCAGAATTAAATAAAATCCTGAAAAATAGAAAATAGCCAGAAAAGATAGAAAATTCAGGAAAATGGTAAAAAAATAAAAAAAAATTCCAAAAAGTTATGATAAATACTAGAAACAATAAGAAATTTAATGGTAGCAAGATTTCATGAATTTAATGTGATTTAATAGATCAAATAATTAGATTAAGATCCAAAAAAAAAAGGAAAAATATCCAGAATGGTTTCGGATTGATTCTTGGGTACATATGCATCATATTAAGGTTATAAGCACATAATTTTATGTGTATTTATGTACTAAGGATGCAATATTAAGGATTTGGTTATGAATGCATATGTAGGTAGATACCTACAGGTGATGGGCCTCGAGGAATCGGTCTAGTTATCAAGGATGAAGTTGTGAGCGTATCAAACTTCAGAAAACCGTGAGTGGATGAATCTTTTAAATACATTGTTTACTGGCATGAATGAATATGCATAAGTATGATTAATTAGAAGAGTAATGAATTAATGAACAAAATCATTGCATGTACTATGAATTGGGTATAGGTTGCCTGTGTTGCCTTCTGCTTAAATTGCTGAGCTATGCCATGAATTATTCAAATGTGATATGTATTCCATAATTTTGGAAGTATATATGAGGTGTTTGGGTGCATTCGGAAGTATAAGACAGAATCAAACATCACAACAGCATAGGGTGATCTATGTAACTCTTGAGAGCTCTCCGAGTATGGTAGTGCAGCATAGATTTGCCGAGGCATAAGGAGGGAAGGGGAACATAATTTATAAAATAATACAAATAAGCAGGATACCCTAATACGGAGATCGAGTAGGCAGAGCTACCATCACTTAACGCCCCGACATCTTTAATGGAACTAGGCCAAGAGGAGTGCATGTCCCATTGGGACAAATTAAGTTTTAGTATACGAGATAACGAAAGATATGTAAGGAGCTGCATATAGAAGTGCCATTAATGGATCCCAGTCCTATTCTTGGCATCGAAAGGAATGAGAGACATTGCCAGCCCAGCCACGGTCTTGATTGCTTGAACTATTACGTGCTACATTGTGTTATGACTGTGACCATAATGAGTATGTTAATAAACTGATGTGTGTCAGTATGCCTATATTATCGTTAAATGATTGCATATGTTTTTGTTATGCATATTTTCTCATCTGCTCACCTAGCAGGTTTCTGCTAGGCTCTTGGCATGATACAAGAATCAAGAATAGGAGCTCGCTCCTAGGCATAACATGAAGACTGAATCGAATCTAGGTGCAATCGAGGTATTTGTGAGGATTTATATTATAGTTGTTCCCCTGTGTCAGTTTGATTGTATTGAGATACTAGTACATTATTGTTAATGAAATTGGTGTGTACACTATGCATATACTCGTTCCTGAACTGTTTATTCCTATAGTTATCTGATGTCACTAGGAGATATCATTACATCTGTTATATCCATTGTGCAATCTAATTAGACTCATATTCTAGTGTCGACTCTATTATTTATTATTATGCCACTAGCCTTGTAGGTTTATTATATATATATTATCGTGTGTTACAACAATGTATATAGTGGGCCTATGGCAACTATTGCAAAAACTTTTTTGGCTCCGTGGCATGACAGTTAACATGGTAACAAAGCATTGTATAATTGTTATTCTTAGAAACTGATATATTTCACATTCCTTAATGCTACCCTACCTCTCCTTTATCACCTATATAGGTGACAATTCTTGCGATAGCGGAGCATATCCCTTTTGAAAAAAAAAATATTTCTTGTTATTTAGTAATCTTTTCAAATGATGTGTCTTGTTTTTCTTTAAGAAAACATGAATGACCTAGTTATCTTTTATCTAGTGGGCCTATACCTTATATACCCATTCTTACTTGGTTTTCCTGAGTCGAGCAATAATTGTTCTGGGAAACCATCTAATCGTCACAAATCCATCACTGTATTTGGAACTCATCGGATTTGCTAAGTCCTTTTGTATTGTAGTATCTCTTGTATGAGATTTTTTTGAAATCTAATGAGATTTTTGGTTTTATGTTAATATTCTAAATATGCATTACACTTTGCAAGCCATGTCATTTCATAATCATCACTCAGATGACTGACAATATTAGTCTTTGCTATAAGATATTGATTTGTGCATGGTCATTTTCCTTATTGAAAAAGGGCAGTTGATCAAAAATTTGTTGGTTGTGAATCAATCGAGTCAGGGGAAAAGCTATGAATATATATTGTACTAATTTTAATTTCAGATTGAAAGTCCTGGAAGAAGCAAAGAGGATTGCCTATATGAATCATGATAATTTTATACTGTCTATTGATAGTCTGAGTATTAAAAAATACCTTGGATTAGGTATAGCTTATCGAAATTGCAAGTAATTGTAAATAGTTTTTAAGGTTGGATAGTCTTTCTTAAGACGCAGATCAATATTGGACTGGCTATGGATTGACATACTCATAAGTAATAGATTGTCTCAGCAAATTCTGATTGGAATTGCATAACCTACCGTAGGATGAAGCCTAATATAGGCTACTATTTTGGTGAGTCGTAGATGCTAACCTATTGAGAACTATAACAGTTAAGCATAATTAGAAAAGAATGAGAACTATTTGGTATATTATTAGTGTATTATGTATTTATAAGTACACGGAATGCACATTATTGAAGTTGATTAGTCAATTGACAAGGATAATGCACGAAGTGCATACCCTTAAGTTGTGTCTAGTGATAGACAATATGTTTAGTAGAGCATGAAGTAATGGTAATACAATATGCTTAGTAAGTGTTAAGCTTAAGTTAATAGCTCCAAGAATCGGGGTTGTCTGATCGATTTAGATGATTCTCGAATAATAATTGGATATGGTAAGAACCACGAAAGGAACGTCCAACAAATGAGTTCAATTAGAAGATGGATGGATTCGTTGATGGATTTTTGTTAGATCGAAGAGTGTGACTTATGAGTTTATGGATTACATTTATGTCAAGTTGGTTTGATGGATAAGTAAAATCACAAAAACTCATAGTATTACCTTAATGTGCTAGTCGAAAATCAAGATAATAGTGAGATATGCAATGGAAGTGTGATGATTATAATCTTAAGTCATCAACTTGTATATCGATGTATTATCATAAGGTATGAGATTATGAAATCTTGATTATTGATTCTTTATATTGAAGTGACTTCAGATGAGTTTCAAAAAGGAACAATACGATTTATTGATGGAGTAGAGGATCATATGTAATCTTAATGACTTAGTACTCAACATTGAGTATTAAAACAGACCTATGTTTATTAGAGACCTTCCGAAATGGATAATAAGTGAATTCGAATGATATGAGGTTGTTAAAACCCAAAGTATAACAGATGTTGATATCGATTTGAATGTGTTAAGAATGAGAATAACCTTGACCATGTCGATCAAAAGTAGTGATAAAAGCAGAGTTAGGAAGCGAAAGCATGGCATTGATGAGTTAGAAAGAAAATAAGATAGATTCCTTTATGATGCAATGATGAAGATATACCAAAATGTGATTATATTGAGTGTGACTTGAAATTAATAACTTTATATACTTAGCGTAAATAGTGGTACAAATGCTATTATGTTGGTCAATGATTATAATGACGGAAAGAACCCGAAACAAATTCATAAATAAAGTAAGGGTGAAGGTAACACCCAAATATGACCAGTGAATATACGGCTTTAAGGATGTACCCTCGCATATATGAAAGTTGATATGTTTTCATAAATGCACTATCGGGTATAACGAAATGGTTGAGCTTAGTTAATTTGAAGGATGAAAAAATATGATAGGATATAGTGTTCTAAGTGATAAGTGCAGTAACGTAAAGTTACCTGTGAAGGTAATTTTAAGTAATGTTGGGTATGAAAAGAATGCGATTCAAACTATGATTTCGTAGATATAAAATTCTCATGATAAGAGTAACAACGGAGTAAGTAAGTTTCGAGGACGAAATTTTTTGTGAGGGAAAGAAATGAGAATCCTAAACTTTCGAGCTGTTTGGGCCGGAAAACCCATTTCGAGAATTTTCGATGTTAATGGGCCTTAGCCCGTATTTTTGGATTGATGAAGAATAATAGTTAGATTTGATAATTTAAAGTTAAATTTTATTTCAAGGAATTACTATATTTATCAAGAATTATCGATGTTTATGATATCGGTAATAGGAAAAATGAAAAGAAGAGATAAATTAATGATTTTGGTATTCTAGGACCTTTGATAGGTCCATTAGGGTTTTAAAAGGAAATTTTTTGAGAATTTTTGGGAACAAAATCAGAATTATCGTTAATTTTTTGAAAATATATAATCGAGGTAGTTAATTTTTAGTAAATTATATATATTCATGAGAAGAATAATTTTATGATAATAATGAATAGTACTATTCATAAGGAGTTCGTAGAAATTGTTTTGTATTTTTTGGAGATGTATGAAAATTTTTATGAATTTTTTATGATTTTATACAGTTAATAAATAATTATTATTATTTAATATTAATAAATTATATTAATAAGATATTATAAAACCCAAAAAGACAACATGGTATGTTGTTTTGACCGAGGTTGGTCAAAATGACAACCAACCTTCTCTTTTTGATCCATCATGAGAGGGAGAGGGAGGGGGATGGGGAGGGGGAGGGGGAGGAGGGCATTTTTGCTAAAAATAACGTCATTTTCTTATAAACCCTAGACAACGTTGTTCACTTAATGGATAGGCTACTACTTCATTCTCTCTTGCTCACTGCCTATTGCCGGTGAAATAACAGGATAAGATCCCGTAACATTGCTAGCTATCAGAAACTAATGTGCCCAGCTTTTCTCTCCCTCAAAAACCATTCCCCTCTAGCGTGCGAGTCTTGTGTTGATGTTTTCATGTTGATCCTGGCCTTCCAACGGTCGGATCTGGGTAAGATCTCTACCCAAAAACCTAGTAAGATTTCTACCCAAAAACCGGGTAATCCTTTTCTTTGATTTTGTGCTTTTAGTTTTTTGAAATCGGTTTGCTTTGGTGAGTTTAGAATCGAGATGGAATAGGCTAGAGAACGGTGTAATTTTCATATGTTTTAGGTGTGTGTACAAGTGAATTAATGTTTGAGCCTGTTTCCGACGAGTTTCAGGTCATCACTGTTGGGATGGAGGTTGAAGATGACCTCGGATGACATGTCATCCGACGCATCTTTGAGTGATGGGTCGTTTGGGTGCTAGGATAGACGACCTATCATTTGCGGGTGTAGGCAGGGTAGCACCTGAGCCTTAGGTTCGGCCAATGTGGCATGAGGAGAAGAGGCCACATGTCACAATCTGAAGGTTCGGTTGGTTGTTTGGACGCGTCTAGTTCTGGCAGGTGTTATTCGTTGATTGGTCAAAATTAAACAAATTCTAAATAAATAGAAAATAGCCAAAAAAGATAAAAAATTAGAGAAAAATAGTAAAAAAATATGAAAATTCCTGAATTTTTATGATAAATACTAGAAACAATAAGGAATCTAATGATAAACTATGGTTGTATTGCTTGAGAAATGATTTGATGTAATCCGATTTTATCCTACCTTTTATTTCATTATTCCGCTGTGTTTTTCTATTATTTTATTTTATTAACTTTATGAGATCCAGAGGATAGTACAATAATTGTTATTTTTAGAGTTTTATGACGGAAATATGTACCCCTGGAATAGGGTACGGGGTATAACAAAATAGACTGATCGAAGTCCAAAATCAGAAATAAAAAAGAAATAAAGAAAAATTCCATCGTACTCACACCTTATGGTACACAAAATTCAAGAAAGTGAAATACTTTCAAAAGTCACCAGTAACATGTCGCATAATAAAAGTAACTGATTAAACAAATTCTAAATAAATAGAAAATAGCCAAAAAAGATAGGAAATTAGAGAAAAATAGTAAAAAAATATGAAAATTCCTGAATTTTTATGATAAATACTAGAAATAATAAGGAATCTAATGATAAACTATGGTTGTATTGCTTGAGATATGATTTGATGTAATCCGATTTTATCCTACCTTTTATTTCATTATTCCGCTGTGTTTTTTTATTATTTTATTTTATTAACTTTATGAGATCCAGAAGATAGTACAATAATTGTTATTTTTAGAGTTTTATGACGGAAATATATATCCCTGGAATAGGGCACGGGGTATAACAAAATAGGCTGATCGAAGTCTAAAATCAGAAATAAAAAAGAAATAAAGAAAAATTCCATCGTACTCACACCTTATGGTACACAAAATTCAAGAAAGTGAAATACGTTCAAAAGTCACCAATAACATGTCGCATAATAAAAGTAACTGACTACTTCAGAATAACCGCAAGATATGACTAGACTCTATGACTCATTCCAAAGCTTTCACAAATCCAAAAAATAACTGTTGGTCAATGACTCCAAAAGGAAAGGGTTTCACACAAACTGCCTAATCGCACAAAAGAATAACATGATCCGAATTGTTGCACAGTTAATTACAATCTCAAAAAATACAAAATTTATAAACTTTGCTCCCAACTAAGACCAATCTAAAAAAAGGCTCCAAAAATATTAGATTTCACATTAATTTTTAGATTAGTATTGTGAAATGTAGAAGGAATTATATATATAAAAAATAAAATCAGTATGATCCTTATTATTTCTTTATTCAAAAAGCTTATATATTATGACCAATATAAATAATTTTTTTTCTTTTAATATGTGTTAAAAGACCATGACGAAAATATATAATTGCCTTCTCCCTTTATTGATTCTTTTTATCAAATAGCTAACTAGTCAAAATAGAACTTATGATATAAAGTTATATTTATAATATATTTAATAGAAGAGAAATAGGTAATAATCAAGAAATATATTTGTTCCTAATCTTATGTTACACGAAAATTATACTATTCAATTTTTGATGAGATAAAAAATTTTATTATGTAAAATCAAGCAATATTAATTTTTTACACAATCACGTAAAAATAAATCAAAAATTTAAGAACTCCTAAGATGCTTTCTTGGTAAGATATCAACTATAAAAAAATATTAATAATACAATGAGGAAAAAATAGTATTTTATTCTAAAACATTCATAAAATATAAAAACCAACAAAAGTATTCATAATGATCAAGAAATCATACTAAATATGACTAGTTTGCAAGAATTAAAGTTCATGAAAATTAGAGTAAGAAATAAAAAAAAAATTAATTTGCTGATATTGAAGATGGAAATAAATCTTTTGATATTATATTATATTTAATAGAGATAGGAGAATTTCTTTTTTCTCCCAGCTGCCGCTCTCACAAAATGGTAATCACATCAATAGACTTGTGAAATTCTTTGGGAAGAAAACGACCTGTTGTTTGTTAGTCAAGAAATAAATAAAAGAAAGTCTCACAACTAGAGAAACTCGGTTCAACGGAATTTGTTAAAAAAAAAAGAAATCAAGGACAACAATTGGAAATTAGAAATCAGCTAACCATCGAGTTCACATCAGAAACATGGGATTAACGTTTTGATTATAGCCGTCGAAGCAACCACGGAGCGCCAAGTGTACAGAGCTATTTTGAATAGGGTCCACTTAGGTCCCACGATAGGGAGCCATCAGAGACACTCATATTTCCATGCCATATACCATTTCTCTGGAGCCGACGCGTGGGCTAATTACTATTACCGCTAAAACAAATGGAAGTCCCTTTCCTTTTATGTATAGGATGGGATGGGATGCCCGTAATAATTGATATGGATGCTTATTCCTAAAGATTTTGAAACTGAACTCCATTGCCCTCATTCTTCCGTATATTCTTTCTATAAAAATAAGATATAAAAAAATGGTTCTGCTAAAAAATTAGTGCAGTTATGTATTTACACATGATTGAATTTAATGAATAATTAATTATTCGAATGTATATATATTGTAGGGTTCTTAAATTCTATTTGATGTGGCCAATCATGGCACTCAAATACTAACTTGCAAGGGTATATAAGTATGGTAACTTTAATAATGTTGACATGAGTAAGATATTAAAATAACTACTGTTTGATCAAATTTAGTTTCATTAGGTGTGAATTTGTGTTGAATTTCCTCTGAGATAAAGGTCATTACACAGGTCATTTTAGCTTCCTCCCCCAAAAATTACAACTGCGGTGCTAACCTACTTTATTCACTATGTTGCAGTAGGAACCCTCCACGTCATCCACTAGTGTCAGTGCTCACATTAAATGACAGGAATAGCCTTACTTTCACGTGTACCTGTGAAAGCGTAAAGTTTTATTTTTTAAAAAAGGAAAAAGAAAAGAAAAGAAAAACGCAAGCATCACACCGCCCCGAAGAATATTCAAACTCCATAATCACTAGTTTTCCATATCTTTCCTTTTTCTTTTTCTTGATTTTAACCAATTTCTTAAGAATCCTTTTTTCCACTCTCTTTCCATTGGACAGGCAATTTCTGGAGAACTTGTTCCATTTCTTGTTGCGTTTTTTTTCTTTTTTCAATGAAAGGGAGCAAATAACATAGGAATTGGAGATGGAAGAAGAAGAAGCATTCATTTTTTTCCTCTGCCTCACCCCCACTCCGAAAATCTCTGTCTCTCTCTTTTTCGTTCCTTACAAAGCATATGGACAAAATAATGAAAGTTTCCAACTGCTGAGTATGTGAAAGGAGTTGGTTTAAGTTCTTTGGTTGCTTCCTCTAGATCTGCCCAAAATAAGATTTCTCTCTCAACTGGAACCAAACTAACTGGTAAGCTTCTCTTTTGCAACATACCTTAACCAAAAAACAGAAAAGAAAAGAAACGTTTATGGGCACTTTGGTTGGGTGTACCTTAAAAAATCATTGTTTATTATTACCCTAAAGCTTGTCTGCTCAAGTACGAGCTGTGTTTTATTTATCTCTTCCTCTTCCCTTGTTACTGTTTATTTAACTCTTTCATTAGATCGATCACGCGAGGAAGATCTTGGGTGAGGGCCCTGTCCCTGTATTTTTAGATTTTCTTTTTGTGGGGCTTGAGTTCTATCCTCTTCACCAAAGTCACCGATCTGGTTGTTTATTTTGTTTATAGTTCGTTCTTGTTTTTCTCTCTTCTTTTTGTTTTAAAAGTAAAAATCTAGCTATGCTCCACTTGGATCTAATTGTTTACATGTGTACGCCTCTTCAGGCAGCTCATCAAGTTCTTCTCACTCCTTTTTTAACATTCTCGTGCTGTTGCTTTTGATGCTCTAAACGCTGAGTTTATTTAGTTCTTGAAATTTTTTCGTTAACTTAACTTGTTTGGTTCAATAGAAAGTTGTGAAAAAATGGAGATGCTTGGTTTATAGTGGTAACTTGACATGGAGTGATTCCATCAAGATTTTAGAACCTTGAATTTAGTTGGCCGGGTTAGATTTTTCAATCTTTTAATGTGCTTCTCTGATTGGTTTGATTGTTTTTGCTTTAGAAATTAACATTGGGTTGCATAGGCAACCCAGAATCTACCCAAGTAATCCTTCGTTGAAGACCAATTCGGATAAGTTATGGATTTCCCTATTGATCCTCCAGTTATTATTTACAGGCCAGGAAGGAGAACAGCAGGGCAGAAACAGTTTTGGAAGATCATAGCCTGCAATTTATTTATAATGTTTTTATTTTTTGTGGTTTTCGGAAAGTAGTAGGATACCTAAATGCTTGTGCCATTTTTAGGAACCTTTTTCCTTTTGCACTTCTTTTTGGCTGATTCCACTAATAAGAATGAAGTTCGTTTACCTACTTGTGTCATTTGGTGCGATAGCTATTGACTCGATCTTTTAATCAAAGCGCTTTTGTTTTTGTTATACAGAACTGGTGGTTAATTCTCTGTTGGAATAATTTTCTTTCCATGGCCTCTCTTAATTTTTATACAAACCTTCTATGTCCTTTCTATAGGTTTCTTGCAACTGTAGTTTCTTGACTGGTGAACATTGGTGGAGAAGTAAATGGTTCAATTACTATCTTATGTGATTTGGCCTGTGAATTTTTGTCCGGCAGTTTTCGTTCTTCTTTCAACATTTACTCTACTTTATTGGTGCATCGTTTTGTTTGTTCATAGGATGATAGAATAATGTATGCAGGTTGATTCTAACTGGAGTTGGTTATTGATTTTGGTTGCTCTTTCCATTGATGGAAGGATTTGGTAGGGATTGGAGTTGGTAAGGATCACACTGACTATGGTGTTCTTTATGGTTTTTGTTTAGGAAACTAGATCCACCAACTTGAACATGAATCATTTGACTGTGGAGACTGAAGATGCTTTTGCAAGCTTGCTTGAGCTTGCGGCTAACAATGATGTAGATGGTGTTAAAAGATCTATTGAGCGTGACCCTTGCTGTGTTCATGAGATTGGGCTGTGGTACGGACGTCAGAAGAGCTCCAAACTGATGGTTAATGAGCATCGAACACCTTTGATGGTTGCCGCCACTTATGGCAGTATTGATGTAATAAAGCTGATTCTTTCGCTCTCAGATGCCGATGTCAATATGTCTTGCGGCCTTGATAAGAGCACAGCCCTCCACTGTGCTGCTTCAGGTGGTGCTGTGAATGCTGTTGATGTTGTGAAACTGCTTTTAGCTGCAGGTGCTGATCCAAATTTGCTGGATGCCAATGGCCATCGTCCAATTGATGTCATTGTTGTTCCACTTAAGCTCCATGATATGAAAGTGTACCTGGAAGAACTCCTCGCAACTGATGTTTCTGTTACTGAGGGCAGTCTAAGAGTTTTCATGGCCACCTCGAATTCCAATTCTCCACCTCATTCACCACTTTCTGCTTCAGATTCTCCTACAAAGTCAAAACTAAATGATGCGTCTTTTCCCCTTGCTTTCCAGAAGAAGGAATACCCTGTGGATCCATCCCTTCCAGATATCAAGAACAGCATCTATTCCACTGACGAATTTCGAATGTATTCATTCAAGGTGCGGCCTTGTTCTCGAGCATATTCCCATGATTGGACTGAGTGCCCATTTGTTCATCCAGGGGAGAATGCTCGAAGAAGAGATCCTAGGAAGTTCCATTACAGCTGCGTTCCATGTCCCGATTTTCGGAAAGGTGCCTGCAGACGAGGAGATATGTGTGAATATGCACATGGAGTCTTTGAATGCTGGCTGCACCCTGCTCAATATCGAACTCGTCTTTGCAAAGATGGCACAAATTGTGGGAGGAGAGTATGCTTCTTTGCACATACTGTTGAGGAACTCCGACCACTGTATGTATCCACTGGTTCTGCTGTTCCCTCTCCTCGCTCCAGCACTTGTGCTGCCACTGCCATGGATTTCGCTGCAGCCATGAGTCTCTTGCCAGGCTCCCCTTCTTCAGTGCCTTTCATGCCTCCTTCGCCGTTTACTTCACCTATTTCTCCATCTGCCAACGGCATGTCACATTCTCCAGCTGCTTGGCCGCAACCAAATGTTCCAGCCTTGCATCTTCCCGGAAGCAATATTCAGACCAGCCGGTTGAGATCATCTCTGAATGCAAGAGACATTCCTTCAGAGTATAGCTTGCTGTCAGATTTTGATGTGCAGCAACAACAGCTCCTAAGTGAGCTATCAGCAAGCAATAACTCAGTGGGTCGTCCTGGTAGGTTAAAAACCTTAACTCCCTCAAATCTAGAAGATCTCTTTTCGGCAGAGAGCTCATCTGTTTTCTCACCAACACACAAATCTGGAGTTCTCAATCAGTTCCAGCAGCAACAAAGCATGCTATCACCATTCAGCGCAAATAATACTCTCAGGAATGTTGACCACCCTCTATTGCAAGGTGGTTCCTTTGCATCCGGTAGGATGTCTCCTCGAAATGTGGAACCTATTTCGCCTATGAGTTCCCGTGTGTCTATGCATATGCTAGGTCAACGTGAAAAGCAGCAGCAGCAGCTCCGCAGCCTGAGCTCTCGCGAACTGGGCTCCAACTCTGCTGCTGTTTTTGATTCCCCAGAAAATTCTTGGTCAAAATGGGGTTCCTCAAATGTGAAGCCAGACTGGAGTGTTTCTATCGACGAATTGGCGAAGCATCGCAGATCAAATTCCATCGAGCTTGGTAAGGGAGAAGAGCCTGACGTATCATGGGTTCAATCGCTTGTTAAGGAATCGCCAACGGAGTTGAAAGAGTCATCAGAGCCTGTAAGGACTGGTGGGGAAACTACTACCCCTTCAAGTGAGAGTGGCAATACGAACTCGGAATTAGAATCAGTGGTTGGATCATGGATGGAGCAATTGCAGATAGATCAGCTTGTGGCTCAGCAAAACTAATATCAATTTTGTGGGCTCTACAAGGGGTTTTTGGTAAATAATTTGGGTTTTTTTCTTTCAAGGATTTTGCTGTGTTGAAGGTAAGTAACAGTAGTAAAAGTGGAGGCGGGGATGGATGTAGAGAAAGTCAAATTAGAGAAAGGACAAATTCATTTTCAACCATTTTATTGTTACAGCTGAACCAAGCAAGGAAAGGGTGAAGATAACCCGTCTAAGAGTAGCGTAGCCCTGCAAGGGTGCATTTTGTTCACCGATATTTCAAGTTTTGGATATCTGTTATTGCAAGTTAACCCCTCTCCAGGTAAGTTGGTATGCATATTTCATCTAATATTATACACTATAAGCCTACTAAGGGAAAGAGGACAACAAGAAAGGGATTTGATGATAACTTTTTTAAGGGAGCGGTGAAGCGTTTATCTTCTTAATTGCACCGAATCTCTAACAACGTTAATTGTTATTACCTAAATTATTATGATTGATCCTTCATCACTTTTAAGGAGTGTCTTACTTTTATCAACTTGTGCCAATGTACGTAATTTACAAAAATATGAATTTACTTTTCTAGTTCAGTTGTTAAAATGCAATTGAAGCCTAGAATTATGTAAAACATAATTTTAAAGACTAATATATTCTTTTTGAATTGCAATTGAAAATAAATCCATATCAAGGCCCAAAACAGGCCCTATCAAAATCAAACAACGAGCATGGGACAGGTGAAGTTTTAGCCCATAACAAATTGCCTGCAACTCAGCCTCAGGGACTGAGCAGGCCCCCAAGCTCTGAGAGAATCCCGTCACCCACGCACCGTGTTCTTCCCTAATAACACTACCCTCATCAGCATGTTTATCTGATAAAAGCAGAGTCGCATAACAATTCAACTTAACCAGCCAACCAGGTGTAGGAGTAAATCAAGTGTGAAAAAAAACTGCATCTGTTCAGAAGCCGACACAAATCTTTCCCACACTACTCTCATCCACGAACATTCCCGAAGGATCTGTAAGGTGGTTTCCGTAACATCCCCACAATGCATACACTTATCATCATCAATACAATTCCATTTGAACCCAAGACTCCGAGTAGAAAGGCGATCATGCCTGGCAAACCATAAAGAAGCCCTCACCCGTTCCAGACCAGACCATGACTGGAATCTTCCAAGTCATGGCAACTGCTGTGTAGTTATTATATATGATTAGTTGGTCATCCTAATGATACATAACAACCATATAAGGCGACAATAAAATTTGTTAAATTTTTATTTTTCTTTAAATACAAGGTATGTCTTGGTAACCAAACCCATAACCTAAAAAACATGCTAAAAATTTAAAACACAATAATTTTCTTAATTTACACCGCAAAGATTTGAATCACAAATTTCAATTCATTACACACAATATGACATATATAATCAGTCCACAAGTGCACTATCAAATCCTTGATCATATCTCATAGTCTGACACAATCAGAGACCTATCAAGTCTAGGGTGAAGCCAATCTCACTCCTCAAGTCTCAAGTGACCTATCAAAAACTAGCATGGCAACCAGGTGAGTGACCCATTTTTTTATAAAAATCTTTTGAGCTGTAATCAGGGTCATACATTATTTCAACCACGCAAGTAATACTAATATTTGAATCAAAAGAAAAGCTATAGGTCATTCAGTTCACATCACAACAAAATACCATGACAGGATTAGGATAAAATCAATGTCACACACATCACAAAACATAACCCCATTATCAGGGTTACGTTCAAGCAAGAACATTTCACTACATAGAATCATCAATCCAGTCTTATGCATCACAAGAAGATAGAGATCACATGGATCTCGAGCACATATCTAATATCCATTAGGGTAGATGGTTGGTATTATCAAATCATTGTCTCAGGTTACCATTATATCCATTCCTTTTACCATTAGGAAGTGTAGTTGACACACAGTGATCTAGGAATACATAGTAAGTATAGAATATTCAACACATAGTAATATGGCTTGCTAAGGTAACTAACCCCAGGATAGACTCATACTCTCGCATTCACAATAAGTTAGTTGGTTGTTAACAAACCTATGTTATGCCCTTCATTTCCTTCTTCCCCTATTTTTTCTTAACCCAACTTTAAATCATTCTTTGCTTTCCTTACATATTTCATAATTTACTTGTGCTTTGTAATCTCTTTATTATGCCTTCTCGAAATTTACTTATTAATTTATAAAATAGGATTCCTTTAGTTCTCCTATACTGGATCGACCCTCCCATTAGTTTCTGTTTAGTATCTTAGATTTTGGTTTCTTATATGGTAGTGCTTTGTTATCAACACAATAAGTATCCTTTCATATGACACATCAATTATATATAGTGTTATTGGTCTTATTCTTGGTAGCTTTTGATTTTGTTAGTTGGAGTGTTATGCTTTTCCAATACTAGATTGATACTTTTTTCATATGACTTTGAAGCCATATGAAGTACTCTTGGTCTTGGACCCAACTTGAAACCAGATCCGAACCCAGAACCAAACCCTGGTTCGACGACTTGTTGCTCATACCACATCTAGATAACATGTCATCCATCCTTCCTTTAGAGGACATGTCGTGTCGTCGCTCGGAAGACTTGTGGATGATGTGTCATCCATAAAGTCGTCTTCATTTTTTGGTTCACTCAAACTAGAGGTTAACCCTAAACGATTTCTCACCAACACAAAAACATTCACCCTACTCCAAGTAATCATTACATACAAAATAGTACTATGAGAAGCCCTAGATCACGAGTTATAATCAAGCAAAATCTAAGTTTATTCTCCAACTTAAAAATGGTGGAACTCACTTGATTATATACAGAATCGGTCCGATGGATACATGCACAAGCTCGGGGGAAGGAGGAGATCAATTTTCGGAGGAGTTGAAGTTTGGGGCTAGGTATTGAAAATACCCACATCCTAATTTCAATCGGATCTCATCAGAAGTATCGGACTCCGCCCACATAATCAAAGGGCTTAGTTCCTCTATCCAATCATCATCCCAGAAGGCAATGTCGCACCCATTACTAAGGACCCATCAACACTCCTATAGAAACGGATAGGCCACACCTTTCGCTTAGAGCTCAAAGTTATTGAACACGCAGGCCAAAACTTTAGTTATTCAAGCAAAACACCTTCCTAACCATACCGACCAGAGAGTCTCTTAGCCCATAGGGCATATTTATCAATCATAAAACACTAATAAATTTTAACATTAAGGTTTTGTTTCGCACCATTACAAATTGCTAGCCCAAACCACCTCATTCTGACATATCGACAACCAGCTCACCAAATAGGTAGCATTGCCCTCAGTAGCTTCCCAAAAAACTCTTAATTGATCAACACCTGATTTTACTAGTGTAACATGAGCAGCAATAGACATCTTCATCTCACTCCACCATACTAGCCTCGACTTCATCTTCTCCAAAACATGATTATAAAACCTTTGACACCTACGACACTGGTGGATATTAACCCCCAGATACCTACCCACTAAAGTTGCCTAATGGAACTCCAATCGGCTGCAATTATTGTTTTTCAATTGTACCAAAGTATTCATAGAGAACTAAACTGTGGAATAGGAGCACTAATGATAGCACATTACTTGTGTGAGGTCTCGTAGTTTAAAGGGTTAGGCCTTAAGCCCAATAACCCGATAAACAGTAAATTGGTGAGCCCACAACCCATGGGCTAGAGATTATGAGAAGATATAGATACTATTCCAATAATTAAGTATGGATAATAGATCAATAAATACCAAAATTAACTATTATCAGGCTATGATGTAAATGTACGGCTCGAAAGAACTCAATTTAGATATTGTATTCATACTCCTTCATGTCGAGCTATTTGGACTCACAAGTGTGTTTCTTGGCTTTTGACAACTTCAAAAGACCTTGGAAGGTGTATTTCTAGGAATTTGGTATTTGGGATAATTTCATCTTTTTGCATCCCGATACCTGTCAATCCTGTATTCCAAGTCTTTTGATGACTAAGACCCTTAAGTCTACCCTTTTCGACTCAAAAGGGAATAAGCTACACTATAAGAAAAGAATGAGTAACTAAATTCTTCGGTAAGAATAATTATGTGATAATTAGGAAATCAAATACATAGAGTTATATATATATATATATGATATAAAAATAAAAAAGATGAGATACACGAGTAATTTTGGTGGTTTAGGTTGATAAATAGATCCCTTGATTGAATATTAATATTTATAAAAAATTTAAAAATTTTTGGAAGGATAATTACAATTATTAGTAATTTTTCTAAGAAATATTATATGATATTATAATTTTTAATAAATTATATATATGAAAAAAATTAAATTTTTTCAGTATGAGTAGACTCTACTAGAATGAAATATGATTCTGTAGTTATTTTCTAAGTAATGTTTAAATATTGCGATTATGCCTGAGATAACCGTGCTATAGGAAATGACAGTATTGCACTGCCTAGTGGGAATTATGAACATAACTCAAGACTACCTCATATGACTTCAAAGTCATACAAGAAGAGTATCGAATCTTATGTTGGAAAAGCATAACACTTGAGTAACAAAAATAATAATTGAAGTCAGAATAAAGGAAAAACATTAAGAGATTCAAATCTTACTAATAAAAGATCCTATCCTCCCCAATTATAAAGAAATATCCTAACAATATTACATATGACTAACTAGTCATATGAAAGGATATAGACCGTGCTGATAATAAAATACTACCATATAAGAAACCAAAATTCAAGATGATAAGAGAAAGAAACAATTAAAGGGTCGACCCAATATAAGAGGACCAAATAAATCCTATTAATAAGTTATCTAAGAACTAAAGAAGACTAATTGATAAACTATCAATTAAGATTCGAGAAGACAAATCGAAAAGATTACAAGAGGAAGAATAAATTAATAAATAATTAAGGAAAATGGATAATAATTTAAGGTGGTTTAAACTGAATTATGATGAATGAATAAGATATATGAGATGTGTTAGTTAACATTATAACTAACCTTGGTAGAATGGGAAAAGTAAGGTTATACGATGGGTTAGTTAATACTATACAAATCTTTGAGGAATGAGAAGGTATGAGTCTAATTTGAGGTTAGTTACCTCAGTAAATCAAATTATTATGTATTAGAAATATAAGTATCATCAAATTACTATATGTTTTTAGATTACTACGTGTAGATATTACTATCTATTCCTAGATCACTATACATGAGTATAATCCATAATAAAGAGGGAGAGATTATAATACTAACCTACGATAATGGTTTGGTTATACTAGCCATCTATTATAATGGCTATTGAATGTGTATCGAGATCTACAAGATCTTTGTCTATCTAAGATGAGTGGTTGAATGACATTGTTTGAGTGTAATCTTAATGATGGGGTAATGTGCTATGTGTTATAATTACTTGTGGCATTGCTTTTCCTTGATTATGTCGTGATGTATTATTATAACTTGATTTGAATGATCTATAACCATGATTTTGGTTATGTTACAAGCTAAATTGTGTGACTAGAGTAACATATAATCTTGTTAAAATTTTTAAGATTTTTTAAGGAAAAACGTCCACTTACCTGGTTATCATGCCAGTTTTTTATAGGGTTCTTGAGTTTTGAGCAATAGGATCGGCTTCCCCTAAGATCATAGACTCTCTGAGTATGTACAAATTACAAAGTATAATCAAGGATTTGGATTTGCACTTGTGGAGTAGTTGTATATAACATTTTGTGTGTATGTGGTAAAAGAGGATCCCTTATAACTCTGTATAATAAATCGAGACTTTTTTCTCTCATCTTTTCATGATATAAATTCTGCAAAAATTTCTGCATGTCAGTTTGTTTCAGCATATTTTCTTGATCTTGGGATTAGTCACCTTGACACAACATGCATTTAATGATAAATAAAGATATTAAACAATTTTTGTTATCGTTTTATATAGTTACTGTATATTCTTAAGATGACCATCTAAGCTTGTTCAATAGCTATATAGCGGTTGTTATGTCATGGAGCAATCCGGGACATGAAAATTTGTGTTAGTTTAAATGATCAATATCCGGTTGTTTTAGAGATAAAAGATATAGTTTTCTAATTTTTTATATATCTTTTGATAATCTAACCTTAAAACTTGCTTTCAAGATATTTGAAGGATTTTAGGTAGACTTTTTATCACACCCTGAAACCAAATACTGTGAGACAATCAATATAGGCCCACTATATACACTCCTACATCACACCGCAATGTACTTAGTAAACCTACGAGGCTAGTTGTATAAAATTAAAATAGAGATAATAATTAAAGAATTAATCGAGATACCACGTAGTGGAATTAAAAGAAAGACACGATATCGTTCGGGTGACATTGTGAGACCCCGATCTTTTGTCCTAGAAGTCCAGATACCAGTACAGCTGAAATGATCATTTTACCCCTGAAGAAATGGATGTGTGGTGGCTAGAAATGGTATTGAAGATTCAGTCTTCATTTCTGATTTCATTTTTTTCTTATTTCATTTCTATCATAAATGGTTCATTATCTACTCTTAAGAGATAATTCCAAAATTTAATCCTAAAGATTGTCTCTTTATATCTAGTCTTAAAAGTAGGAGAATTAATCGCATTAAACCCTATAAGTACAGTAGCCAGCCATACACTTAATCCCACACCAAAAATACACAAACTTATCACGTGATAAACACTCTCTCCCTTACCCATGCTGCCAAAATTTTTCTAACATCTACTATAGCCAAATTTTTTCATCCTTCATCAGAATTCTACAAATAATAGCTCGTTGGAAACCTTTTTTCATCCTTCATCTTACTATCTTTGTTTTATCATCAGAATGTTAGTTCTTCCCTATATTAATTGCTATCGCAATTCATAAGGAATTGGTGTTGAAATTCCTTGATTGATTCTTCAATTGGTTTTAGTTTTTGTTTCTCTTTTCCGTTTGATTTTTTGGCACCTATTCTTGTTATAATATCATTAATTCATCTCTTGAATCTTTTCTATATGTGAAATTGGCATACCCTACTCCTTTACTATATTGTTACCAAAATTTTCCAATTAACTTGTCTGTTGGCTTCTGATATTGTTTCTTTTAATCATATGTATATTTGGAACCTATACCTTCTTTCTTATCATGAAATCACAACCTCTAAACCCTATATGCATGAAATCTCAATTTGCCTTATTTCCCTAACTTAGTGCCGAAATTTTCATGGTGAATTAGTATTGAAAATTAGGTTGATTCTTGTTGTATTCTTGTCTACCACATCATTCATCCAAGGGGTTAGTTCTAACAGCATCTGATCATTAGTTTCTGATAAGTTTGGTGAGTAAAATTGGTAAGGAATTAGAATGTTTATTTGGTTATTGTATATCCATGATTAGTATGGTTTTGTCTTTGCTTTATGATCATATAGGTGGTTCAGATCCTCTTAATAAAGGAAGAGGATTAGCTACTTTTTTAGAGACAAGAGAGGTAGGATCTAGACCTCATCGGTTTCTCCAAAGATCCTTTTTGCTTGATTGATGTTTTGGTTTGAGTTCCTTGTGTATGTGCATGCCTTGTTTTTAGTGTGCATGCCTTGTTTTTAGTGTGCATAGTTTCATATTGACTTGTGGATCACCTAGGTAATTTCGAACCCCTACGATAGGTTGTGTGTGCCTATTGCGGTTGTGCTATATGTATTGGACTTGCTGTTTGTGTTATAATGTGATTGAGGATGCCCTATTATGGTATTATGCCTTGTACTTGCTTGTGTTTGTTTGTACATGATTGTGTGTCAGGATCCTTTTCCGGTGACCATTTGGGGTAAGCACTGATGTTCTTAAGGAGAGGAGAGGTACTTACTAGCATGTGAGTCATATTGGTGGAAATCCCCAGCAAGAGCTCCCTCGATGCCTAGTTCTTGTGTGGCTAGATGCCTTGTTCTTGTGTGGTAAGATGCCCTTATCGTTGTGTGGTTTGGATGCCTTGTTCTTGTGTGGCTAGGATGCCTGGTCCTTGTGTGGCAAGATAGATAAGCTTGCTGATTAGATTGTGTGTTAACCATTTACCCTTTATACAGCTAAGCCTTGGGTAATATAGGTAAAAGGGGATGACCTTTCTATTGATGATATCGAATGATGAATTACCTACCTATGTAGTTCTATTTTTAGAAGTGTTCTTAGTCCACCCACAACATATTACTTTCGGCCCTAGGCCCATTATGATTGATTGATGATTGTTTAATACCCTTTTAGTAATATAGGGAAATCTGATGTTGATTGGGAGATGTTTATTTAGATTTCTGCAAATCTTATGATGTTATGACCCTACTGAGATTCTTATAAACTCACCCTGTTGTTTTCCCCATTTTTTAGGCTTAGGTACATTATCTGTCAGTGGTACTAGTGTGTGAGATCAAGACTACACGGCGGGACGATATTACATCACATTCGCATACCTCCTTCCTTACTGATTTTTTGCGCATATACCATTAAACATGAAGTTTGATTGGACTACTTTCTGATTCATTAGGTCCCTCTTATTCTTGGTAATTTCGGAAATATACTTGAGGGCTACTTGCTAGATTTTGAGATCCCTTTGGGACTTGTGTATTATGGTTCTTTTGGTTAATTATAAAGATTTCAGTTGATGTTTTATTCACTCCATATGTTATCAAAATGTTTGTTCAATAATATTATACTCCAATCTTTATAAAACATAAGAATGAAATCTAATAAAACGGTTTAGGATGATATAGCCTTGTGAGATTCAGATAGGTCCTTAGGAGGGCTTGTTTGGGTTTCAAGGCGGTAAGGGTCTTAATAGGTTGGGTTTGGGTCCTTATAGGTTTGGTAGCGGAGCATGGTTTAGGAAATATGATTTATTATATGCTAATATGTTTTCTAGTTTTGTGCTTGTAGGAGAGTACATGCACACACACCCACAACCCTAGAGGTTAATGCCGAAAGTATTTTAATAATAAAATAATTGGTTTGAGATGTTTAATTGTTGTGATTGATTGTGTGATTTTTTGTATGTCTTTGTGTGTTCTTATGTATTCGATGACTTATTATGTTCTGATGTGTTTTGCTATGTTTCCCTTATGATTGCTGAATGCATATGTGATTTGTTGCATGTTGATTGTGATCCTTTAATTTGTGATGCCGAGTGCTTTTGTATGCCAGCATGTGGCCGAGTGCATGTGTGTGACTTGTATGATTGTCGAGTTGTCATTATGTGAAAGTAAGCATTTCCGAGACTTGTATGTACTTGTGTGCATGTGTGTTTTTGTTTTTCAGCATATGCATATCATTCAATATACGCCTCCACCAGGTACCATTTTCTTTCCTTAGTTTCGTATTTAGATTATGTATTGAGTGACCTTGTGTGTTTGTTTAGTATGGCAAGGCAAAACGTACATAGGGATCATCGGGGTAGGTCTGAATCCCAAAGCAACCCAATGAGCAAGAGGAGCCGAAAGCACAAAATGAGTAGGAAAGGCAAGCTGAGCCCGAAAACCGACCAGAACCTGAAGCACTAGTCGCACCAGCCATTGATCACGTAACAACACAAATACTGAATGTATTGCAAGGAATTGCTGCAAACCAACAGTGAATGGAAGCCCAATTCCAGAATGCTACTGCTACCGAACCACCTGTGGAAGATCCTATACCTCCACTTGAACCTGTCCAGCCGACTTATCCTAGAGAAGCCGGGAGACTTCCAGTTGTCATTACGAAATTTCTGAAGGAAGCTCGTCAGCTAGGATGTAAAGATTTCAATGGTTCAGCATGTGTCGTTGCAGCTCGTGAGTGGATTGGCACCATATGTCACATGTCCTTGTTCCTGCATATTTCAAATGATGATAAGGTTTCCATCGCAACTTTCCTACTTGAGAGAGAAGCCCTTGCATGGTTGAAAGCAAAGAGCTTGTGGTTCAGAGATCGTTTTCCTTTTTTGGACAAGTTCCAGCATGAATTCAATGAAATATTCTATACCCGATTCCACAAGAGTGAGCAGTGACAAGCTTGAACAAGACACCCATTCGGTGCAGGAATATGAGAAGGAATTGAGGGAGCTATCCCGTTTTGCACCAGAGGAGGATCACACACCTTATCAGCTCGTGAGGCGATTCCAAGATGGGCCCAATACCGAGCTTAAAACTATTGTGGGCATGACACCTGTGCAGAATTTGCAAGAATTGATTGTTGCTGCCACCGAAGCTAAGAAGATCGTGCAAAGCAAGAAACCCCCTGCAGCAAACAATGGCGGTTCTTTCCGATATGGTTCCAGATTTATCTGACGTACAGGACCCTATCCTTTGAGGTCCTATCCTCCGAAGAACAATGAAAATTGAGGTAACTTCAAGAAGAATTTCTCCGGTCCTAATCCTTACGGATCCGCATGGAGTTCAAGCCACGACAATGCTACAACTGTAGAGAAACAAGCTATATTTATAGGGAGTGTCCTAAACCAAGGCTCATTACAGGCGCACCAAATGGCAACCGAGGTGGGTATGCCAATCCCACTAAACCAACAACCCGCGCACCTAAAGGACCACCTAGCGGATCTACAAGTGAGGCGCAGCCCAGACCCACAAGATTGTTCACATTGACTGATGCCTAAGCAAGCCCTGTTGTGGTGACTGGTACTATTTCAGTTTTTTCTCAAAATGCTAAAATGTTATTAGAGCCCGGAGCAAATGGATCATTTGTGAATCCAAGGATAGCACTTAGCTCAGATTGGCCTCTATCTCCCCTATCTCCTCCTATTGCAGTTCTGATCCCTTTGGGAGAGCAATTGATTTTTGATGTAGTCTACATCGGTTGTGCTATACGTATGGGTTCGATTGTGCTTGAAGTCCTAGAAGTCAAGATATCAATGTAGCTGAAATGACCATTTTACCCCTGAAAAAATGGATATGTGGTGGCTGGAAATGGTATTGAAGGTTTAGTCTTCATTTCTGATTTCAGTTCTTCCTTATTTCATTTCTATCATAAATGGTTCATTATTTATTCTTAAGAGATAATTCTATAATTTAATCCTAAAGATTATCTCTTTATATCTAGTTTTAAAAGTAAGAAAATTAATCCCATTAAACCCTATATGTATAGTAGCTAACCATACACTTAATCCCACACCAAAAACACGTGAATTTATCACGTGATAAACCCTCTCTCCCTTACCCTTGTTAAAATTTTCCTAACATCTACCATAGCTAAATTCTTCATCATTCATCAGAATTCTACAAATAATAACTCGTTGGAAACCTATTTTCATCCTCCATCTTGATATCTTAGTTTCATCATCAGAATGTTAGTTCTTCCTTATATTAATTGTTATCGCAATTCATCGGGTATTGGTGCCGAAATTCCTTGATTGATTCTTCAATTGGTTTTAGCTTTTGTTCCTCTTTTTTGTATGATTGTTTGGCATCTATTCTTGTTATAATCTCATGAATTCATCCTTTGAATCCTCTCTATATGTTAAATTGGCATACCCCTACTCCTTTGTTTTATTATTGTCGAAATTTGTCAATTGACTTGTCCTTTTGGTTTTTGATCTTGTTTCTTTTAATCGTATGTGTATTTGGCACCTAATCCTTCTTTGTTATCATGAAATCACAACCTCTAAACCCTATATGCATGAAATTGCAATTTTCCCTATTTCCCTAACTTAGTGCCAGAATTTGCATGGTGAATTAGGATTGAAAATCCGGTTGATTTTTGTGGTGTTCTTGGCTACCACATCACACATTCAAGGGGGTGGTTCCAGCAGTATCTGATCACTAGTTTTTGATAGGTATGGTGAGTGGAATTAGTAAGGAATTAGGATGTTTATTTGGTTATTATATATGCATGCTTAGTATGATTTTATCTTTGCCTTATGATCATATAGGTGGTTCGGATCCTCTTAATAAAGGCAAAAGATTAGTTACTAGTTCAGAGACAAGAGAGATAGGATCTATACCTTATCGGTTTCTCCAGATATCCTTTTTGCTTGACACAACAATCCCAAGTTTAGACTCGGTATCATACATTACTACTATGAATATAAAATCCTTGAAATTTCCTCAAGCATGAGTAATTATCGATTTAGCTATTATTGCTTTCTCAAGGTGCTTGGGAGTGAGCTCTTATTTAGCATTCTTGTATTCAATGCAAAAAATCTGGCAGAAGCCTTCTAGGTGAGCGAACGGAAAAAATATACGTGAAACTTCACATGTAATCATTGATTTAATCAATTAGACAAGCTGGCATGCAACAATTTATCAAAACACACACAATTGTATAGGCAATCATAGTCATATAATTTGCAGCAAGCATGACTCCTCAAAGCACATATGACCGTGATTTGGGCTGGCAATATCTTCCAATCTATCCGGGCCAGGGACAGGACTCGAGTTTTTCAGTGGCACTCTATTGATATTATCATTCAATTTATCTTATTAATTCATGCTATAAACAAATCCATTCAATTCCTAACCCAATCCACTGACGATACCGAGACATTAGGTGATGGAGCTCCACCTAATAGATCCTCACTCTATAGGAGCCTGATTCATATAATTTAGTTAATAATAAAAAAAATAAAAACTCATTTCATCCTTATTACTTCGTTGTTTAACGTCTCCATGCCACGCTACCAGATTCAGAGAGCTCTTAAGTGTTGCATAGGTTACCCTATGCGAACACAGTAAATTCCACCCGATCCTCACCCTATGCTGATGTCATTTCCTGAATGCGCCAAGTGCATTCTATACAACTCAATAATCTAATCACAACAAGGCACATTCATGCAATTTCATATTGTATCATGATACTCGATACTAACTATACTAGCTATCATGCTTAACATAGTATTTCTCATGCACACACACACATATGCATGAATCCAACTAATTATTTCATAATAATCATATTTCCCTACTCATGCCAGCAATTAGGAAATTAAGAAGAAAGTTTCGTCCACTCATGGGTTTCAAAGCCCATATATCGCTCCATAGCACATCAGATTGATTTCTCTGAGTTCCGCCCTTGTAGGTATCTACCTACACATAAAGATTCCCAAGTTATGAGAAATTCATGTCAATTCATAATATCACATAGAATCACATGCCTAAATCTTTAAACCAATGTGGTTCTTCCTAAGAATTCATAATATCCACCTACGCACAAAGATTCCCAAGTTATGAGAGATTCATATCAATTCATAACGTCACATAAAATCACATGCCTAAATCTTTAAACCAATGTGCTTCTTCCTAAGAATCAACCCAGGATCAAACAAGGTGTTTTTCTTATTTTTTCATATTTTTCTGAAACTTGTTTCATTTATTTCACTAGCCAAATCAAGTCCAAATTAATGACATTTGATACCATCAGATTCCAAATTAAATCTAATGTTTTTCACAATTTTCCAGAATTTTCTTTTTTTTACTATTTTTCTCAATTTTTTCTTATTTTCTAGCTTTTTTATTGCTTTCCAAAATTTATTTAATTCCAACCAATCAGAATCTACCACATGGCAGCACCAGGTGCTTCCAGACACTTATCTAGAGCTGTTTGAGGGTGACACATGTCCCAATCAGAGCGTGCCATATTGCCTTATTTTGCACGACACGTTGTCTACCTATGCAAGCGACACGTTGTCTGGTTTACCAACCAGACGACCTGTCGTTTGGAGAGGCCTCGGACAATATGTCATTTGAGGTTATCTTCAACCTCCTTCTGACGGCTCTCCACCTGAAAACCCTAACCTTCCGAAAAATCTAATACCCCAATTCATGCAGTAAAACCCCATTAAAGCATTATCAACACAAAGGCAACCCATTTCCGACCATAAACAATTGAAAAATCAAGGGTTTACATCAATAAAAACGAGTACATCAAAGATGGAGATACCCAGATTTTCAGGTAGAAAAATTACCCAAATCTGGTCGTACATAAGCCGGAATCGACACGAAAACACCAAGATGGAACTCGCAAGCCTTAGGGATTTTTTTGAGAGGAAAAAATGGAGCTCAATATGCAGTGGGAAAACAGGACATGTAGCGGGATACTTATCCTGTTACGTAATTGGCAAATGGCGAAAACCGGGAAAGCCCCAGGGAGCACCCGATTCCTTTTCAAAGCATCGTTGTTTCGGGCCTTCCGCAAAATGACACTGTTTAGACCTAAACTCGCACATTCTATGTGTTTTGTTAAAAATACGCGTCTTGTGTCGTTTTGACCATCTCAGTCAAAACGATATCACAACCTGCTATTTTATCTTATATTTTTTAATATTATAAAATACTAAATATAAATAATATAATAATAACTATTATTATAACTATTATTATTATTATTCTTATTATTATTATTTATTTATTTATTCTAATAAATTATTAGAAATTCACAATAAATTCCATATCATTCCGAAAAATACCCAAAACTTTTTAAGAATTTTTTATGAATAGTGCTGTCCATCAGTACCATAAAATTATTTTTTCTCATAATTTTATTATTTATTAAAAATTAAATATCATTATATTTTCCTTAAAAAATCACAATAATTTCAAATTCACTTCAGAAAATTCTTCCAAAATTTATATGACCTTATAAATTATCAATAGACCAATATATGGACTTAAAATTCCAAAATCAACAATACAATGCTTGTTATGATTTTTCAATCATTAAATAGATAATTACAAAAATTTTCAAAAATTTATATTTTCTTCAAAATATTTCAATTCGCTTCTTAAATCCATAATCAACCCCAATCTATGGGCTAAGTCCCACTAATAGTAATAATCCTCGGATGGACTTTTTAGCCCAAGTTGCTCGAACTTTCAGGTTCTCACACTTTTGTGCGAAATTGGATCAGACTAGAATATATTTGTGATCTCCGAAATTGTCGGTGCTTATCTAATAACCTTTGATGTTTCAGCATACATTATCTAGAGGCCTTTGGATAAACTCAATATATTAGTTATCTATAATTTTGGATATTGAATAGATCCTGTGTGATCTAGTATTTTGATATAAAAGGATCATTGACCGCATGTGGTCAGACATCTTGCATTCTTTAGATTTTTGTTTTTGTTTTTGAACATATCCGGGTAGAAACCTTATTTTAGTTATGGTTGTTGAATGTTCTGAGCCCTTTGCGAGGCTGGTACTTTATTTTAGGCTGGTACTTAGGTAAATTAGAGTGAACTGACTTGTATTTGTGAGTGATATACGAGAAAGATAAATGAACATAAGGATTGACTACGTTAACAATCTGAGGTTTGGAATATCAAAGAGAGGGAAAGCGAAAGGGCATTGAGTCGTATTAAGCCCTCAATGTGCCATGGTACTTGGAAGCCCTGTTGGAAATCTCTAGATAAGAAAGTCAGTTTTCATCTATTGAATGGTCTGTGGCCATGAATCGATGACAGACAAATGGATATATGGATATCCATTTGCCCATGATATCCCATGCAAACTAGTTCCATTGCCTTGCATTCTCAACATTCTTAATAATATGATTAAGATGCTTTATGCTTAACACAAATGGATATATGGATAGAGAATCCCCTTGTCGGACCCTACGTGTAGGTACAAGAGCTGATTCCCCATTATTTCCTTTTGAAAGTCATGATCCGAAAGGTTGAAATATTGTAAGGACCCAAACCCGGAAAGCGGGCCCTTACCGCCGTGAAGCCCGGAGAAGCCCGACACGTGGACCAATCCGAACTCCACAAGGTTATTTTGACTTTTCAAACGCAAACCCCCAAAAATAAAATTTAAAATATTTACAAATTACAGCATGGAAGATAAGCACTAAAACATGGCACAATAAATAACGGAGAACATTGAAAACAGCGGAAGTCTTTTTATAACAACACAATACATACCAGTGAAACCATATCACACAAGCCCCAAGTATCTGAAAACGAAACCAAAAATCCAAACGGAAACAACAAGGAACTTATTAGAACATTACTGAACTTGTAATTTCTCAAAACTTAAACTTTACTGTTTACTTTACAAAACATTACTTACTGGACCCAACATGTACTTTCTGTTTACTTTACAAAACGTTTACTTACTGGCCTCGAAAATGTACTTTCGCTTTCAACAAAGAACCCAACAGGGTCAATAGTAAAAACATGGGCGGACTGGAAATCACTTCCCGAGTAACCCCCGCTAAAGGGAAACCGGAAGCCCACTGGTAGGTTTTACATACACATTTTTAAAAATATTTACATACATAGCCCCTTCTACCAGTGTTGTCCGAGACTAGATTGATTAACAAAACTGTATACGTAAAAGATCAACTAGTCCTCTCAGATCATCCTGCGAAGCAGGGAACATACAGTAACCATACAGTAACCATACTGTAACCATACTCCAACCATACACCTCCAAACAGATGAGTGTCTCTCCGCTTACTCTCAGAGAACGAGCACTCACCACGTTTGGCCAAACAGAACACAAGTACGAGTAACATAAAAACTTACATACTTTACAAATCACAAACTGGTTTAACTTTCAATAACACTGAAATACCATACTTTACAATTAATACTCAATAATACGATATATTATCATATATCGTTACATAAACCTTTGATTACAACCTTTTTATTACTTTACGGACAATGATACGGAATCAACCCAATTTACACAACAAATCAATCAAATGGACTTTGATTGAACACATGAAATTTTGGAGATACATTATGATACATTACGGGTACATACGGAAAAGTCAATGTAATTTGGACAATGGATCCATCGGATGGGCTCCGATGGATTACACAACAATTCAATGATCAAAGTACGGATTTAAAATCAAAGAATACTTAATATGAGACAAATACGGTAAAGACCTCACATTATGATACTTTATAGCTACCTACGGAAGAGAACAATGAAATTTTGAACAATGGACCAATCGGATGGGCTCCGATGGACTATACAACGAATCACTCAAAACCAAGGTAAAACGGATTTTACAACAAGGAAATACTAATGATGAACCACATACGGTAAGGACCCTACCTTACGGGCTGAAGAAGAGGAAACGATACTCTTGCCTTTGTCCTCAACACTCGCCCTTCCTAAGAACACAATATTACGGTTAGACTCAACATACGAATATTAATCTTCAAATGACTATAACTCAATAACGACACATCAAATGGAAAAACGGATCGCGCCATTGCGATCAGAACGTCGAAATTACCTAACGGGGAGGTTTTCACTTTTTGGTCAAAGTCAACGCTCGGGTCAATGGGTCACCGGGTCGGGCCGACGGGTCACGGGTCGGGACAACTGGTCACGGGTCGCCGGTCAACGTGAACAATGTCGCCGGTCAACGGTCGCCGGCGGTGGCCGGAAAACTCCAACTTCATCCAAAACCGAAAATTTTTACATCAACATGAAGTTACAACCATCAGGATTATGAATCCGAAAACCAAACTTTAAAACTCACCTCAGATTGGCCGGAATTGATGATTTTCCGGTGAAAATTTTGAAATTTCCAGGCTCCGATCCGGCCGCGTCCGTGGTCCGATGAAGGTGAAACCAACGGCAAATTGATTGTGACGATGAGAGGAACACAATGGTGCAAACAATTCGACGATCAGACGGTTGGATTTGATACTGGAGGTAATTGAAGTTGGTTGAATGAGAGGAAAATGGTAATGCAGTGTCGGCAGGGGGAAAACATATGTCAGGGGAGAAAAACAATATATTTATATTAGTGGCTGACGTTACGAAGTCTCACAAATATAGTCTTTTCACAGATCTAGGAACCTCAAGTTCCAATCCAGCTTGTAACTATAACGACTCCTAATATCTCCCTATTTCACTTTTACTCCTACCTTAAAGGGGCTTGTTTTTCCATCTATTTGAAATCCTATCTATGGTAGGGTAGAAGAAATGGCTTCTATTTGACCAGGTCGGACTTTTTCGACCTTTCGGTACAGTTAGGGTAGGTTGTTTTACTGGTTGAAATGAAGCCAAAACAACCTGAGAGGTTGAAGACCATTCGAACAAAAAATTTCAATCGGTAAAATTAAAAGCAAGCACATCAAAGGACTTCTAATCGATCAAAGCAACTTAAGATTGGATCGGTCACAAAACTTTTGAATGATTGATGTTACTCAAGGTTTGATTGGTATAAAAGGAAGCAAAATAGACATAGAGATCAAAGATCAATTGAAGACTCTTATTCCACCTATTGAAGAAATCAAGAGAGGAAAGTGTAGGTTTTTTACCAGTCGAAGTAGAAGTTAAACGTCAATAATTATAAATAAATGGCTTACACTTTGACAAGGGTATCGCTGTTTTTGAGGAATAGATAGTTTTTCCTCTTTTGACTAATGGTTTGTAAACACTCAAATCTTGTAGTGATCGAATGAATAGATTTTCATCATGCTTCTCTATTTAACATTATTGTTAACAATCTGATTAGTTCATTAAGTGGATATGAGTGATTGGAAGATTAGCTTGTATTTTGATAGATAAATAGAGAATCTAGGATTAGAAAGTGAATAGTTAGTAAAATAAGAATATATCTATCGCTCTGAGAATAAAATTCTATTCTGTAACCTTGCAAACAATCCCTTCTCACAATGACAAAATCCCTTAACGAATTACAAAGAGGAGCTTCAAAGCCAGATCAACAAAATCCCATAACACTCCACGCAAGTCAATTTTTTTCTCATTTCCTCAAACATCCATGGCACTCTTTTGGTGCTTAAACATGTATTTCTTTCTACTTACAAAATTACATGTGCCTTACGGCTCTTTCTTCACATAAGCAGAACTCGCGGGCTCAATTACCAATAATCACCACATGAGCACCTTCCCTCTTCAAACCGATGGAACCGATTGTTATCCCTCACAATGATCACCCGCCCACAGCATTTGGACATAAACTTGATTGCAATGTGACAGTCACCACAGATCCGCAAGTTCTTCATAACCCTAATTGGCCTATGAGGTGGAAAAGTAATGAGCCCAAATGCAATGGCCAATCTTTCACTATGATACCTGATTGTCTGATTTTTCTCTTCCGCATTCACTTCTCGTAGAACAAAGCTTGTGTCTGGAACATAACCAGCTGCCTCCATTTCCTTTCCTAATTCCTCCAATTTCTGATATATTTCCTTGGCTTTGATGTGACGCCTATCACCTGCAGCAAATGTGTGAACTCTATTCCCTTCCTCAACCCAACTCAAACCTGTTTCCTTCTTTATTCCTCGGTCTCTAAGCAGCTTTCTAGCATTGGCTGCATCCTCGTATCTTCCAGCAGCAGCATAAGCATTAGATAACATCACATGCATACCTGAACCTATAGGTCCCAACTCAAAGACTTTATCGGCAGCAAAAGCAGCTAAATCTGTGTGCCCATGAAGGCGACACCCTGTCATAAAAGCTCCCCATATAGATTCAGTTGGTTCAATGGGCATCATCTCAATCACAGAAAGTGCTTCTTGCAGTTTCCCAGCACGGCCAAGCAAGTCCACCATAGATGCATAGTGCTGTACCCCCGGTTCAATTCCAAAGTCCTTCATGAGCCCAAAATAATATTTCCCTTCTTCAACTAATCCTGCGTGACTACAAGCATATAGTAAGCACAAAAATGTAACAAAATTTGGTTTCATCCGAGCAACTTCCATTTCCCTCAACAAAGCAAATGCTTCCTTAGTGTGCGCGTGCTGTGAACAAGCAATCAACATAGCGTTCCATATCCCAAGGTTCTTAAGAGGCACCTCATGGAAAACCTGATAAGCCTCTTCAATAACAGCACACTTGGAATACAAAGAAACTAAAGAACTACCCACAAAGCTCGACGAATTATAACTTGTCTTAAAACACAGCCCATGAACCTGCTTCCCAAGTTCAAGCAATGTCGAATGGCCACAAACCCTAACAACACTCGAAAATGTAAAATCGTTCACATTCAAACCCTTTAATAGTGCTTCTTTAAACAACACTAAAGCCTCATTATCCTCACCCAATTGAGTATAGCCATAAATCATCCCACTCCAAGAAACCTCGTTCCTTTCAGGCATTTCATCGAACATTGTCCTTGCATCCCTTATATCTCCACACTTTGCATACATATCAACCAACGAACTCCCCACATACACATCTAAATCGAACCCAGTTTTAACCGCCAAACCATGTAAACATTTCCCAACATCACGCCTACCCAAAATCGCGCACGCCTTGGCAATACTCGGGAGTATATGATCATCGGGACGGGCCTGACCACCAAGCATCCTACGGAAGTACTCAATTGCTAGAACGGGCTCCTCATTTTGAGCTAGAGAGGAAATCACGGAACTCCAAGTCGTTGACGATTTCTTCTGGGTTTCTTCAAAAACTTGACAGGAAAGAAGGGGAAACTGCGTCTTGGAATAGAAATTGATCAGGTAGTGAGAGAGGAGAGGGATTATTTGGAGGCCTGATTTGACGATGTAGCCATGGATTTGGAGCCCCTTAGGAAGGGACCTTGAGCGAGTCTGAGATAATAGCAGGTCTCGAATATACCTATGGTTATGTACGAAAAGGAGGTGGTCATTGGGTTGCAGGTTTTGGCTCGGCCTATTATCAAGCTTACTTTTTTCAAGCGAGAATTGCTTGAAATTCAGTGGGCTTTCTATCGGCTTAAACTTCTCTGCTTCAACGTTGTATTGATAATCCAAAATGTTCTGCAAGTGTGGTTTCAATGGCTTCCTCTCGACTTGACGGAGCATGAGGAAGCTCAAGAAAACCACGCGGGAAACCCCATTTTTTATAAGAAGATCTATATAATTTATTTTTTTTTAAAAAAATAATTCTTCGTTCTCCAGCATTAATAACGGTGAGTTTGTTTCGAAACGGTGTCGGATTGTGCTTTTTGTGAGGATTTTCTCCTCTGTTCTGTAGAGTTCCTTCTCATCTCCAGTATAAACCCCTAATTGGCAATTTGCTTTTTTCGGTTTGTTTTCCCACTCGAATTGAACGAAAACCAAATGGAGAAGAAAGGAGAAGAGCAGATGATATGGAAATCAGAGCAGCAACCAGAATCGATGATATCAATCACAATCGGACGAGCCATGACTACTCTCCTCGCTTCCAGCACCAAGAAACTCCTCCACTCCATGTCATCCCTCTCTCCCCACTCCAACGACACCACCAGGCCTCCTCTCGGCTCTCTTGAGGACTCGCTGTGGCTACTCTACAATTACGTCAAAGATAACCGCGGCAACAACCTAGACCTTATTCTCATTCCAATCATCGAAAACGTATTCCTCAAGTTTAATATGTTTTGCTTTTAGCTGCTTCTTCGGGGTTTTGATTTTGTTTTTTACCGCTTGTTGTTAGTGTCTGGCTAGTAAGGACTCGAAGCGTGGAGGCCAAGCGATTGTGCTTGTGAATTGGCTGTTCCAACATGAGTTCGTTTTTGAAGCGTTAGCTACTAGTCTTATTGACATTATTGCGAAGAAAGAGGACCGTTATGTGGCAATCGGATGGTGTTTTCTTGTACGCAGTCTTGTGGAGTATGAGAGCTGTATGGATCGGTATGCATTGAATGGTAATATGCTGTCCTTTTTATTCCCCTTTTTTGTTGTACTGGAAAAGATGTCATTTTGATTTTGAATTTATTTTTTCATTTGCTAGGAATTAGGGACAATTTTGATGCTTTGCTGAGGATGCTTTCTTCGTCTATTCCGCGACTGTGTACAATAGTGTGCAATGGAAGGTAAGGATGCTTTTACTGTTGATTCTGCAGTGAATATTTCAATTTATTTGCTTCTGGAGAAATGCTTATGTTTGAAATTAACTATTTCATGGAAAGAATTCTAGTATTGATTATTTGTTTCCATACTATCCTTGTTCTGTTTTTTCATTTTGTAGCCAGATAATATGGTTTCCTTGGATGTGTTTAGGAAATCGATTTGTACTAAATTTCATAATCATGAAGGCTCTTTATTCTGTTTGATGTACTTTTGTGAACCGACTGCTTTTCAACTTGAACTTGGTTGACATTCTCATGATAGAAGAAGCTTTTGTTTTATGTTTATAATGGTTTGGTGTGTTTAATTAATTAAAAGGTTTCTAAATGAGTATATTTTCCATTTCTAAAATAATTATGAATTTACCTTTTTCTTGGTCCAAAATTTCTAAATTACTTCCAAGCTGTCTCTCATTCTTCTCTTGTTTTTCAGATCTCAAGGTTTCAATATTTGGCCTAGTATTCTTACAACTTGATTTTGCAGCACTTTGCAGGACGGATTTGAATTGCCTTCTCGCCTTTCATTATCTGCTGCTGATTGCATTTTATCTATCAGCGTAGAACTAACAAAAAAGTGTAATGTTCCAAGCAATAACCTAAAAACGTTGAATTCAAATGCTTCTGATAATCTTATTTCTCTGGCTCCATCGAGTAAAGCAAAGAAGAAAGCCAAAGCAACTTGTAACACGTCAAAAGTGTTAAACATTGAAATGGCGTACTTGCTCTGGAATCAGATGGATGAACTGAATAATCTGTTGCAGAGGCTCCGTGCTGTATGTTTACTACTCCAATATTTCTCCATGTGCCCTTCTTTTATCTTATTTGTGTCATATTATAATAATGTTTTATAATAAAGCCCAAGCTTTCAGTATTACTGAAGCAAGCTCTTGCATGTGATGATTATAACTCCTACAGGAACACACATTTTTGAGAATTCATATCTTATTGTATCTTCTGAAAAGTTCTCGCTGCTAAAATGCATAGCTTTGAGTCTGAAAATTGGGTGGACTGTAGAACAAACATGCTGAATCATTTTGGAATCATAATAGTTTGAAAATTGAGGTCTATTAAAGTATGTCAAGAGTTTTATTGAATGTTATGATTAATAAATCATACAGTAACCCGAGGGGTGGTTGAGTGGTAAGACTTATCCACCCTTAACCAAAAGTTAAGGGTTCAAACCTTGGCCTTGGGTATGGAGATAGAATGAAGGAGATAAGTCATTGTTGCTGACGATGGATACCTTTTTAATTTCAAAAAAAAAAAAACCATACAGTGTCTTTATCTCATTCTTGTCATTGCCCAAGTAGCGTTCATCAGTTCCTCATTGTTTTGACTGAAGCTAATTTCTTGTATGGTTTGTTCAACAGTATTTCTATTGTCCTTGCTGTATTTTCTTGATAATTTTAAAATTTAGACACTCAATACTGTTTTTTTACTGATCCTTTTCTACAAAAAAGTTCTTTTTATGATAAAATTATTATGTGTAACCATCGGGAATTTCCTGTGTTGGACCATGATAGTGTATGGAAATAGATGGAACCAGGCAAACAGATTGGTCCGGGATTTTGATAAGGGTGAGTTACTACTTTATGTTCTCAGATATTTCAACATTCTACTATTTTTCTTTACTCTGCAGTGGAGCAGAAAAAGTAGGCCTTTACATGCTAAAGGGGTGGAACAAGTGCTTAAATGGTTGAAGGAGATCAAAGGGCACTATGGTCAATTTAAAGATAAGACAGGTGCATATAGCTGCTGTGGGATCTATATTTATCTTAAAATTTCTTTGTATCAACTTTAAGGAATCATAATTTGTTATGCAATATGGAAGCCAGATGCAGATATCATAAAAACTGGAGCCATGCTACTCTCTTCATGTTGGAAGCACTATGGCATTCTATTACATTTGGAAGATCGTAAATTTTCTCAGCATTGCAATGAACTATTGGACCAGTACATTTCTGGCATCCAGGTCATTGCTCCCAAACATAAATGTCTGGTGTTCATTTCTGTGTGGAATTAATATTAATTTTGAGCTGAATATGCATTTTTTAGTTTGTGTTCAGTATCTGGTTGTTTTAATTTAATAGATATTTTCAGAAAGATTCGCATACAATACTAATTGCTAAAATCTTGGACTATGATTTGGTAGTTGACTACAATTTCATTGCTTATGATATCTAATTACAAGACAGAGAGGTACTTCTTGGAAAAGAATCATAAATTGCAAATAGAATCAAAGGTTTTGGCAAAGGATGAGAGGCAAATGAAAAACTATTCAAGTTGGTTCCTACAATTGAAAAAAGAAAAACTAGAGAAAGCATACTTGAATTTATGTATGGACTGCATCATTTGATAATTTATGACTAGAGATTGAGAGTAATACCGAAAATTTCGGCTGCCTATAAAGTTGCTGAAACCTATCTATGTATTGAACTCAAATTCTTTTACTTGTTCATTAACTAGAAGTCCTACATGATCCTTCAATCAGGTAAAAACACAAAGTGAATTAAATGCATGGTTCTGTATCTCCTTTTCTCAAGAATGCTTCAGCAGTTGAAATGACTGTTTAAGTGGAGTTGAAGTGGATTTCTTCTCTAATTATATGATTTTGTTGTCCGACCTGGGCATACAGAATCCACTTTTTCTAAAACACTAAATCCTTCTTTCCAGAGAAATATCTTGTTAACTTGCAGCCATTGTTGTTATAACTACCCTCAATTTCCATGCTTGTCATTGTGTTAACCATTAGTTGTTACCTTGTTACACATTTAAGTTGGTGGAATTCTGATAATAATGATGGAATAAATGAATATGCAGTATTATGCTGACAACCAATCTGGTGGGCACACAGAGAGCAGTAAAAGTGGTCTAGAGACTATAAAGTTTTTCCTGAACTGTTTATGCCTTCTTTTGGGACGATTTGACAGCAGGAAATTTGAAACCTGCATGTCTGAGTACGGGACTCAGATATCAAGTGTTCTATTATCGCAGGTAAATTTTCTAGAGATGATCGGCAATATTAGAATGCCCAGTTGTTTGTGATAGATCTAAAATTTCCTGGCTCATGTTGATATTTATTGTCTGTATTGAATGCCTAGTTCTTAGCAGAAGATCTAAAATTTCCTGGCTCATGTTGATATTTAGTCTCTGTATTCAATCTGCATGTTTAATAATTTTGTAACAGTTTGTGATGGTGATTTAAATTTTCTAACATTCAATTGCATATTTGGGTTGTATTATTTTTGTCAACCATGGTTGTGCTCTATATTATGTCGATTATGGGTGAAATGTAATTGACACACCATTAACTGATTTGTTGGGATGGACATTGTTGAGGTGACTTTTACTGATCATCTTGGAAAATATTCAATTATTGAATACAAAATTAAGAAAGTACATCAGTAGTAAAATAGTTTTTTATCGCTTATATCCTGATTATTGCATTGACTTGTTGGATTCAAATATTCTTACTTGCAGAACTTTTATGTTTTCCATGAATACCAGCAATGAATAAGACATGGTAGCAAAAATTCATTTATAATTATCATTTGTGGAATGAAATTTAATCAATTAAAATAATAGGCAATGTCTTGCAAGATTTTATGCATAGAGTAATTGCATCAGATTGTGTTTTGAATGACAATTTGGAGATTGGTTACACAGGAACATTGTTGTGTGTTGACTGCATGCTTTATTACAGACAAACCCATTATTCACTGAGTTGTTTGATTTTTGTGTTTGAGGGAAGTTTCACTCTGTTGATGAAGATGTGATAGGCAGTGCTGTTTGCATATTTAAATTAGCCATATTCAAACCAAACACATCTGGATATGGCCTCCTGGAAAGTAAGAGGATGGACTCTATGTTACCTTCGTTGCTTCATCTTCTAGATGAGCGGGACAGCACAGCTAGAGCAGTTACTATGCTCATAGCAGAATACTACTCTGTGTATGATCTCTATCTTGTTCTTATGTTATTTATTGGTAAAAATCTTCATGCCTGATGTGATGATTGTCGAACTTAACATGAATTAAAATATTTGTTGCCCAGGAGTGCTGATAATCTCTGTCTTGAACAAGTTCTAAGGCGTCTTGCTTCTGGAAATGCTTTACAGAGAAGGAACGCCATTGATGTTATGTCAGAGCTGGTTCATATAACAGCAGACTCAGTCAATAAGCATTCTCATTTGGCATGGTGTGAGATTGTTTAGCCCTCCACTTACTTTTTGCTTTTTATATTAATAGTTTCATGATATTTTAATATGATATTGCAGGCAAGAAGTTGCTGATAATTTGATTGGATGCCTTAATGATGATGAAATTTACATTCGTGAGCAGTCATCTAATTTGCTTTCAATGATAGGTTAGTACTGACAGTAGATTTCTTCTCCTGTCATGTCTTACTGGTGTAGATATCTAGTAGTGCATAAATTTGTTTCTATGTTAACAACACTCATCAGGGATTTATTGTTTAAGCTTTTTTAGAAATCCCAAGGGGCCTTTTTAAGATAACTGAAGTTTCTAACTTATTTTCATCTTCTTTTTCTCTATATTATTATGAACTACCATCTGAGACTTTCTGTAGTATATGTTGTATCCTTGTCATGTTCTTGAGTTATCTTGTACATTATGGAGGAGTAAATGAGAAATTTTTATCAATTGGTGCAAAAATATATAAGAAACTATAAAGTAACATAGAATATGCAAGAAACTAAGTTGAAAGGGAAATACTTTTTCATGTAATCCTATAAAAAGATAAAACTTATGTATGGTAAACTGTGCTTTAAAACTGACACTATGGAACTAAAACTGGCAAACCTAGACATGTTAGTCTGGAATCTTGCTTTCGTCCCCTGGTTGAGCAGATTTAAGTTTGACAGTGGTTTGAGCTTGATGATATTGTTAGGCGCTGAGATTCATGATCTAGCTTTCTTTTCTGCATGAGGAAATTCTCCAATGCTAGCCAGCCTTTCAGGGGTAGGGATGGATAATTTTGGTTATCAGTGTCTTATATGGTGTTCCATGCTTTGTTGACTTGGAATTCTGATAACACTTAATGTCTGGATTATATTATTATTTCGATATCTATGGCATTCTAAAATGAGCAAGTTCATTCAATTACCATATAAATAAAATGTACTTTGCTGCCACCTTTGTGATTATTTAGAACTTAAAAGTTGATCTTGACATTGCCTAAATAACTATTATGTTTCTGCGTTATTTACCTTTCTGATAATGTGGAACTCTTTCTCTCACTCTCTTTTCCAGAACCATCACTTGTGTTGCCTGCCCTGGTTCGCCTTTCATGTTTATCTGAAAGGGAGCAATCATATGCTAGTGCTGCTCTTATTGCGATACTCAAATGTCAAAACCACAGACCTGAAGTCATATGTATGCTTATCGACTGCCTTAGGTATTTTTTTCATCATTTCCCCTTGATATTCACCTTCTAAACTTAACAAGAACTAATGGAAATATGATGCCTAAACTTACAAGCAATGGGTTTCTTCATCCTAGAAATCTATCTTTAACTCTAATCATTGGATTTCATGTTGGTAACTGATTTATTAATGTTCTCTCTAAATGCCAGAGGAAAATATTTTTTTTTTTCTCATTCTGTCCAGATAAGACACTTTTTCAAGATTTTATTTTCTCTTGTTTTCGCAGCGAACACAGCCAAAGCCTGGATCTTTCAGGACATGCAGGAGTTGCAAGTGAAGGTTTCTCTCTCACTGAGTCTGATTTTTATTATTTGACCAATAATTTATAATAATGCATAACTGTCTCAGTTCAGTTAGTTTCCCTTTGCCTCATGGCCAGCTTGCACTTGCTTCTTTATTTGCTGTCTTTTTCCAAATCTAATCATAGATTATGTAATGCTCTTAGAGTGTATTGTACATGCTGGCCATAGTACATTGCCTTAACAGTTCTTGCATATTCTGGGAAAACTATGACACTTCCTCAGTAATTTTTTCTTCTCCTTGTCCATCATAAAATTGCAGGACCAAAAGTGGATATTTATCGTCTCCTCAAGTTGATTCCAGAGTGGTCTAAAAGTGTAAGATGCTAATAGCTTAAACCAGTTGCTAGTGTTGTTAGGCCATTACCTTGCTATGCTTCATCTTGTCTTTCTCTGTAAACTGCTGTTTAATTTTTTGAACATATGTAATGTCAGTCGTTATATAATGTGTTGGATACTTCGTTGTATTTTTTCATCATTTGTGGACTGCTTATGCCAGCAGGCCTTGTTCATTTTCTTTTTTTATGGTCTTGTAGCATTCTGGAGCTAAATTGTCATCATCTCTACCCGTCATGCATTAGTGTTGATCTTTAGGGAAGCATTTCTGAAGTACTCTCTCCAGTTACTAGCATATTGTCGTTTATTTCATTTATTTATTTTCTTATAGACCTTCTTGTTTGTTACATGCCTACTCGTTCTAGCTGATGTTGCTACTTGTTCCTGGTGATTCTGTTCATTATTGAGGGGGACTCCAGCTGATCAATATTTCAATTCCATGTCTTGCAGTAAAGCAATCAATTTCACTTTCTACTGTTTCTTACATTAAGCCCTGAATTTTGTGTCATTTCTGATTCATGTTGAGCCATTAGATTAATCATGTACATGGTTGTGAAATGCATAGGTGCAAGACTGGAGGCCCTTGATTGGACCCTTGATTGACAAGATGTTTACTGAGCCAGCAAATGCAATTATTGTCCGCTTTTTGAGTTATATAAGTGAAAACTTGGCAGATAGTGCTAATGAAGTCCTTGACCGAGTTCTATTGGAGATGAAGGGACAGAAAGAGTGAGTGATTCTTTTTACTTTATTGATTATTTCAGATCTCCAGAAAGCATCATTAGAAATCATCCCTTTGGATCGTTTAGTCAGTTGTAGCTGGTTTTGCTTTCTTAACTTCCGATTGGTTTTCTTCTCCATTAGTGGGAATGATAAAGGCTTTTTATCTAGGTGGGAGAATAGAACTTGTCCAACTAGCGTTTCTGGGAAAACACAGCAATCCCTGTTCAAGCGCCTTTGCCCACTACTTATCATTCGGCTGCTTCCACTTCGAGTTTTTAATGACCTTGACTCTTCTGTTATGTATGGCCAACTTGCTACAAAAGGCATTACTGGTGGTATGCACTTTCTGTAGTGTTGTATTTACTTGCTTTTCTCTTGGCTATAAACTTTATATCTCCACAGCTCAGTTTCAGTTGAATAATATTTTTCTTTGCTTCTCTGATTGGTTTGGTTGTAATATGGTCACCTATGTGCTCGAGCTGAATCTACTAATTGTGAACTTGCACATTTGAATTAATGTGATTTGAATAACAATACTTTTGGAATATTTGTTTAGCTTTAGATTGAGCAAACAAGAACAATAAATTTTAGGTATATCATAGCTATACATTTTCTTATGAGCTAAAGATATCTCGAATAGTAGATATCAATTTGCAGATAGATGTGGAATAAACACCTCTCTAAGATGTTGATGTGCTGACATTTGCTAGACCATTTTTATAGTACAATATGCAAAATACATATAATGTCTACTTCAAAAGGGCAAAACTTATTTAGGAAAGAAGAATATGTTGCAAAGATATTTTGGCACATCCTTGTTTGTGAATAGTATAAGTTTTGTGCGACATTTTGTTTTCAGTTGGTATTCATGGACTTTTCCAAGCTTGGCCTGAATGAAGATAAACCATTTGCTATGGTTAAGTATTTTCTCATTAATCCCTTGAATTTCATCTGTATCATGAATAAACTTTGCTTCTCATGGTCATATTCTAAAGTATGATATGAAACTTTAAATGACCTTACTGTGTACCGTAACTGTGTTAGCTGCTAGATTTCCGTGTATCTTTTTATTTTCTCTCTCTGGTAATATATTGATGCATATCACTTTCACATGTGAATGGGGCAGTTTCAGAATGTGAAGATATCAATATTGTTGGCCATGAGTGTGTTGCTGCATTCCTTCTAAAGAGGTTAGTCTGTGTGTTAAGCATAGCTTCAGTAACCATAAAACAATGTGATATCTTTCTTTTGTCATTTTTACTATTCCAGGGCCTTCTCTAGCTCCGAGTTTGAAGATATAAGAAAACTTGCGGCTGAACTCTGTGGCCGCATTCATCCACGGGTATGTATCAGAACTGCCCTGCTGATGTTAATTTCTATATTATAAGAACTTAGCATCTGCAGTTGTGGTAATGCTCATTCTGGGTTATAGATGTCTGCCTCTCATCTTTAATGTTTATCAACGTATTTTGACTAGTAAACAACCCAAAGCCTTGCATTAGATGCTCTATATTTGAGAATTTAGAGGCATGAAAGAAAGGCTTTAGATTATAGTTTGATTAGGTATTCTATATTTAAGAGTCCTTAGGCAAAAGGTTTATGGTCAGAGTTTGAACCGTTACTATATTTGAGAATTCAGAGACAAATGGAGGTTTAAGATTAGGTTTGAACACTGTAGCACTGCTCCTTGTACCTTTCATGTTCACGTTGCAGCATGTTTAAAAAAACAATTATTTCATTTTGTGTGAAATATTGGTATGTTACTAGATTCCTTTTGATTACAAGAAGATCTTTTTTTTTTAAAATGAACAATTTATGGAAATTTATTCTCGCCTAAATTCATCTATATATGATGAAATATCATGTACACCCTTTAGTCTGCAGGTGTTGTATTCTCACTTTCTATTGTAACTGAGTTGAATAATCTGGCTTGGCTTCTACAGGTGCTCTTCCCAATTGTTTCATCTCTTTTACAGCATGCAGCTAGTTTTCATGATATCCTGAAGATAAAAACATGTTTATTTTCGGTTTGCACTTCTATCATGGTAACCATCTCCTCTATCTGTTTTTATCCTTTGCACTTGAAGTCTTATATTGTATGTTATAGTCTAAAAGCTATGATCTTTTAGATTGCACCTGATGTTGAAACTTATTTTTTGGTAGGTCAGGGAAGTGGATGCCATTTCTCATCCTGCTATTCTTGAAATCAGGAGAACGGTAGAAACTGTTCTGTTATGGCCTTCTTCAGAAGGAGATGAAGGTAGATATTTTACTAGCTTTCTTTATCCTCTTGTTGTTAGTCATAAATTGTGGACTGAATCTCTTCTATGTCAGTGTCAAAAGCTCAACATGGGTGTATTGACTACCTGGCCCTGATGATATGTGCTGAACTGCAAGCTCTGCCATCTTCCAACCAAATTTCCAAGAGTTTTATCAGCACTGGCAAGGCTGTTGATCCTGGCTAGCATCTTTATATTTGGAACATGTTGATTGGGGAGATTTTAAATCTATTTGTTCATAATGCAGGAAATACTGCTTCAAGGATTTCTGTAATTGCATATGTGACCCACGAACTGGTAACTGATAAAAATGAGGTGGTTTCTTCTGCAACATTTAGTGATGAAAACTATATGTCCGCAGCAGCAGTTAATTCTTTTCGTCTCTGCATGGCTAATGTTCTCATAAGTACTTGCCAGAAGATTTCATACTCTGGCAAAAAACATTTTGCTGAAAAAGTGATCCCATGTCTTATCCATTCAGTTCAGGTATTCAAGTCACTGCTTTCCCTTCCTTTCAGTTCCAAAAGACTGAAAATTGTGGGTTGTTTATGTTGCACCTGTGCTGCTATTTTTTGATGACTAAAATGAAATTGTACAGGTAATGAATAATCCAGAGATTAGAGCGGCTTGCATCCAGGTTATTTTTTCAGCTGTGTATCATCTGAAGTCCATAGTTCTCCCGTATTCATTTGATCTCTTCAAACTCTCTCTAAAATTCCTTCGAGAAGGGTCTGAGAAGGTATCAATCATTTACATTTGAGTTTCATTAACCTCCATTTCCATAGCAACATTTCGAGAAAAAAATCAAAGCATTACGTAATTTTGTGGTTCTTGTACTTGGTTTATTTTCTTAATTCAGCCTTTTTACCTTTTTCTATTTCCAAATGTCTACACTTAATGAAGCTAACTCCTTCAGCCAATATTGTACATCTGCTATGGATGTTATAGGAATTTCATAGATTAATTTAATTTCATCTATTCTGAAAATTACTAACTACGAGTGTAGGTAGGTCCGTCTGCAGTCTACATCTGTTTTTCGGTTCACTGATCTTTCTATCTGTTGATTTCTAATGGCGGTCAGGAAAGGATGGGTGGTGCAAAGCTAATGACTTCTCTCATGGCCAGTGAAGATGTTATCGTGGAAAGTATATCAGAAGGGTTGCTAGAAGCGAGATCTGTCCTCTCGAGAGTATCTGTATCAGATCCTTCACATGATTTGCGACAGATATGCCGTAAGTTGTTGATATGCATAGCTGCTACCCCGTTGAGTACCCAGTGAAGTGCTTAGCCTGTATCATATGTAAAGATTAGTGTCTACAGAACCTAAATTATGCGTATATGTACAGTTTATGTAGTGCTGGACTAATTGCTAATTTGACAGTGTATTTACCTTGCATCTCCCAACTAACCTTTAATAAAAATAATGTGCTCAAGTCAAATATCTATAAACTCTGGTTCCCCAAAGCCCATAAATGTGGGCCACCACTATATCAATTGTATGTGTTTTGTTTCTTTCACATGTCTGTAAAGAAAACCAACTACGGCAATCCATGTTGGTGATCTGTGATTACATGATATATGATCTGTTTAGTTGTGTCATCAATGTTCTGTAATTGGGCAGCTTATGTAGGTGCTAATTAACAAAACCAAATTTATATTTCCACAGCTTATGTCCTGAAACATCCAATGATAAGTTTCATGCTCTAAAAGTGGAATCTTTTTCAGGTTTTGTACTGTTATACTCTCTGTGTAATTTTTTAAATCAACAAATATTAATTAAGATTGGGACTAATTAATCTGAAAATTTTAAGATTATGGAATTCTAGATTTTTGTTAGGGATTCTTAAACTTTACTATTCAATATTACATACATTTTAGGTTTTTTATGCAATATTCTATGTAAACAAACTGGAACACGACACCTGATTGATGGATCAAGTTTAGGAACGAAGAATACCAAAAAAGTACAAAGGTCAACCTTTTCCCTAATAAAATTCAACAAAAAGAAGAGTCAAACTGAGATTTGATTACATCTTTGCTTGATTGATCGATCCAACCACACCAGACTTGATCTTCATTTCCTATTTATTCTATTAGCTACATTATCGTTTAATGATCAACTTTCTCAACTTGCTATCATTCATTACCTCTGCAATCTTTTACCATTTAGCCACGTTTAAAATCATGGAATTCTATATTCTAAGACCTTTCAGTGTTGTTTATTTGTATGATAAAAGTGTTTTTGTAATACAGTTCCTTTGAAGAGTTGGGATCCCTACGGAAGAATTATCTACATGTGCATAAGCTGTAATATGTACGTCTACTTTGTTCTCAAACTTGAAAAGCTAATAATCAAACCTCTCAAATTTAATATCTATCTTTGAATGAAAAAATTATTAATTATTAAAAAATATTAATTAGCAGAATTATTTCTTATAATTAATTTATTATTAAATAATAAAAGATCATTATCTGAGGTCATTATTAAATAGTAATATATTGTCTTAATGTAACTTTGAGCAGGAGCGGGGAGGGTCGACACCTGTTTAGAAGCGAAAGACAAAATCTGTGTGAATAGTTGGGTTCGGGAACCGACCGGCCCGATGACAGTCGGTAAATGCTTCATTACTATCAATTCGGAAACGTCTTATCTGACCTAAAATCAGAAATAGGATCAGTCATTCTGACCGTTTTACCGACCGAAGTTGGACGAGTCCGGAAATTTCTATCGAGACGGATGAAATTGAATAGCCTTATAAGTCTGTTCCCTTCATTTCTCTCTCTTATGGAGCTCACTTTATTATGGATAGCCACAAAAGGCAAATAAACAAAAAATTTCTATAATATGAATTTTCAGAACTCAATTTTACCAATAATTGAGGTTTTTTATTGTATGATAAAGGTTGTCGAAAGTACACTAAAATTGACATAATTATTTTAGCAATTATAAAATAAACATATTTATAAAATAAATATATTGCAAGAATTCAGCTTTGTTTTTCGATTACCTATTTGATGCAATATCATAATAATATTGGTATTGATTTTATAAGATTTGGTAAGGAAAATAATAGATTGGAAACATATTGTGTTCATTAAAGATAAAAAAATCGTATTGATTGATTCTGCATTAGTAGCAGAGATTACTGGAGACATTTGTCAAATGTACATACTATCGCCCACCATTATAGCTATATTGATGGTGTATTTGGAACATAGTTTGATTTGTTTTCTATTTTATTAATTTTAGTTTGTTTTATAATATCAAAATTGTATCTTTTAGGTTGTAAAATTATAATTTATTTACATATAAAATAATAAATTTGTTCTTACGAGGCTTAAACCATGAAAATAAATATTATATATTATTTCTTTTATTTTTCTTAAGGATACTATTGTAAATTTAGATACACACTATTAAATTTTTTATTTTTAAATTTCAATTGATAGAGTATCAAAATTATAACACCTCAAACCCTACTCCACAACAGAATTTCAAAAATAATAATCACCGTCTTACTCTTAAAATCCCATAAAACTAGAAAATAAAACATAAAAAATTAAGTAAAAATATAGGATATTTTAGATTGAAAATAAAATTTATTTTTAAAACTTAAAATATTAATTCATAATCAAACATAACCAATAAAATTTAATAATTGTCCCAAACAATATCAAATTAGTATTACTCAATAATCATCTCTAACATAATCTAATAATATTCTCAACAATAATCCCAATCAATCTCATTTCTACTATTTCATATCAAGCCTATTAAATCAAACTCATACTCAACATTTCATATCTTAAAAATGTATTCATAATATTTATAACACCAAAATATCAAAACAAAAAGAGAAGTACATAAGAAATAAAAATAAGTAAGGAATGTGAAAAGTAATAAAAAATAAATATCATGTTAGAAAAGTATGTAAAGAATGAAAAATATGTTTAACATATGTATGTATAATCCAAATCACTAAATTTGATCAAAATTGATAGTGGCAGATAAATCAAACAAGCCAATTCACCACTAATAATAACTAACCTAAAGTATTTGCACTACAATATGGACAACACTATCACATTAGTGAAATTTAGGTGAGAGAATTAGTGGATTATAACAATTAACATGTCACAATCACTCTAACACCCCATCCAATGGGGTTAAATGTTAGTGTATGTTTGTGGAATCACAAGTGTAATACTATGTTGGGTTTTTGTCCTCACAGTCCCAAAAATATCTTGATGCACATAATTTCACCATCTCACACTTATAAGTCCAATACCGTCCTTACTCTTGTTCGATGTGGGATTGAGTTCTCACAATCTCCACTTTTTATATACCTCATATCTCATTAGGAGAGCTCAAATCTCAATTGATTCCTCAGTATCATCCCTTGAGGTGCGGACCCAAATCAAATGTACAAGCCCACTTAGAAGAGAAAGTGAGACCCAATGGACTCGAATGCAAGTGTTTTGTGTGAAAGCACAGGTACAACACATGTCTTATAAGGGGAGCTCAAATCTTAACTGACCCCTCAGTGTTAAATGTTTAAGCTATCACGTCCTGAACCTTACTCCAGTGGTAAACACCTCTGTCATGGAACCCTAAGAATAGCAATTACTGTGCTACTCTCAGAATCCAGTAAGGCTAGTAAAACAAAATTATAAAATACCGTAACGGAATAAAATCAAAGGTAGGATAAATCTGGATTGCATCAAAATATGTCTCAGCCAACCAATATCTAACCAATTATCATGAACCACATATCTAATAAAATCCATAAAAACCAGAAAAACCAAGCACTAGATAACATGTATAAAACCAAAATAGTAATCAATAGTAAAATATCAAAATACAATCCGGTCCACATATATAAATCAAATCGTATACTAATCAAACCTAATATTAGCAAGCTGCTCCGAAATCAACCATAAGATGTGGACGACTAGCAATCTATACCTGTAACATAATCTTAACGGCACTAAACTAATTAGTTAAATATCCAAGTAAGAGGAATAGGGACCACGAAATACATGAATATAAATATAATCAAAATCCAAAACTGAAAATATAAAATCTATGTAAACTCCCAACAATACTCAAAGTCAAATCCAAACCAACCAGAAATAACAGTAATGGTGAATCACACACTCACGTGTACATTTCATTATTAAAATAGGGCTAGAAAGTCAGTTAGAAACCACCTGTCCAACTCCTGATTAGGGATTGATCTAGGCTCACCAATGTTTATTTATTTTCTTTGAAATCATAGCTCCACTACCATTTGTCACGTTCTGGCTAACAGGCCTGGATGTGAGTGTTTGTATGTGGAATCACGGATACAACACTATGTTGAGCTTTGTCCTTACAAACCAAAAAATATCTTGATGCACATAATTACACAAGCCTACACATTTAAATCTAAGACCGTCTTCACTTATTTTTTATGTGGGATTGGATTCTCATAATCACAATCAAATCAAATTATCAACTTTAAATCTAAAGTCAAAACAATATTAATCTCAAGAAATGAATAGTTGTAATTCAAATGTTAAAAGTATATTTAGTCTTAAGAAGTGGAAACTATGAACTAAATTTTAAATATAAATTTAATCTCAAGAAATGGTGAATCAATAATCAACAACATAATCAATATATTGATTTCTTATGCAAAATAGGGTTAGAAAGTCGACTAACAAAATACCTATCTATGCCTATATGAAAAAGACAATCAATCATAATGCTTCCTTATGCAAATATCATCTAGGAAAATAATAAATTATATCGTAAAATCATAAAATATCAAACCATACTATATAATCCTTATATACATGTCCAAAAATACTCTAAAACTACAATACCACATATGCATACTATCCAATACAAATTACATAAGAAAAAAGAAATTATAAAACTACCCTTAGGCATAAAACACAAAAACAAACCAACGGCTAACACGTGGCATCCGAAAACCCAAGGTTTACATCCTACCCTCCTTAAGAAAAATTTTCTCCCGAAACTTTTCTCAAGCGCAACAAGCAACTAACATATCATCAAAACATAACCATAACATCCTCCAAAACAACCATAATATCCTCAACACCACAAATATCCTCCAACACAACATCAATATCAACAAACACAACAACAATATGAACAACCACAATAACAATATCAGCAACCATAACAACAATATCAACAAACACAACATCAATATAAACATAAAGAAAAAGAAAGAAATATACTCAAAAAGAAATAGAAAACTCACTAAGCAAAAAGTTGAGAAAATCTCCTCCTCATCTCAGCCTCAGGCTCCCATGCCTCCTCCTCCAACTAGGAACTCCTCCAAAGCACATGCCACCTGGTCACTATCGACCACGCGTTACTTAATACTTGAAGTTCCTGTTTTGACCCTATTACCTAATTTCGATGTTCTGAACACGATGGTGTGATTCATTTTCTAATATGAGATTTCATTTACAAGTTATAAGCTTTTGAATTTTTTTATCAATAAACATATTTTTCCTTAAAATGGCAAATAATAATTTTATAATCAATACTATGTTGATAAAAATATATTTTTAGAATTAATTGACCTATTTTCTAATATTAGAATATTTTTATAAAAATATTATTTTACCTCGGTTTGCATGCCATGGTACAATTGAGTACTCGCAATAATTATTGTTGGTTTGATTGGTATAATTGGTGACTGTATGCTTGATATGGATTATGCAAGCGTGTGATCTATATTGATTGGTGTGGATTATGGATCGGATCTCTATTGTGCTTTCTGTTTGGACTGTATTGTGGCTACATACAAGTGAGTGGGGACCTCACACCTTATTTGGTTTTTGTTTTAAAATGCATGATTGACATTTATGTTTTCAGAAAATTATATGGTGAATCGTATTGGTACTTGGACTTATATGTTTTGTGATTAAAAATATGATTGGTTTTACGATTGTGAGATTTGACATGTATACTGGTTTTATTATAGTTTGGTAGTGAGAGGCATATTGTAATATTGTGCATGTGGTTGTATTGATTATTAAGATATATGATTGTCAATTGGAGTATATGCCTGTTTTTGACACTATGATATTAGGTTGAGTTTGACTTGCTTAGATTGTTTTTTTCCATCTCATTCTGATTACTTGTGAGTATCCAGTGCATTGACAACCTTCACTAAGACTAGTGGCTGACGGGTCACATATTTAGATGGTCACTAGGACTTTGACCATAGAAGCCTTCGATAACACTAGTGTAGGTTACAATTTCAAAGACAGTAAAATAAACATTAGTGGGCCTAGATCACTCCCTGATCAGGAGTAGGGCGGGTGGTTTCTACCCGACTTTCCAGCTCTATTTAAATAACAAAATGTATGTGTGTGTATGATTCACCATTATTGTTATTTCTGGTTGACTTGGGTTTGACTTTGGGTATTTTTGCGAGTTTTACACAAATTTATATTTTTAGTTATGGATTTCGTTTATGTTTATAATCATGCATTTCGTGGTCCCCATAACCCTCACTTGAATATTTAGCTAATATTTTAGCACTGTTTAGTTACGCTTGCAAGTTCTTCAGGTTAATTGTTGATGGTGGTGCTTGTTTGTCTGGATTGTCAGTTATCATTAGGTATGATCAAACTAACCAATTTGGATTGTACACCCATATACCGGACGTACTTTCATGTTTTATATTTGGATTTTACTTTGTATATATTAACTAAATTATGGTGCTTGGATTTATTGGATTTCATGTTTGAGGTGAAACTGTTTAGTTTCTCATACTTGAGGATGAGACAGATTTTAACATGGATTTAACATTGTGAGATATTTGGAATTGATATAGATCTTAAAAGAAAATTTGTTTATGATCCGAACTTACCCTATATTTTTATTTTAATCCACTATGTATTTTAACTATTTTGTTTTATTAGCCTTATGGAATTTTGAGAATATCATAATGATTGTTACTCTTAAGATTTCGTGGTAGAGGTATTCATCCCTGGAGTAAGGTACGGGGCATGACACAATGATTCCTTGTGCAAAATAGGGTTGGAAAATTGACTAACAAAATACCTATCTATGAGTGTATAAGAAAGACAATCAATCACAATGATTCCTTATGCAAAACAAGATTGGTAAATCTCAATCATTTATTTAAAAAATTTAAATAAATATAATATAAAATCTCCTCTCACTTGTATGAAAAAGACAATCAATCATAGTATACAATTCATTAATCAATAATACAACAATACAAATCATATTATAGGTTAAATATCTATAATATATGTATATAAATCACACTAAGCATATAGTTACCAAATACATCAACCAATTCTCAAGACATTCTTTTTTGCACTCTTTCCATTGTCGTTTACTTTACGAAGCGAAGGAGATCCAGTTTACGGATCCAAGTAGCACAAAGTACTCAAATATATGATGACATGCAAGACAAGAAAAATATTATTTTTTTTTCAAAAATATTGTAAAATTAAAAATTATATCAATAAAATCTCAAATTATGTTTTTATATTTATATTCTTATTTTTAAAATTATTATTTATTATTTAACTCAAAGTATATTTTCTTCAATAAAAACTTTAAAGCTTATAACTTTCATATTATTGAAATTCTCGTTAAAGTATTTTTGGAGATAAGATATCAAATAGAAAGAAGCACAAAAATTAGTATTTTTCCATATCCACATGATAAGTGAAACAATTACTAAGTCAACCCTCCAAGATATCATTATGGGAAACAAAAACCGAGTACTTTCGTACCGAGTATTAATAGAAAAAGACAGGAAGAGTTAGAAAATTGAGAAAAAAACAGTATGGGAAATACAATAAATAATATATAATTCCTCGGCAGCAGCAGTCGTTTTCAGTTAATCTTTACCCTTGATTTTGATTTTGATAACAGGTGAGGTATTTCTTTCATTTATATATTCCTCTCTCACTAAATTTAAATTTATATGTCAGAAACCTTAGCATGATAATTTTTTATAACAGGATGATATGATTCATTGCCCCTTTTAAATTTTTCTATAATATTGATAGAATTCTATAATTTGACTCGCCCACCATTCCTGTCCTGTCCTCCTGTGGGCAATTTGTATCCGCAGATTCTTTCCCATGTATACCGACAACAAGAAAAAACATCACCACCGCCCGCCATTAGAATTTAGAGCAAGTCAGTTGGATAGAATCAGTAGAGTATAACAACGACATACAACTCAAACTCAACATCACCCATTTGCTATGATCCCCCAAAGACTTAGCACAAAATCCAAAATCGCACCACTCTGTTACCCACACGCAACTCCATAAGCTTTCTGTCTCGCCCTCGCTCTTCGGGAATCTGACAGAAAAAAACAGTGCATGATCAAAATGCTGCAAATAGGGTTTGGTTTGGTCTTCTCGGCGGTACCTTTGATGCTCTACATACCGCCAGTTCGATGCCTCAGTCTATTCTTGGAGACTTCAGAAGATATACTTCTATACTTATGCAATCACAGGTGTTATCCTCAGATACGTGTTCTCTACTTCCAATTCTGCCGCAATCTTTGTACCATGCTGAGTTAGATCTGCTGTCTATTCCTCATTCTTGTCCTCCTTGGTCATAGATATATGTATAAATAACCTTCAATATAAATGAGATTTAACCAGTGAATGGGAACAGTACATACATTTATTATGTACTCTTCTCTCCGTCTTTCTTTTCTTTTCCTTTCCTTTTGATCCGTTGTTTGTCATCCCAGCCAGATAGAAGACATTGATCGTTTCACAAAAGTGTTTTTGGCTCAGTTTACAGCTGTAGTCATGTAAGATATTGTTCGGTTCCTAGCTAGAACTAAAGGCTCCATTCGGCGTTGGGTTTTTACATTGTATCATTTTGGTTCATGTTGTTGCTTAGTTCAAAACCGATCTGCATTTGTATCAAACTAATAGTGCTTCTCTGTATCAACTGTCTTCTGGGATACACTTTTAATGGAGACTAAGAAGCGTTCCTTCCGGTTTGTTCTGGTATCGTGGTCCTATAACCTTTAAAAGGCGGAGTAATCTTGACGTGTTAAGGTTTGATGGTGGTGCTATGTCATTTTCGAATCTTTTCGTTAGCGTGCTCTTAAACCAATACCTAGGTGAAGAAGACTTTTGGATTAGACCAACAAAAGTAAACAGGTAAGTTAGGTGCATAGGCCATCCATTGCTTGCCAGGTATGCTGACGGGTCTGTTAAAGTAGGTTCGTTGAACAAGGTTACTCTTAAAGTTACAGAAACCATTATCCCAAAAAAAAGTTACAGAAACCTAGAGAATCACTTGGTACAATCCTCCAGTTGCCAGAAAAATTAAATGTATTTTGTTGTTGAAATTGCTTTAGGGCATTTGGGTCTCAAAATTTTTTGTTCTTTTGATGATATTATCTATCATTTATGATATTTTATAAGGGCCGGTAAATTAGGAATGGTTGCCACAATATGGAAATCATTTGATCAGTATTTTATTCACTATCTAATTCTTTAAATGAATTATCTATCGCATATTAAATTTAAGACTTGAGAAAAATAGAAAAAAAAAACGAATAGGAGTTGACGGGAGCTTCCTACCTTCTTAAATATATAATTATTGAAGTGATGTTTTTCTCTACCTTTGTTTTGCTATTTGTTAGTTAAGAAATTAAATGAAATTAATTAATTACAATTTTTTGTTTAGAAGTTGCGAAATACAAGCGAAACACCCCAAATTTTACTGTAAATGTAGTAGTAGTTCAATCAAATAATGGAATGATTGATAAATCTCATGTTTGAAATGAGCAATGATTATAAATTTTTAATCCAAAATTCACCAACCTAATAAAAAAATATCACAATATAAAAAATCATAAATTATTATAGAATAAATAAAGGAGAGAGAATTCACAAAAGATATGGATTGATAAAGAAATATCACACGAAGAAAATAGATATAATCTTTTGAAGGCACCATCTAGTTAATATGAAAGAGTGTTATTTATTGAATGTAAAAAAATATATTTTTTATTTGAAATTTTAATAGATATTTAGCATATGCATAATAATATAGATCAATTATTGGCTGTGATAGGCGGACTCCCACTATCCGATAATGTTTGAGAAGTTATTATGAAATTGTTAGTGTGAAAGATTCCAGGCCAGTCTTCATCGCTCAAATCAATAATTGAGATATTGTCCCTCTCTGATTTATAATAGAATGTTTACTCAAGATAAGATATTATATGATTTACCAATATTTGATGTCTTGATTTATATTTTCTTTTGGACTGTTTTTTCACTTTATTTATCATCTTCCCTTAGAATATTACAAAATCTAACACAGAATAATCACAGTCACTTCACAATTATCTTGTCGGCCATTATTATTAATCTTGTCAATATCACGTCACCACTGCTTCTATGAGTTGTATTCATTAGGCAGAACTCAAGTACAGACATACAGGTTTTTCAAGAATCGAGAAAATCAATTTATTTTTTTTATATTTTTAAAAATCTGTATTACTTACCACGGGTTGTGCTCGAGAGCTACCCGTTTATGAAGATTTGTGTGAAACCCCGTCCTAGTCGTATGTCCAGTCAGTGTTGTTTTAGTGGTTCACGTGTATGTTTGACATGTTGACCGGGACAAAAATCGAAACGGTAAAATTTACCGTGTTACCCCTATCGGACCCGGGCTTGTTTCCGGACCTGTTTATTTCCTTTAAGGCCTTCTATGTACCTTTGTTTTATTTCCGGGCCCGTTTATTACCTTAAGGCCCAACACGTATCTTTTTAAGCCCATCCGCTTAGCTGCTGTCTTTTTCTGACATTATCTTTGATCAGCCGCTGTCAATTTTCTTCGTTTGATGTGCCTTCCTCCGTACAACCCAACAATCGCCTTTAGCTCCTTCTTTTTCCCACTGTTGGATTGTCCGTCAGGTTTGTAGATTGGTGAGGGAACGGTAGGAATTTCTATTCCGTATCTTAATTCTGGTATGTAATTGTTTGTTCTGATAGTAGTTTGATCCAAGTGGATCTGAATCAGGATATCGCGATAAGGGCAAAGGAATTGCCACCAGTTCATCTGCACGCCAGGTAGGAGACTATGCCTCATCTGTTTGATCGGCAATTGTTTCGTTCTTTCTTGTTACTTGTGTTTTCTTTTATTCCTTGTCCTTCCGTTGAAATTGTCTCTCCACTACCCAACTCTTGATTCTCTTGCCAATTGAAACTATATGAGTATAATTCATGTAGTCAAGTGCCTTGGATTTTTTTTGGAGAAAACTAGAATCAGTGTGACATTGATTATTCCCTTGGATTTTTCGCAAATTAGGGTGAGGGATTCGCCGACACTCAAGACTCTCTGTATTATTATTTTGTCTTTGTTTGTTTTACCTTTTTCCTATGCCATCGTGGGTGGCCGTAGCTGGTTTAGTTCCTTTTGTTCCTGCCTTCTAATTAAGGTTAGAACCAACAGTCTATCTTGTTCCACTCACAGCATACCATATAGGAATTTTTTATATGCTTTCTCATATAAGAATTCTTGTATGAGTTTCCTAACAAGGATCATTTCAACCCTGGCTTTGAATTCATAGTGAACGCCTACCCCAAAAGTGAATTCGTCATTCCACCAAAGCATGTCTGGTAAATCGTAAATCTCCAGCCCTGACCCAACCACGTGATCCGTCCCTGCCCCACTGGCTTCATCCTCTGTCTACTCCTCTTTCACTGACTTGTTTGTTCCCAGCTACACCGTGGCCAAGGTCCGAATTCAGTAGATGTATAACCTCAAGCGCAGAATGGGACTGAAGCCGAGCCCTCCTCTCTCGTTCCTTCCAGTCTTTTCTTCCCGTTCCTACGTTCCCGACTGGCCATTTCTTCACGTTGCGTCTGTCTTCAGGATGATTTTCTCAGAAAGTGCAGCAAGTACTCGAGAGATGTTGGAATCTCATGCCCCACGAGTGAGTTTCCAAGTGCCCGGGCAGTCCACCACAAGAACGAGCCTTGAGAATTCCCTTATCCTTTCATACCCAGCAGCTGACAGTGACACTATTTCGTTTCTTCTTCCCTGGGCAACCCTGTTGTTCCTTCATCCCTGACTGGCCTTGTTTCCTCTTCTTCTTCCTTATTCGTCGAGCGTCCCTGCGTGCGTGACCCACTTGTTTTTATTTCTCTTTTCCTTCCCTTCATGTTGGGTGAGCCGTGTTCTCCCTATTGCTCCACTGTTTTCCTCACCTGTGTTCTCTTCTCTTCCTGCATTTCCTGGTACCATAAGAGGAACTGATTCGTTGGCCTCTTCCCCGTGCCTGTCGCCTAAGGGCGATTCGAGTGGCCTTTTTCCCCCCCTTATGCACAAGCAGCTGTAGTGAAGAGGAAAGTCGTCAGGGTCAAAAATGTAAAACTGCCTGGCTGTGTTCAATATTCACATGAAATCCTACACCTGTTTTATCCCAAAGCCGAATTTGAGTGATCTGCAAAGGCCTCTACATACAGGGGTTCTTTCTATAGTTGAACGAGAGGGAAACAGCCAGCTTAGGCAGTAGGGATTTGTAATATATTAATGATTCTAATAATCGCTTCCCCGTCTTTTTCTTAAGGTTTGAATTGACAAGGATTTGGTTTAAAATAAGAACAAATAAATGTAGTAATAATATAAAATGAGTACCTTGGGGTTTTATATTTTCTCCTTATTTATTTATGAAGTGTGAGGAGGACCAAGACTAAATAAAGAGTATGTTTCGTGGACTTAGATGAAATTAGACAATATTGTTATTCGGGTTTTAGTGCGGTTATTAATTGAGTTTATGCTTGGGTATGTTTGTAGGTTGTGTGATGTATGTGTATGTTTTACTCTCGGATATAAATGTATGGTTTAGTAAAGTATATTGGTTTATGAGCCTATGGTTTTGGTATTATGATTTTTATTAAGTATTTTGATTTATAAACGTAGTATTTTTGGAACTGTGACGTTTGTCAAGGTTATTGCTTCATAAACATTCTATATGCATCAGTTTGGTATCTACAGTCATTAAACGTTCGCTTGGCCAATGCGAGGTGAGTATACGGAATCCCAGTGATAGGGGAGAGTTGCTTACCTGTTTGGGAGTCGTATGAGTGTTGTCTTCGTTCGCTTGCCGCGTCTTCGCAGGTTGGTTCGTTTCGTTTTCCTGCCACGTCTTCGCAAGTTGATTCGTATTGAGTATTGAGACGAGTCTAATATGTGTTGTGTTTTCTCTACCTAGTCTCGGACAACACTGGCGGTAAGGGTTACGCATTCAGTATTTTCTTAAAATATAAATTTACACTGCCAGTGGGCTCCAGGTTTCCCTTTAGCGGGGGTTACTCGAGGAGTGTTTTATTATGTCCATCCTGATGGGTTTTTGATTGACATTGTTCGCCGTGTTATGTTACGAGCTGTTGAGTTATAACCTATTGGGCTGGAATCATGTTTTACGTTATAAAATCAAATGTATGAATTCCATATTCTTCAGGTTGTTTCGATTACGTCCTTGTTTGTATAGTAACTTAGTGCTCTCGTTTCCCCGTAAGGACATATGATGCTGTGACTTCTACTAAGATTTTATTATCTCACCCGTTGTTGTTTCCCTCTTTCAGGAGCAGTTCGTAAGCCGTAGACGGCGTTTGAGATGTGAGTGCTTCCTACGACTTGGCTGGACTATCGCACTTGCATGTTTTACACGATTTTCTTTTTTGGCATTTCCTGTTGACTCGTTTTGATGTTTTGACTTACATTTTATTTTTATGCATTAATTACTCTACTGGGTATGGTTTTTACGTTCCGGGCTTTAAGCCCAGTTTGTGATTTTGGGCTTGTGGCTGTATGGACCCGTTTTCTGTTTTGAATATTTTTGGTCCATTCGAATAAAGTCTTCCGCTGTGGTATTTTGTTCACTCCGATTTTTATGCCAGATGTCTGTTTCTTATTTGATATGCTCCAAATTTTGAAATTTTAAATGCGTCTGTTTTGGGAATCGTGTTTGAAAAGTCGTCTAAGCCTTGTGGGATTCAGATTGGTCCACGTATTGGGCTCGTCCAGGTTTCACGGCGGTAAGGGCCTGGTTTTCGGGTTCGGGTGCTTACAACTTGGGTCCTGTCTGGAATGCTTTTAAGGCCTCTCGCTAACTGTGGGGTAAGTTGTGAAGCATAATAGCTATTGTTTTAGTTTATTTGTGTAATTTATTTAAAAAGAATCACAAGAAGTTAAATAAAGAAAGAAGTAATTGTGTTATGATTTCGATCTAGATATAAAGCAACGTATAATATTTCTGCTTCGTTTCTATTTCTTTATGGTAAGACAATGAAACAAATACAATAAAGCATTTAAAAGCCGATCTAATAATATTATTAATTTAAAATATAATAATTTTGTATATTATAAGAAAAAACATTTGTATCCAGTCTATGAGAGTTGATGTATTTATTGTGCTAATTTAGATAGTAAGCATTTACATGATCATTATAAGCTTTCTATTTGAACATAAAAAAAGGATAAATCCACATGATATAAATTTTTGGTATCATTTGGGTCAATCAAGTCCATGGTCGTTAATGTCAAGACCCAGCTCCCGGCCTCAGTCTAGTAGGCTTGGACGTGCATGTATTTATGATGGGATCACAACTGCAATGTTTGGTTGTATTCGTAACCATATAATTCAAAGATATATTTTATTACAAATAATCTCATCACACAAAATATATAAACCTCTTCCACTTTTTTCCGATATGAAATTAGGTAATACTTGACCCCCTATGTAGGTTGGGTCTCACAATTGGTAAGAGCCGTCCTCCTTATGAGAATAAAAAATAATAGGTGACGGTTCAAATCCCAATGATAGTAGCCAGGGATTGAACATAGCTTGGTGGCTCTTGGACTAGAGAGGTGAATTTTTCCCAGACAATACCTTATATGATGCATTGTTCCAGAATTGTTCCTCCTGGGGGGGGAGATACTCACAATAAACTTGAGGAGAGTTTTCTTTCAAGTTCTCCATATAATCTTAATTTTACACTCTCAACGTGGATTTAAATTTTCTTATTAAAAAGAGGATAAAAAGTAGGACGAGGGAAGGAAACCGTCGCTAAATCTTCAACCATCAACCTAAACAAGGCTGGTCATATTATGTTATGATGTGGGATGTAGAAGCACAAGTTGAATATGTTATGTTATGATGAGGATACGAATGATTATATATTGGCATGATGTGAATAAACTTGTTGCATGACAAATGCATTATAATAAGCATATAATATCTTACAAAGGTCCATAATATAGATATACTCACAATATATATCCATATTATTTGTATCGAATTATTAGGATGCATACGTTGGCCAACAATTTCTTTTTCACAAGTTATTTTACAAACAACACTTGCGTTGTAACTATATTTATATATGTGAATATTTTGGCTGATATATCATCAAAACCCAATATATGTATTTCACATCTTTATTCTGATTTGATATCAAATTGAGCAAAGAGAGACATTGTGCTTAATATGCATTTTCACAATAAGATTCGAAAGCTTATGTACTATAGAAAAACTTATAGTTTTCTAATCATAATCGATATAGCTTATCGATGTACATATCACACATCAATTTTCAACCGGGATGGTCCCACCGGTGATGTTATTTTTTTTTATAGTCATAGTATCTCATCTTTTGTAACCTTATTAAAGGTTTAACATTTTGTCTATGTCCTCAATCATAGATATAATATAAAAACGCATTCACTTTAGGGAATGATGTTTAATTTTTTTTATAATGAGATACATACGATCGGTACACGACTATTGTATTATACCATTCCCTGCAAATTATAAACTATGATAATTATAAGATAATATTATATTAAAAAAATAAATAAAATTATCTTATAATGTTTACAATATCATATATTTTGTATAGTATTAACCTTCTAAATAGAGTTATGGTGCACTACTAACATATTTTGTGCAAGAAATAATATTGCATACAAACTTATTTTAATTAATAACTGAATTATGACATGTTATGTTCCTCAACTAAAAGTTATCATTTATCTTATTTTATATGAAATTATATATATAATTTTACTGACCAAAAAATAATTATGCACAATCCTAATTTAGATTTATATAATATAAAAAAAATTTGTCTTAATAATAATTAATTTCATATGCATATGTATACATAATATGTATACTAAGTATTAATATGATTGATTATTATTATATAAAAGAAATTTATATTATTAAATAAAAGAAAACTTATCCTTTGCTTTTAACCATGACTTCTCAAGCATGAGATTTGATAATTTCTCATCAGATCTTTGCATCCATAAGCTATCCGAGATTTCATACAGTGAGAGGGTGAGTTGCTAGATATAAATATATGATTTTTGCTAGAGAATCGCGTTGATAACGTGTTGTAAATGAAAGAGGAGAGAAAGAAGATAAAGAGATAGATATATACAGATATGGAGAGAGAATAAAGGGATATTATTCATAGGTATTCAGGATACTTTAGGATATCTCAAATGACAGTATGATATATATATCTTTATAGGTACTAAAGGGTATCATTTATATCTCTTGGAAATGATATATCTGTTGGTAAATATACATCTCTTGAAAGGTATATATCCGTTGGTAAAGATACAACTCTTGGGAAGAGTTCAATGGATATTCACCAAGTATTTTATTCACAACACTCCTCCTTGAATGCCCATTGAATTAAAAGTAATAGATATTCAACTTCATAACAGATTTTGGATTATTGTGTGCTTTGTGGTTATTGGACCACTTAAAATTTTTTGGCCAAATAAATATTTAAATCATCTAGGTCTTAAAATTTTTGGCTCACTAAAAATAATTTTGTGCAGATGGACTACTCAATTCTTGGGCCCAAATAATATTTTTGACAAAACTTTTATTCAATTTTTTATTTTGTTTATTCTGTAATTGATCCTTAAGGTTTGGGTTTAACAAAATAAAATTTTTGGATCGTTAAAGATATAGACCTCATGGTAATTGGATTAATTGAAGTTTTTGGGCCCAATAAAGTATTTTATTCTTGTTGGATTACTAAATTTTTTTCTCAAATAATGTTTTGGGCTAATAATATGAGTTTGGTCAAAATTTTGATTAAACTATATAGTCTAAATATTTTCTTTAGTTGTCACACCCCGAAATCCACCAAGATAAAACAATCGCTATATAACCACTGTACAAATTTAGATGACCATTCTAAAAGTATACAATAACTATACAAAGCAAGAACGAAACATGTTTAAATTTTATTTTATATTTTAAATACATGTTGTGTCTCGGAAGCAATCCCAAGACTAAGAAAACATATTAGAACAAACTAACATACACAAATTTTGCAGAACATCATGTGAGATGTGAATCAAAAATCTTGAATGATTTATCATTATTGTATGAGATCATAATTTAGAACATATATACACATGAAATGTCATATGCAACTAGTCCATAAGTGCAAACCCAAATCCTCGATCATATCTTGAAATTTGTACTCATTTAGAGAGTCTGTGATATAGAGCGAAGCCAACCCTTTTTCTCAAACTCAGGATACCTATCAAACACCAACATGACAACTAAGTGAGTGGATGTTTTTCTTTTCAACTCTTTTAAATTTAAACAAGATTATGCTTTTTTTCAATAAAATGATTTAGCAAGAACAAAACCAAAGCCATGGCTAAGGATCATTTAGATTCAAACATAACAATGCATCAACAATAAATCAAGGTAAGACAATTCTACATGAAATCACAACATATAACGTATAACCCCATCATCAGGGTCACACTCAAGCAATGTCATCACATACCACCCACACATCTCAAGTAAACAAAGACCTTATAAATCTCGTCATACATTTAATAGTCATTCTAATAGATGACTAATATATAGTCAACCATTATCGCATGTTGGTATTATAATCACTGCGTCTATACCTGGGTTGTAATAACACATAGTGGTCTAGGAACATTTAGTAATATCTACAAGTCGTAATCTTGGAACACACAATAATTTGAGGTATCACCCAGTAATCTGATATGTTGGGGTGATCAGTCCCAGGATAGGTTCATAAACTATACTCCTCAAAGGTTAGAGTATTGTCAGTCGACTAATTACATACCCAGTATTCCTTTCATTCCACTAGGGTTAGTATCACATTAACTAACCCTTCTTGCATCTTTCATTCAACTAAGGTTAGTATATCTTTAACTAACCAATAATCATTCTTTACTTCTCCTTATCATAAATTCTGTTAAAATATCCTTGAGTCATTACTTACTTCGTTTGTATATTCTTAATTGCTCATACTCTTATAATCTTCTCAGTTTGCCCTATGCAAATCCAATAGTTTCTCAATTATTTTTCATTAGCTCTTAGATAAGTTCTTAATAAAAACCCTTTGATTTTCCTAGGTTGGGTCGACCCTCTAATTTTTTCTTTTTCTTATTGTCATGAATTTCAGTTTCTTATACACTAGCACTATATTCTCAGCACAATCAGTATCCTTTCGTATGACTAGTCAGTCATATGAGACATTGTTAGGATGTTTTCTTATAATCACAAAGTTAGGGTTCCTTATCAGTAGGAATTTAGTTCCTTAATATTCTTGATTTATTCATACCTTAATTATTTTCTTAGTTATTCAAGTGTTGTACTTTTCCAACACAAGGTTTGATATTCTTCTCGTATGACATGGAATCCATACAAGGTATTCTTGAGTTATTCTTACAATTCTCACTAGACAGTATAATACTGTCATTCCCCACATCATGGATACTTCACACATAGTCGTAACATTCAAACACGACTCAGGAAATAATTACAAAATCATGTCTCGAATCAATTCATACATGTAATCAAATTTGCCATGCTTTAAGAAATTTCCCAATGATCTTGCATTTATGTGTGTAAGCAATTCACCAATATTACACATCACATAGAAATAATCCAAGTTCATTTGAAATGATGGGAGTTAATTTAAATTTGTCCACTCACAGTTTTGTTGTCCTCACTTGCCCTCTAGATTCGATCCTAATTTCTTGATTCTCTTACTGCGACCTACACATATAACTATAATCCGATACTTAATATTATCATAAAAATCTTAATGATCTCATAATACACACTTCTAAACCTTCAAACTTGTCGTAGGAACTCAAAGATCACCCTCAGATTCAATCCGGATAATTTTCGTATTTTTTCTTAGTTATCGAAAAATTTTACTAATTTTTATACCCATAAAAACTCATCAAAATCATAAAAAATTTATATCATTAGATTCCTTAAAATTTTCTCTATTTTCTAGAATTTTTTCATATTTTTCTCAATTTATTTCTAATTTTTTTGAATTTTAAATAATTTATGTATTTTTCTGAAAATCTGGTCAAAGTCAACGAGACATATGTCATTCTATGACACTGGCCACGTTTCTACCAGAATCGACCTGATCTTGACCCAATACTGAACCTAAACCCTCCTTACCAAATCAGATCAAATCAAAATGTCACACACCTTGTGTGTAAACGATATGTCATTCAATTCACTTGTGAACGACATGTCATCTGGAAGACCCTCGGAGAACTTGTCATCTGAGGTTGTCTTCAACCTCTGGTTTGACTGAACCAGAGAATTTTCTAGAAACAAAACTTCATTGTTCCTCACCCAAATCAATTCTAACCTAGCTAATAATAATCCCCACCTTATGTGCAACAAAACCCACTCAGCTATCTTAGATTTCATTCAAAATCAAGCGAAGAATCAAGGGATCTATATCACTAAACATCTCAAGCATACGAATGGTGATACTCACTGGAAAAAGGAAGGAAACCAGTCGGAAAACATATGGATGGACTCGAACAAGCAAGGCGAATGGAATGGAAGTAAAATGACTCTTTCCCTTGGGCTCAGTACAAAAATGACCCTTCTCCCGTTTTTACTGTGATATGTAGCTGGTGGCGGCGGAAGGAACACACCGCCGGGTAAGACAAAGGCTCCTAATCCCTACGATGATACGATGCTGTTTCAAGTGAAATAACCCACCTAGGCCTACAAGCCGAGGGTGGATTAAAACAGCAGGCCTCACTGCTATTTTGACCAACCTTGGTTAAAATGACAGGAGTTTCTACATTTTGACTCCTTTATTCTTTTCTTTACTTTTTTATAATAATATTATTTTCTTTTAAATTACCCAATCTTCTAAAATTTGTAATAAATAGTATACTAATCAGAAAATATCCCAAAAAATACTACTCCTTATAAACAATAGAATCTAATTAAATTGAAAGATTTTATTTTCTTCATTTATAAAGTTTACTAAAATTATAATATCCTATGTTATTTATTAAAAAATTACTAATAATTAAAAATACATTTCCAAAAATTTCTAAACACCCCATATTCAATATAGGGATCTATCCATGGTCCCAAACCATCAAAATTATTTTTATACCTCATCCTCTTTATTTTTACATCACACATATATAAAAATCCTATGTATAAAGTTCTTAAATTATCATGTTATTATTCTTTTGAATAATTTAATATTTTAATTTTATTTTTTATAACGTATAGCATTTTCTTATGAGTCTCAAAAGATAGACTCAAGGGCCTTAGTCATCAAATGACTCAGATTACAAGATTGATAGGTATCGGGGTATGAAAAGATAAAATTATCCTCGGATACCGAGTTCCAAGAAATACACTATCTGAAGCTCTTTCCGAGGCTTTGGGAATCGAGGAATGCACCTGCGAGTCCAACTGACTCGACAGATTGGAGTATGAACACTATTTCTAAGTCAGCTTATTTTGAACCATACATTTACGTCATAACTTAACAACTGTTAATTTTGGTCTTCACTGATGTATTATTCGTATTTATCCATTTCAATAATACCTATAACTCCTCATATCCCTGGCCCATGGGTTATGGGCTCACCAATTTATGATTTATCGAGTTATTGAGCTTAAGACCCAACCCACTAAATTACGAAACCTCACATTAGTCCTATAAGATTTTGGGTCCAATAAAATAAAAAATTTTAGAGTAATAAAGATGTGGATCAAAATATATTATTGGATTAAATTCAGACCTATATGATATTGAGTAAATATTTTAATTGAGCTGAATAATTACAGTCTAAAATATATAATTTAATTATGATTAAATCAAATCATATTTGGATTATTAAGGTGAATAAAAACTATGCAGGATATTCTTTAAAGAAAAATTAAATTTTAAATATAACTGACATTACCCTTTTAATTTATCTGGAAATGTCAAGGAATTGTGTTTTTGTCTAGGAATTTTTTCAGTAAATTTTAATCATTATTTATTCACTATGATAGTTAAAAGGATTTCAGAAAAAATGATAGTTAAAAGGATAATATAATTGTATTAATCTCCAATAATAAAAATTATATTGGAGCATATGGAATGGACCTATTATAAAAATATTGGACTTGTATTTGGAATCATTGAGTTCAAAATTATGATTTTAGACTATAAACGAAAATCTAATAGTTCAAAATAAAAATATTTTTAACTATAGTTGAATTTAATCAGATTCAAAATTTTTATTTTGAATTTTATGAAAAATTAATTTCATTCAAAATTTTTATTTAGTTAATATTAAAATCAAATCAAATCAACTTAATATTAAGTGATCGGCTTACTTAAAGTATTTAGTTTCAATCTAATTGGCTTAATTAAAGTATTCAATTTGAAATTAATTATCAAACTAAAATTAATATTTTAAATTAAATTAAATCTAAATATTATTTAGTCATGGGATTCAATTATATTTTCAGATTAACATAGGCTATAATGAATCATTTAGTCTATGGACTCAATTGAAATAATAGACTACAATAATCATTAGACCCAATTAATGTCTAGATCAAACAAATATTTGGGTTATTGGGCTCAAACAATTCTCTAAACTAAGAAAATTATTTTGAATTATTAGGCTTAAATATAATTTAAAAATCTTGATTTAATTTTAGATTTATGAGTCTAAATATATTATTTTTTAAGTCATATAAAAAAACTTAATTTTTTTTAATTTATAAATTTATTTAAAAACTTGAAATTTAAACCCTACACAGCTAAAAATTAATCTCAAATTATAAGATAAATTAACTATAGTTAATTTAGCCATAAGGATATTTTAGCTAAAATAAATTTTTTCCATAAAAATAATATTTCTGTTCAAATTAATTTATGAGTATTACAGAAATAAAGACTCAAGCAAAATTGGGATGTAAAGAAATTTTTGGTCTTGATTTTTTTATAAGCTCAAATCTCATCTTTGAGCTATAAAGGTTTGGACTTAAGGTGTTTAAACTAAACCAGGGAAGGTTAGTCCAAAATTTATTTTTATATTGTTTTAAGTATATCAATTGGAAGAGACATAACTTCTGCGAGGAGACCTTGTGACACAATGTTGCATATTAAAAAGAAAAATTAGTAAGAAAATAAAATATCTAGATTTTACCTGAATAATATATGTTTTCCTTTAATTAATCTAGATTATTTTGCAAGTCTAGGTTTTTTCAGATCCACAATCTAAAATATCAAGTAATTTAATTGCTAAAACAATATCTCACCAAAATGAGCTCTCCTGTGTAAATCATAGAGAAAAAATCATTTGATTTATTAAAAGATTGTGTTATTTGTCATGCCTCCTATCCTACTCCGGAGATAAACACCATTGCCATGAAATCTTAAGAATAGCAATTACTGTGCTAACCTCAAAATTCTGTAAAGCTAGTAAAATAGAACGGTAAATATATTGCAGCGGAATAAAATCAAAGTTACGGTAAATCTATATCGCATCAACATCTATACTAATCAGCCAAAAATCCATTCGATCATCATAAACTACATGCCAATAAAATTCGTAAAAACTAAGCACCAAATAACATGTATAAAACCAAAATATTAATCAATAGTGTAAAGTCAAAATACAGTTCGGTCTATATGTACAAATCAAATCATAATACTGATCAAATCTAGTAGTATCAGGCAACTTTTGAATCTCAACCCTGAGATGTGGACGACTAGCAACCTTTACCTGTAGCACAGTCTGGACGACACTTAACCAATTAGTTAAATATCCAGGTGAGGAGAAATAGGGACCACGAAATGCATAGTAAAAACATAATTGAAAACCAAAGCTGAAATTATTAAATCTGTGTAAACTCTCAACAATACTCAAGCTCAAATCCAGGTAAGGCATAAATACAGAAATGGTGAATGATACACACATGCATACATTTCTTTATTAAAAAAGGGCTGGAAAATCGGCTAACAAAATACCTATCTACACCCGAGCCAGGGGAGTAGACAAGGCCCACTAGTGATTCTTTTTATCATTTTATAAAAACATAACCCACATTAGTGTTGCCGAAGGCTTCTATGGTCAATCCCTATGACGTTGACTGTCACGCCTCGGAACCCAAAATATTTTGCATAACAATCGCCATAGGCCCACTATATACATTACCATACACACAACAATATATATAATAAACCTAAAAGGCTAGCAGTATAATAATAAATAACGGAGTCGACACTAGAATGTGAAACTTAATCAAAGGATATAATAGAAATAATAATGTCTCCGGATAACATCGCAAATCCCAGGAATATATGTTCAAGAATGAGCATATTACAATAATTTCATGCTCGATTTCGTTATCAATGGAAAATCATTAACTCATTACAAAAAAATTGACACAGGGGAACAACTATAAGTATAATTCCTCGTACGATACGTCAAATCCTCCCAATCCACCTAAGTCTTCATGTTATGCCTGGGATTGAGCTTTTGTTCATTTATCCTGTAATCATGCTAAAGCCAGGTAAAAACCTGCTAGGTGAGTACATGGAAAAACATATAAAAATATTTCACATATAATTATGCACTTATTAAACACCCGTGCTGGCACATAATTAAAGACCCGATGAGCCAAGAATATGCAACACAGTCACTGTCAAATATGGCGTATACGCACAACATTTCAAAGAATACAACCATGACAGAGCTGACAATTTCTCTGAATCTGTTGAGGGTCTAGTATTGGGACAGAGATATATCAATGATAGTTTTTGACTTACCTTTTCCTCATTTACTACAATGCCCATTCCATTGACACTTTTGGGGAATTAGGTGATGTTAGCTCCACCTAAGTGAACCCCATTCTGCAGGTACCTGTTTTGTGCTTATCAACCTGCTTGCATCATCTTTGTCCCCCTTATAGCTTTGATTTGATTTGCATCTCCACGCCATACTACCATACTCAAAGAGATTTCAAGAGTTGTATAGGTTACCCTATGCTATGCTTGTGCATTCGTATCTCATATATTCGATGCACTTAATGCATTGTATGCATATCATATGTGAGGACTTGCTTTTGGTAAATGGAGCCCTCACTGCCATGTAGTCCCGATTGACTCAATATGTGGATCAATCAAAACCACACAAGGCTCATATTAACTTTTCAAAACTGAATTCTCGAAAAATGCATACAAATTTGAATTTTTCCTTTTAAAATGAGCATGTCACGTCACAATATACACCTGGCTCAAATAAGCAACAAAGTGCACAAACACAAACAATGTAAGTCTTTCAATCGCATACAATAGGCCACATAGCCCCAAACATGCTACACAAAAGTCCAAAATCACAAGCCCATATGGATCCACACGAAAAGTGTCCAAGACATGTATCTCATAACATAATGGAAATACGGGTCATAAATGTGTATAAAGTATCAAATCTGGAAATCAAGACCACAACAGGTCCATAACATACAACGAAATCCAAAACATATAAGTTGATAGAGTGTAAAAATTCCTAAGCATAAAACATGCCAAGATTCCAAGACATGCAAGTGCAATAGTCCAGCCCTAAGACCAACACTGGGAATACTCAACCTCAAGGACGAACGAACTAGCCCTGAAAATATCAACAAGAGGGGGTGAGATCAAAGACCTCAGTCGAAGTTACAGTGTTATAAGCACATCCGATGGAATAGAGGCATATGGAAAGTCAAGCATTAAAACAATTACTTTTAGACATTGATTTCATCCATGCTTACTAAACACGCACCTAGGTATTTTACAAGCAAGTATACATAATGTATTAATTGAAAAATACTATGCAATAAGTACCAGCTTAATATGTTTTATAAACTAATAATACACCACATCGACACACGGACTACTATGCCTTAAAACTTATTGGGGTGGATTACAAAGCACTTTCAGAATCCCTCACGCTAAGGGAAACTGAAAGCCCACTGGCATTTAATTTTTCGTTTACAAAATACTTATAATCTCCTACTACCAATGTTATCCAAAACTGAGTGTATAAATCACTCTATCGCACTTAATCATAATCCACACACGCACACACACATATAGATATATAACACATAGCTTGCTAGGTCACAGCCCATCAGGCACACACTTATAGTCCACCCATATAATAACCATCAATAAGCAATATTCCCCTCAACCTGGGATTCCATGTAATTACCATGCTTGGCCAAACATTAACCGTGAAATCCATATTGTTCTTAAGAACATACAAATATAATTTTACTTGAAAACCCAATAATACATATAATGCAAGCAATCACTCAAGAGGGAACTCATATGGGATTGGTTAGAGTATGACTGATGTTTGTTTGGGTGTGGAATAGGTTTAAGGTATGTTTAGGAGTCTCAAAATGATGCACACAAATTGTAGGAAGGATACAGGGGTTGCTGGAATAGGTACGCTGGTGTGTGGAATCAAAACAAGGGGGGCAGGGTAGTATACGGCTTGAAGTACACGACCGTGTACTTTCTGGAACAGGTCGTATACAAGTACACAGCCTGAGTACACGTCCGTGTACTCCCCTACACAGGTTATGTACTATTCTGTCCAGAACAATATATGGGCTCTTGGGGAAAGTACATGGGCATGTACCCCGAAACTGACCTGGAACGCTCCTAAAACTCGCTCGAAACCTCGGGGAACCTTACCATGGTTTCTTGGCAACGAAAAACAACTGACAACACTCCAAAAACTCAAATCAAAGGGGCTCAACATGATCAACACACGGGAATAAACACAAGTCACACGAATGAATTTAAACATCGGATCACATGCTCATTCACATACACAAACACACAGCCAACATGCTTAGGAGTTCTAAACATAGTTTATACATCCAAAACATGGCAAGCAAGTTCATGAAGCTAAGATGCACGTCAATCACAATACATGTATGGCCTCTATTCAAAACCATGCAATTACTGTATTTTAATTCGAAAACACAAAACAATTTCCCATATGCAAATGAAACATAAACTTCCACCTTTTGTTGTACAAAAAACTCAGCAGCAATACCTTTGCCCTGTCGACCGCTCCAGCTCTACCTAAATACACAAACTGAACCAACACACACATAAGCATAAAAAATCAACAAAATCGACAAATGGACTCAAAACTGAAAACGAAACCGTAGAGACCCCAAAAACACTCACACTAACACACATCTCACTCTATTAACACACTCTCCACTCAAAATCCTAGAAATCCTACTAACAGGTTAAGTGCCCAAACCTCGCACAAGCCTCACACGACTCCAAATCGATACCCAAGCTCACCTAACCACATGATTGGGTTTCTCAATCCAAAAACACACTCCACAACACAGAAATCAACTAACCCAAGCATCAGAAACATGAAAAATCGACAATTCAATCGAAATCTTAAAATATCCAAAATTACCAAAAATGCCACTGAAATGAAAAACGCTCACCCATGGATCAGGGGACATTCTTGAAAGATCAAAACCATCAAACAGACTTAGAAACATCGAAAAAAAACTATCAGAATTGAAAATCAACAACAAAAATAGAGATTTAGGGCTCTTACCACAAAATCCCCAAAACGTACCCTAACATGAAGAATGATTAAACTACGGTTCCTTGATTGATAACTAACAGCTAAAATCGACCGGGGAATGTTAGAAAAGTGTTTAGGGATGATGTTTGGTTATTTTCGCTATAAAAAAATTGATGAATTTTGAACGGTATTATCAGTAGGGAAACAGGACAGAAGGGGGAGAGAAATGGGCTGCTGATGCTGTTTACGACACTTAGAAAATTTAAGTGTTGGGTTGGGATGGATATTTATACTTCGGGCCTAAAATCTCAGAAAATACCTAATTAAAATGTTTTAAAAGCTCGATATGTCTTAGTGGGCCAAAACAGGTTTTGAAACCAATAAACATAAAAATAGGTAATTGGGCCCTTAAAATAACTAATGAGCCCAAAACGGGTCTTTCGGCTCAAAGGTCCTTATTATTCAAAATGGACCCAAAATCGAGGAATATCGATTTCCACTGTCTCAAACCTCAACACTCGGCCTAGAATGCTCGCTATGACACTTAGACGCACACCTAGGCTTTCTATGACTGTGTCCACCCTAAAGGTCACTCTCGGGTCAATGGTTAGCCTCGATCAAACTGATCAAAATCAGACACTCTCGTTGGCCAGTTTTGCTGACTATGCACTCGGAGGGGCGAGGTCTCACATCCTCCCCTCCTTATAAGAAATTTATCCTCAATATTCACTTACCTTATGCCTCAAACAACTACTAGTACTTCTCTCTCATAGACTGCTTGATCTCCCAAATCATCTCCTCATATCTATCATCGCGCTAAACCACGTTAACCATTGGAACACTGCGATGCCAAAACTGTTTCACCGCATTGTCCACAATTCTAACTGGCTGAGTTGAATACGACAAGTCGTTGGCTATCTCCACAGGTGGTGTCTCCAAAACTTGAGAAGGATCCCTAATGTACTTCCTCAAAACTGAAACGTGGAACACATTACGAATCTTTTGCAACGACGGGGGAAAGTCAAGTCTATACGCCATTGGTCCAATCTTTTTGCTGATGGCGTACGGATCAATGTACCTCGGTTCCAGCTTGCCCTGCTGTCAAAACCGTATTACACCTTTGTAAGCTACGACCTTCAGAAACACCATATCCCCAACCTCAAACTCAAGATCTCGCTGGTGGTTATTAGCTTAATTCTTCTGTCTGTCCTGAGCTATCTTTAATTTCTGTCTCATCAAAGCCAACTGCTTTGTTGCCTGCTCAATCATCTCAGGACTTTCAAGCTTCCTCTCTCCTAACTTATCCCAACACAAAGGTGTACAAAATCGTCTACCATACAAGGCCTTGTACGGTATCATACCCATAGAAACCTAAAAGCTATTGTTGTACACAAACTCAGTTAACAGTAGGAATCGATCCCAAATAGTCTTCCTGTCCAACGTACAAGCACAAATCATATCTCTAAAATCTCAATCGTCCTCTCTAACTGCCCATCTATCTGAGGGTGGAAAACTATGCTGAAATTCAATCTGGTACCCAAAGCACTATAAAACTTCCCCAAAAATCTGGATGTGAATCTTAGAACTTGATCCGAGATGATAGATACCGGAACTCTATATAATCTCACAATCTCTCTAGTGTATCTGTCACTCTGATAGGGAGGAAGTGTGTAGACTTGGTTAGTCTATCCACTCTCACCCACACCACATTATAACATCTATGAGATCTCAGCAATCCAATGACAAAGTCCATCATCACGTGTTTCATTTCTAATCCTGATTGGGTAGTGCCTGAAGTAGCCCTGCGGATCTCTGATGCTCTGCTTTGACCTATTGGCATACCAAACACTTAGACACAAACTCTGTAATGTGCCTCTTCATCCCAGACCACCAATACTAACTTTTTAAGTCTCGGTACATCTTGGTACTACTGGGGTGAATCGAAAATGTTGAGCTGTGCGCCTCTGTCAAAATCAGCTGCCTCAACCCATCATCATCGAAAATGCACACTCAGTCTCGAAAAATCAGAATGCCATCATCTTTTACTCGATACTCACTAACTGTACTGACACCACTACCATCACCCTCTAACTACTGTCTCACTTGGACCAACACTGAATCCTCAAGTTGCTTGGTTCGATCTTCTCTAGTAATGATGGTTTGACAACCAACTATACAATCAACACTTCGGACTCATCACTGTCAAGCTGAACTCTTGATGCTCTAAAAAACATCAGCTTCTTGATATACTCGGATTGGACATAGGCTAAGGAAGATAATGTCTTCCTACTTAATGTATCAACGACTATGTTCACCTTGCTTGGATGGTAGTCGATCACCATATCATAATCCTTGATCAACTCTAGCAATCTCCTCTATCTCAAATTCAACTCCTTCTAGATGAGGAGATATTTGAGACTCTTATGGTCGGTGTAGACTCTGCATGTGAGACCTAGCCTGTAGGGGGGGTCAGGTTACCCAATCCCACATCGAAAAGGAGCGGGGGAGGTCTTAGGCTTATATGTGTTGTGTGATGGTATCATTTGTAACAAGATGTACCTTTTGGGCCATATAGTTAGAAGCCTAACTCAGCATTGCAGTTGTGATCCATCACGCGCACATACATGTCTGGGCCCGCTGGGCCGAGGGTCCAGAAACCGGGTTGTGACACTGCATGTCTCACCATTCAAGTAATGCCGCCAAATCTTCAATGCAAACACCATTGCCACCAACTCTAACTCAAGAGTCGGGTAGTTGCTCTTATGTGGCCTTAACTATCTAAATGCATATGCCACAACCTTTCCTTCTTGCATCAACACAAATCCTAGTCTTATCTTTGAAGCATTACTGAACACCACATACCCTTTGCCACTGACTAGTAAAGAAAGAACTAGAGCTGATACCAATCTGGACTTTATCTCCTGAAAACTCTGCTCAAAGAGCACCCTTGGGTCCACACAAACGGAACACCCTTGGGTGTCAGATGCGTCAAAGAGCCTGTTAACACCAAGAAGTTCTCAACAAACCGCCTGTAGTAGCTTGCCAAACTAAGGAAGTTACGGATCTCTGTGACACTACGGGGCATAAAACTATTGCCTCTATCTTCTTGGGGGTTTACTAACACTCCTTTAGTTGATACCACATGCCTCAAGAAGCTAACCTCGTTGAGTCAAAACTCACACTTAGAAAAATTTGCATACAACTGCCGAGCGCTAAGTATGTCCAACATTGTCCTCAGATACACTGTATGCTCCTCCTCTAATCTTGAGTAGATCAAAATGTCATATATGAAGACAATGATGAATTGATCTAGGTACTCCTGAAATATCCAGTTTATGAGACCCATGAACACTGCTGGGGTATTGGTTAGCCTGAATGGCATAACCAAAAACTCGTAATGGCCATATTACGATCAAAACACTATCTTCGGAATGTTTGACTCTCAGACCCTCAATTGATAGTAAACCGATCTCAAATTAATCTTTGAAAATGCTGAAGCACCCTGAAACCGATAAAAAAAATTATCGATCCGTGGTAGTGGATACCAGTTCTTCACTATGGCCCAGCTCAGCTGCTTTTAGTCGATGCACAATCACAAGGTGTCATCTTTCTTCTTCATGAACAACACTGGTGCTCTCCACGGAGATACACTGGGTCTAATGAATCATCTATCCACCAAATCATCTATCCACCAAATCCTCAAGTTGAGTCTTCAACTCTACTGGCGTCATCCAGTATGGTGGGATCAAAAGATAGGTGCTATGCCAGGCAACAACTTAATCTCAAAATCGATCTCTCATTCTAGTGGAAAACCTGTCGCATAATCCAGGAAGACATCTGGGTACTCTCTCACAACTGATACACTTCTCAACTCCGGGGACTCCTGTGAGATCCTGTCCCTTTTGGGTTATTTGAGCCGAAGGCTCAATCGAGTATTGAGGGTCAAATTAGTGGGTTTTGAATCATAAGACGAGGTTTATTACTAATTGGATGGACCAAATGAGTGTTTGTGAAGGATGGTAGGAATTTATTCGATGATTTTATTGATTCGGGCCGTGATGCAATCTTTGGGTCGCAATTCAGTCCTTGAGTTCATAAGTTATTCGATTATGATTCGAGGTGATTATCCAATTCTGGTGAGTCATCAAGACTCATAGGTGTCGATTTGAGGTTTTGACTTTGAAAAAAAAACATCGGGGTGCGTTTTCTTGGAAATTGGTTCTAGAGGTATTTTGGTTATTTTACCACCCGATACCCGATATGCTTAGGAATACGAACCCTGAGACTCGTGTATCATCGAAATCTGGGGTTTTCAGCCTCAAAGGAGTTTTGATGAACTTATGATCGATTAAAGTATTTTTGGAGAATTATTATGATTAAAGAGATATTAATCTCATTTATGTAAATTATGGATGAAAAAGCATACTATGGATAGTAATGATGGTTTTTATGTTTTAAGACTTTGGAAAGTTATATTCATCAATGATTTTTGGATATATAATTCTATTTATTATGATTTTTCTATGGAAAATTAAGAGATATTTGATTTTTAGTAATTTATGAATTAATGAGAAAAATGATTTTCGAATTTTATTTGATATTACTATTCATAAGAAGTGTATAAATTTTTTTTGGGTTTTTTTGGATTTATAAGGTATTTATTAAGAATTTATTAAGATTTATTAGAATTATTAATTAATTTTTATTTATTATTATTGTATTATTAGTATGTATATCGTTTTGAAGGAGGAACCGGTTGTCGCTTTCAGCCTTCCGGTTTCCTCCCTTCGTTGGTCATATTACGGGATAAGATCCCGTTTGCACATGGGCCCGTTCCAGAATGCCCCGAGCTTAGAAAAAATGCTCCAAACTTTTCCCTTCGCCATTCCATCCTCGTTGTTGCATCTTTCGTGCCGTTTTGATGATTCTTTGACTAGTTTTTGGTAAGGTTTGTTCCCGAAATCTAGACATCTTTACTCTCTTGATTTGCTGGTTTTATTGGATGGAAACTGATAGAAATTTGTGGGTTGGTTTCGGATTGAAGTTGTGGTTGTGATAGGACAAGTTTCATGGGAATTTGTTAAGTGTATAGGGCTGCACAATGTTCGGGAACTAGGGTTTCAGTGGGTTAGTTGCAGAACCAGCTGGAGGTTGAAGATGACCTAGTCGAACGACAGGTCGTTTGCTCCAGCTAGTGTACGATAGGTCATTTTGTTGCGGGTTGAGTATGATTTCTAAAGATATTGATTATAATCGCGCATAAGTAAATACCTACAAATTGCAGGACTTTACGGAATCGGTCCAACAAGCCATCAATGCGTGTTTGGGCTTCAAACTCGTGAGTGGAAGGATCTTTTAATAATTTGAATATTAGTATGAAAGAATTAGCATGATCATAGAAAATTGAAAAAAAAATAAATTGACAAATTAAATGGTCATATATGATATAAAATTTATCAAGTAATGCGTGTGTTGACTGCTATGCTATGAAATGCATTGATATAGGTTGCCATTTTATGTCATGTTGTGAACTGTATGAATGTGCTTTGTTATGTGTTTATCTTGTAATGCGTTGAATGAAATCGGGTATGAGCATGCAAAGCATGAAGTCGATAGGGTGACCTATGTAACCCTTGAGATATCTCCGGGTCTTGTAGCGAGGCATTGAGACGTCAAATACGAAGCTATTAGGTGGGACAGAGACTACATGAGCAAGACGATAGACATGAGTCAGGATCCTATAGAGTGGGGACAAATTAGGTGGAGCTACAATCACCTAAGACCCCGGCATCGTCAGTGGTTTTGGGTAATGGTAAGTAATGACGAAGGTAAGCGAGAAGAACCACTGACAAAGCCCAGTCCTGCTCTTGGCGCCAGACGGACTATGAGTTAATGTCAAGTCCAGTCACGGTCTCATTGTGCATGGATTTATTATACATGCTACCTATGACTAGTTGATGTATTTGTATGCCCGTGTGCCTAGTATTTTTTTTGTGTATGCATATATCATGTTATACATGCTTTTCCCGTCCACTCACATGGTAGGTTTCTACCAGATCTTATGATTTGAATTCAAACAGGTTTGATTATGAATGGATATGTTCATGGCATCACTCAGGGCAGAGAGTCGATCGAGGATTTGAGCGATTCGAGGTTAGGATCCCTTTAAGGTTTCTAGTATATCGTTACATGGCATGTATTCCCCTAGACCACATGCATGATATTTTGGTAACTAGTGAACCTTGAGTAAACATCGTCTTTTTCTTGTCTTCTGCTATTTTTTTATTTGATATAATCCTTAATATACCTCCACTGTCGATTTTTATTCTAGCCTTGTTGGTTCATTGTATGTATTTCCGTGTAACTAGACAGTATATATAGTGGGCCTATGGCGGGTGTCACGTGAAAATAAATAAATTTGGAGTCCTTAAATATCACGCCTCAAACTTCAATATTCATTTATTTATTTTCGTGTGACATCCCGCTGTAGGCCCACTATATACACTACTATTCCCTGTAATGTACATACTGAGCCTACAATACTAAAATTTAATAATTGATAATGGAAAGGAGTATAAAAAATCGCAGCGGTGTTTTAAAATACACTAGTGTTGTTCGGCTAGCACTTGCCCATTTTATTAATTTGTTACACCATTTAATTTTAGACATAACATACATCTGCATCCCAACCCAAACATACAAACTGTTTGCACAGGTAGAGATTATACAAAACTTAAATAAGAACAAGCACTACACACACACCATTATCATTTGATATTACATATTCCTAACCGTAATACCGGATGGGATTTGAACAGCTAGTCAAGCCGTCTACGAGATCCTACAGACCAAATCTAAGGATCTGGCAAGAAAATTTTCCAGGTAAGTGGTTGGATATACATTGCATAAACAAGGTAGGCTAGCACATAAATAAATTAAAAGATTAAGAAAAAATTTATTCAATAAGTCACCAGCATTTTCAAAGAAACATGAGCACACAATAAACCAATTTATGACGACCTTTCTTAAGTGTTCACACATGACATAGCTTGGGTTGGCATAAATTCATAGTCTTTCCGGGCCCTGGACAAGACTAAGATTTGTTAGTGGTAATCCTAACCATTTTTATTAAATATTCATCTTTTGAATCGACACAAGTAAATTATCGAATATTTATCTAATGCCCATTCCACTAACAATGCCAGGTCGTTAGGTGATGGTAGCTCCACCTAAATTGATACCCATAACCTGCAAGTAAAGGTTAATTAATGTGCATCATAAAATTAAACCCTGTCCAACCTTATTCCTCGTAAGTAGATCTGACATCTTCACGCCTCGCTACCAGACCCGGAAAGCTCTCAAGAGTGCTATAGATACCGACACATGCTGTGTGCCTATTGTTATTTGAAGACACACGACACGATACGACAACCAAATACCATAGTAATATAATTATACACAACCGGGTTACGAGTTTAACGATCTTAAAGATTCAAATTATATATGCATGTTTATACGATTCGAATCCTTACAAAGTCAAGAAAAGAACTTAATTTAAGGAAAATATAAAATCTACTATGCATGCCCACACACACACCAACCACTCATAGGTTTATGGAATTTCTCCCTCAGGATCCGATTCCGGAGGGGTCTGAATTTTTCGATTCACTTCAACACCTGTTAAACAAGGGTCCACCTTAAAATTATTCAAATGTTATGACATAATATTTTATTTATTCTTTTCAAAGTCATAACAATAGTTCTATACGTTAAACATTGATCCGAAAAAAACTCCACCTTTTGTATTATTTTTTTCTATTTTTCTAACAACTTCCATGATTTAATTGACCTATCAAACTTAATACCATTGGATTCCTCTGAATTTCTAGTATTTTTTCTAATATTTTCTTCCTTTTCCCTCTATTTTCCCTTGATTTTCTTTCATTTTCTAGCTTTTCTGCTAATTTCTACCAATTTTCTGTTAATTTCCTCTAAATCTACTTGTGGCAGGACGGAGCCTTTGGGATGTTGACACATGGCTTGCTTGGAGCCTACCATGACTCGTCCGAGCCTGTCTACCCTTCATCTAAATGACATGTCTTCTTTCTGCTCATTAAACTACATGTCGTTCACATGGCTCACCAGAATACATTTTTTTTTCGTTCTTAGATCTCTCACACTCACTCGCTCTCGTCGTCTGCAGGTTTTTCACACACGAGAATGAAGGTTTGAGGCTGGGTTCAGGTATACCCACACGTAGTCTCATTGTCGAATTTCTTCCAGCAACACGTGGGGAAGGGAGGGAGACTAGTGTGGAGCCATACAAGTGTAGGGTGGGGGGTTACCTTCGATGGTGACTAATCTCCGAAGACGATACAATGACGTTTCGAGCTTAAGGAAACGACGTCGTATGGGTGAGGATAACTAGTATTTCCAACCCTAGTTCTGTGATGGTTTAAAACAACAAAGCCTTTTGCGTTTTGACCGTCCAATTTCCCTTCTTTTTCTTTTTTTTATTATATAATATTAATAAATTCTAAAATCTGCCAAAATTGTATAAAATTCATAATAAATGGTATATTATTTCGAAAAATTCCCAGAAAAATCTTATAAATTTCTAAAAATTATTATAACAATCCTATGAATTAAAATTATTTTTCCCAGAAATATAAAATTTATAATAAATATAATACACCAAAATTAGAAGAAAACCCTTAAATACAATTACGCGCCTTCGAAAAATTCCAGTAAAATTTCTACATCCTCGTATACCTTCCTTCATCATAACTATGTCCTTAATAAACCAAATCTTGCTCAAAAATGTTCATGAGAAATTATTTTTCACAATTTCGTACTTAATATCTAAATTATCACCTATATAAAATTTTGAAAATAAAAATGGCTTGAATCTTACTTTGGATTTTAAATTTCCTAATGAATTCACCAATACTATAAATAGTTGGTAATCATGAGAAATGAAATTAAAAATTTCGTACGACTAAGAGTGAAATTACAAAAATACCCTCAATCTAGGTTTTCCCAAAAAAAAAACCGTATGACAATTTCATTCCCATATGCCCAAATAGCTAGACGGGAGGGTTCTTATCCCTTTCTGACACTTTCTTTTCCCAGTTATGGGATGTCACTCAAATTCGAGCCCAACTACTTGGATATACTTTACCGGTTCAAAAAATTCAATTCTCACAATCTACCCACCTTACAAGAAGTTTTGTCCTCGAAACTTGTTCCTAACGATCCTCATCCAATCTTGGCTACTCATCCAATATCAGTCTGACATTAATCATATCCTTCTCGTCCAAACCAAATATCTCTTTTAATTCCCCTATTCTAAACCTATTTTCATTTCCTTTCGATACTATCATATAAACACACTCACCATCAATTTTTGCCCTTCGGAATTCCTTATTTCTGTTTATTAATGACTTTGATATCCTCCTCCTAATTCTATCCATCTAGCTATAATACTCGACTCAACCAATATTCGTTCTAACTTCTCGCTGTATGTCAATTCCACAATGAGAATACGTCAATTACCTTATTCTTTTAGCAAATCTACTTAGTCTCAAAGAAATTCTAATCTAACACACCCAAAACATGCAAGAATTCATACTTAACATGCATACTATCAATTTTATATATCAAAATAACCATAAAGTATAAGAAAATCAAATAAAATATGCACCTCTTCCGGCCGTGAAGGATCCTTAGTGTGATCCAATGATGTTATATCCCGAATCATTCAAGTAGTAAGGCCTGATCACTAGAGAGGACGACGATGTACTACTATGTGATGATATCTCTGTGGATGTTATTCCCGTGGTAGGGTACGAAGTCCAACAGAAATCAGGATTGTAAAATGGTTCGGGAGGTGGAGATGGTGGAGGTGTGGGTTCCTATTCATCAACTGCTCCTAGTATTACCTGAAAATTCATATCAATATGTCCTTGTCCCCGACACCGAAAACAATGCCTATCTCTCATGGGTCGTCTTCTCCGACCTCTACCATAACCTTGTTCTTCCCTAGGCTGATATCTTGCCTCAATGTTCTGCCTTCTTCCATTATCCTATTTGTGATGAACTTGAGGCAGCAGTGGAGGTAATGGTCCTTCAAATAGTCCTAATGTATTCATCACATTGTAATATACAGTCCTTCTACCATCAACTATAGCATTTTCGGCATACACGTTTGTCACTACGCGGAGCAATGGGACCCTTCTTCCTAAGTTTTGTTGAGGAGGTTCTGCGGGTGGCAGAAATCTGGGTACATGGTAAGGTGGTAGCCAGTGTGGTGGTTCACCATCACCAAAAAGAAAGCTTCCTGATCCGTAATATAGAATTTCTCTCCTATACAACATCAAATAACACTATTAATGACCTATGGCTTAGTCAGATAATCCCATCAATATCATAATGGTATGGTATGTGCATGTTCTTTTTCTGCCTGAAAAATCAATGCATGCTCAATAAATACCCATAATGCAGATTGGTGTCTTTTAAACTACCCTAGCTTGTTAATGGTTAAAATACTTCATCTAGCTTATCTACTCGATTATTCTTCTATTTTTCAGGGGTCACCTAAACCTGTCTTGATTAAACAAACTCATCCTCATATTCAACAGACCATGGTAATTAAGTTGGGGTAAGAAAGAAAATAAAAACCTGACGATAGCAAACAACAACTATGCAACAATATACTTCAGATGATCAAAACCTTTAAACAATGGTTACCCAACGAAGTTGTCATGCCCTGGAATCCACCAAGACGTAAGAACCTCCATATAGGTATTGCACAAACTTAGATGACCATCCTAAGAGTATATAATAACCATACAAGGCGAGAACGAAACCAGGTTAAATTTTTGTTTTTTGTATTTAAGTGCATGATGTGTCTTGGAAGCAATCCAAAGAACTAAGAAAACATATTGAAACAAACGAACATACGGAATTTACATCATGCGAGACATGAATCAAAATCATGATTTAATTATAAAAAAATTATAGGATCCCAATTTACAATACATACACACACGAAATGTCATATGCATCTAGTCTACAAATGCCAATCCGAATCCTCGGATATACCTTGTATCATGTACTCGATCAAAGAGTCTGCGATCTGGGATGAAGTCAATCCTGTGGCTCTAACTCAGGAAAACCTATCAAGCACTGGCATGGCAACTAGGTGAGTAGATGTTTTCCTTTACGAATTCTTTTGAAACTAAAACGAGATTTTATATTATTTAAATCAAACAACTTGGTAAACACACTAACATTGCAGGGTGAGCAGTGGTGGTGACCCCACAAGCTCAATCCCAATCTCACACTGGCTAGTCCTCTTATTCTCACACTCCGGCTAGTGCTACTAGTATGCATATCAATCAATGGCTTTCAAGCATATGGGATTCAATTGACATATTAGTGGTGAATTTTATATTTGGCATGCGAAATCTACTATAATCGAGATCACCATTGTGAAATTGAAGAAGTTTGTCAGTGGTCTGTATTTCGAAGAATAGGTTTAAAACACACTAACATTTCCGGGTGAGCAGTGGTGGTGACCCCACGAGCTCGATCCCAATCTCACACTGGCTAGTCCTCTTATTCTCACACTCCGGCTAGTGCTACTAGTATGCATATCGTATTGGATAATAGTTCACTCTCTTGTCAACATGCGCACAGAATTTCATCACCAAACTCGAGAGAGCCGAAACTCTCTGGAGTTTGCGTATAGCAAGGTCCTTAAGATCATATCCGCCATGGGGGTTATTCACACAATGTTTAGCAGTTTACGAATGTATCGGGTTCACACAAATCAAGCAAACGAACAACGGTTTCAAGAAAATGCCATGAAGAAAATAGTTTCCGTCAATAGCAAACATTTTTTTGCATATCACACATTTTCTCAAACAATGCATTTCAACAAGTAAATAATGGATGGAAATGCTAAGGTTAGTCCACTGACCTTATTTCGATGGTACTTGACTAGGTCCCGCTCCAGAGTCGAATACAAAAGTAACCTATACAAATTATATTCGATAATTTCATTTAATCCTTCAATTCCTAAGGTAATAAATCAAAAAATTGAAATCATGTGACCCCTTTCTTAGCCCTACGGGTCTCGACATACCTATACAAACCTTTCTAGGGATTTTCCCCATATTTTCTAAATTTGTATAAACTTCTCCTAATTTTTATACCCCTCAAATCAACTCCAAATTAATCAAACTATACATCATTGGTATTTTCTATAATTTTTCTGTAATTTTTCTCACTTTCTACCTATTTTCCACGAATTTTTCTTTATTTTCAGAATTTCAGAAAAGTCGGTCAAAATTAGAAAACTTAACGGACACATGTCATCACTAGAGACTACCATGTGTCACCATTCTATTGGTCTTTTGATTCTTGTTTGACTCGACCATGACCCGGTCTGACTAGACCCATTCTAACTCGGTTTGGTCTGACACAAACCGGGTCGGACCTACCCTAAATCGACGACATGATGTCGGAGGGTTCCTAACCCAAGCTACCTATCATTTGGTCCCTTGGTATACTTGTCACCCAAACAGTCAGCTGACGATTTGTCGTCTGCTGGTTCATCTTCAACCTCTAGATGAAGTTGAAACCCTAGCCGACAATTCACCGTTTCAGTTGGGGAATCATCCCTAAAACCATCCAAAAACATTTGCTAGTTTACCCACATCAAAACTCAACTAACAACATGAAATTTAACTAACTAAATCACGAGATCCAAGCAAAGAAAATATCTGGCTTACCCACTTCAAAAACTTGTCGGAGAGTCCCTGAATATTGCTATATACTGTTCGATCAACGCGCCAATCGATTCCAGATGAGAATTCGCTTATGAATCGCCCGATTACGAGAGAAAAAGAAGCCCATAGCAGAAATGCCTAATTCAGGCATTTCCTCTAGGAAAAATTCCAGAAGTCGGTGGGCCGCTCTATACGGCCAAACCGGCACCCACCCTCACTTGAAATGACATTGTTCTATGCTACTCGACACTCCCCCTTAGGCTGATCAAAATGATAGGGCGTGCTGTTGTTTTAACCACCTTGGTCAAAACGACGCACTAGCCCATCGTTTTGATTTAACTAATAAAATATTAATTTTTTTAAATAATAATATAATAATAATATAATAATAATATAATAATATAATTTATTTAAAATCCCTAATAAACTTGTAAAAACATTAAAAATAGCAAAAAAAATAAAAAATGCCCAAAAAATATTACATGCTCCTTATGAATAGTACAACCTATCTAAACCTGAATTTCTAATTTTCTATAATCATATGATATATTATAATTTTTGTATAATTTCTCAAAATAGAAAAAATAAGGTATTTATTTAGTGAAAATTTTGAAAAAAATTTCTCATTTAAATCATGTAATTCCAATCGTACCTAAGATTTTAAATCACCTTGGATAATTGTAAAATAAATCCTAATTTCTTTTCTAAGAATTTTCTAGATCTTCACAAGTAGTAATCTGGGAACATATAGTAATCTGAGGTAACACCCAGTAATATGATATGCTGGGGTGATCAATCCCAGGATATGTTCATACATTATACTTCCCTAAGATTAGAGTATCGTTAGTCAACTATTTCCATAGCCACTATTCCTTTTGTTCCATTAGGGTTAGTCTCGCCTAAATTTACCTTTCTTATAACTTTTATCTCATTAAGATTAGTATCCGTACACTAAACCTTCCTTGATCCTTCGTCTCTTTCTGAGATAATTTTGTTTGTTTAGTCTCGAATTATCAGTCACCTTGTTCATCTTGTTTCTTAATTACTTATGCTTTTATAATTTCTTTCTCCATTTGCTTTTATAATTATCATCAAAATTTTATACCATCAGATTTCTCATAGTTTTCTCTATTTTCTAGAATGTTTTCATATTTTTCCCCAATTTTTATTTTTTTTTATCATTTTCTGCTAATTTTCTAATTTTGGTCAAAGTCAACATGACACATGTCACTCGGTTAGACTGCCACATTTATACCAGATTTGGCCCGGTTCCAACCCAGAATTGAACCGGAACCAAGCTTACCAAACCAAACTAAACAACATGACACCTACTCCATACTTAGACGACATGTTTAACATGCCCTCCAAACAACATGTCTTTCGGACGACCTATGGACGACACGTCGTCTGCAGTTATCTTCTTCATTTGGCCGCACTTACAACCCCTAAATTCTAAAACCTTCAAAAACACTTCTCAACCATACATTAAACCGACCACAGTAGCTTCCCTACACCTCACACAGTAAAACCCTACAATTTCCTAGTTTTTTTATGTCGAAATCAAGAGTCCAAACATACACAATTTTCCGGACAAAGAAATGGTGCTACTCACTGGAAGAAGAAGCAAAATCACTGAGAAATGGTGCCGACGAACTCGTGTGAGCAAGGCGGAAAGGATGAGAATGGAGCACGACTATTCCTGGGGGTATATCTTGAATTCCCGTTTCCAATTTTCTTTCGGGTATAGGTGCCGAAAATGGAGAGTCAGTGGGAAGGAGACAAGTGCCGAACAAGGACAAGGGTCTCTCGACCCTTCAATTGTATGACAAGTGTCTCTCGACCCTTCAATTGTATGACAAGTGTCTCTCGACCAAAACGACCCACCTCGGCCCTTCAAGCTGAGAGTAGTCAAAATGGTAGCACTTGCCGTATATTGACCCTCTACATAATTAATCTCTTCTTTCTTTCTTTTTTTTTAATAATAATATAATAATATTATTTTTTTTTAATTTGTTAAATCTTTATAAATTCATAATAAATACCCTATAAATTAGAAAACTACACTGAAAAATGTTACAAACTAAAATAAAAGAATTTAATTATCTTGAAAAATTATATTTTCTTTTTTACATAATTTACTAAAAATTAAAATATCCTATGATATTTATTAGAAAGATACTAATAATTATAAATATTATTCCAAAAAGTCTCCAAAAATTTCTAAACATCAATGTTCAATCTAAGGACCTATTTACAATCATAAACCATCAGAATTATTCTTGTACTATACTCTTTTCATTTTTATTTGTATCACATATATATATATAATCCTATGTATAAAAAATTCTAAACTTATCATATAACCATTCCATCCAACAAATTTAATTATTCTTTCAGTCCTTTTAATATATATTATTTCTTATGAGTCTCAAGAGATATACTCAAGAGTCTTAGTCATCAAATGACTTGAATCTCAAGATTGACAAGTATCAGGGTGTGAAAAGCCGAATTTACCCCTGGATACCAAGTTCCAAGAAATATACCATTCGAGGTTCTTTCGGAGGTGTCAAAAGCCAAGAGACACTCCTGTGAGTCAATATGACTCAATAGGTTAGAGTATGGACACAATACCTAAGTCGGCTTTTATCAAACCGTACGCTTACGTTAACACCTGACAACTATTATTTTCTATATTCACCAATCTAATATTCTTACTTATCCGTTTCTATGCCATCTATAGCTACTTAATACATTGGCCTATGAGTTATGGGCTTACCAATTTATGTTTTATCAGGTTATTGAGCTTAAGGCCTAACTTGCTAAATTACGAAACCTCATATCTTTTTTTTTCTTTAGGTTTGTTACGGCCTGGACTCCAAATTTATTTATTTTCACGTGATACCCGCCGTAGGCCCACTATATACACTATTTAGTTACCCGATAATGCATACAACTAACCTAGAAGGCTAGAATAAAAATCGACAACAGAGGTATATTAAGGATTATATTAAATAAACAAACAACAGAAGACAAGAAAAAGATGATGTCGTCTGGGTATACATCGTGGAATATCTATTACTACTTAGTTCCAATAACATTCGTATGATTTACAATCAATTATGTTTACCCAAGGTTCACTAGTTACCCAAAATATCATACATATGGACTAGGGGGATACACGTCATGTACACGATACACTAGAAACTTTAAGAGTATCCTAACCTCGAATCGCTCAAATCCTTGATCGACTGTCCGCCTGGAGGGATGCCACGATTATGTCCATTCATATTCAAACCTATTCGAATTCAGATCACAAGTTCTGGCAGAAACCTACCAGGTGAGTGAACAGGAAAAGCACGTATAACATGACATATGCATACACACAAATAATACTAGGCACACAGGCATACAAATACATCAACTAGTCACAATCAGCACATATAATAAATCCATGCATAATGAGACCGTGGCTGGGCTTGATATTAACTCATAGTCCTTCCAATGCCAGGAGAAGGACTGAGATTCGTCAGTGGTACTACTCGCTTACCTTGGCCATTACTTACCATTAACCAAAACAACTGACGATGCCGAGGTGTTAGATGATGGTAGCTCCATCTAAGCTATCTCCACTCTACAGGATCCTGACTCATATCTGTCGGTTTGCCAGTGTAGTCCCTATCTCACCTTATAGCTTCGTATTTGACATCTCCACGCCTCGCTAACAGACCCGGAGATATCTCAAGGGTTATATAGGTCACCCTATGTGACTTCGTGCTTTGCACACTCATACCCGATTTCATTCAATACATTATATGCATTACAAGATAAATACATAGCAAAGCGCATTCATACAGTTCATAACATGACATAAAATGGCAAACTATATTAATGCATTTCATAGCATAGCAATCAACACGCATTACTCGATAAATTTCATATCACATGCGACCATTTAAATTTGTCAATTTATTTTCTTTTCACTTTTCTATGATCATGCTAATTCTTTCATACTAATATTCAAATTATTAAAAGATCCGTCCACTTATGGGTTTTGAAGCCCACACACGCATTGATGGCTTGTGAGACCAATTCCTCAGAGTCCTGCTATTTGTAGGTATCCACCTATGCATGATTATAATCAATATCTTTAGAAATCATACTCAACATATAACAACACTTAAAATTATGTGTCTAACTCCTTTAATCAACGCGTTTCTGCCCCTGTATCAATACAAAACCAAATCGGAAAATTTTCCTATTTTTCACTATTTTTCGAAACTTGCATGATTTATTTGACCTATTAAATCACCTCCAAATTCAATAATTTTTTTAACACTAGATTTATCATTAAATCTAATATTTTCTGTATTTTTTTTTCCGAATTTTTATAATTTTCCTAGTATTTTTCCTATTTTTATAGAATTTCTGCCTATTTTTCCTATTTTCTGGAATTATTTTAAATTCCAGTTAACCAAAATATGCCATATGTCACCATCAGAACGCATCCAAACTAACCTTAGAACCTCCAGGGCTGTGACACGTGTTCCACTTCCCACGTGCCACGTCGCCCGAGCCTCAGTCTCGAGTGACACATTCCCCTTTATAATGAACTACGCGTCGCTTGCTCATGCAGGCGATGTGTCACTCGACCCGCTATGAAATGACCTGTCATACAACGGCTAGAGCAGGCGACCTGTTGTTCGATTGGGTCATCTTCAACCTCGAGCCAGTTCTGGAATTAAACCAATAAAACCCTAGTTCCCGAACATCGTGCAACTCTGTACACTTAACAAATTCCCACGAAACTTATCCTATCACAACTGCAACTTCAATCCGAAACTAACTCACAAATTTCTGTCAGCTTCCATCCACTAAAACCAGCAAATCAAGAGATTAAAGATGCCCCGATTCGGGGCACAAACCTTACAAAAAACTAGCCAGAGATTTATTAGAACGGCATGAAAGAAGCACCAACGAAGTCGGAATGGCGAAAGGAAAACTTTGTAGCATTTTTTCTGAGCTCAGGACATTCTTGAATGGTCCCATATGCAAACAAGATCTTATCCCGTAATGTGACTGACAAAGGAAGGAAACCAGAAGGTTGAAAGCGGCAGTCGGTTCTTCCTTCAAAACAATGTCGTTTCAGACCTCCCTTGAAACGACAACATTTCAATTTATACGCACACCTTGTGCATATCAAAACGACATAGCCTGTGTCATTTTGACCATCGTGCAACCCTCTACACCTAACAAATTCCCACGAAACTTATCCTATCACAATCGCAACTTCAATCCGAAACTAACCCACAAATATCTATCAGCTTTCATCCACTAAAAACAGCCAATCAAGAGAGTAAGTTGCATGGATTCTGGGCACAAACCTTGTCAAAAATTACCCAGAGAATCATCAGAACGACACGAAAGATGCACCAACGAAGTCGGAATGGCAAGGGGAATGTTTGGAGCATTTTTTCTAAACTCGGGACATTATGGAACGATCCCATGTGCTAACGGGATCTTATCCCGTAATGTCACCGGCAAAGGGAGGCAACTAGAAGGCTGAAAAAGGCAACCGATTCCTTCTTCAAAACTATGTCGTTTCGAGCCTCCCCTGAAACGACGACGTTTCAATTCATATGCACACCTAATGAGTATCAAAACGATATAGCCTGTGTTGTTTTGACCATCTGGTCAAAACGACGCTACAGGCTGTTGTTTTAATCTTATGAATATAATATTATAAATAATATATATTAATAATAAATAAAAACTAATTAATAATTCTAATAAATCTTCAAAAATTCATAATAAATACCATATAAATCTGAAAAATATCCAGAAAATTTCTATACACTCCTTATGAATAGTAATATCAAATAAAATTCGAAAATTATTTTTTTCATTAATTCATAATTTACTAAAAATCAAATATCCCTTAATTTTCCATAGAAAAATCATAATAAATAGAATTATATATCCAAAAATTCCTAGAAAATTTCTCAACCCTCATATTTGATGAATAGACCTTTCCAAATTCTTAAAATATAAAAACCATCATTACTACCCATAGTATGATTTTTCATCCATAATTTATATAAATGAGATTAATATGTCATTAATCATAATAATTCTCCAAAAATATTTTAATCGATAAGGTCATCGAAACTCGTTTGAGGCTGAAAAACATAGATTTCAATGGTACACGAGTCTCAGGGTTCGTATTCCTAAGTATATCGGGTGGTAAAATGACCAAAATACTCCCGAAACCTATTTCCAAGAAAACGCACTTCAATGTTTGTTTTCGGAGTCAAAAAATCAAATCAACACCTATGAGTCCGGATGACCCGTTAGAATTGGATAATCACCTCGAGTCATAATGGATCTGCATTCAGGCCCTAATCAATAAAATCGTCAAATAAATTCCAACCATCCGTCACAAACACTCATTTGGTCCATCCAACTCGTAATAAACCCCGGGCTATCATTCAAAGCCCATTAATTTGACCACGTCCCAAACTCTAAATTTATTTATTTATTTTTATGTGACAACTCTACTGTCACATCTCTGACATGTGTTAAAAAGGCTGTGCAACCTTTGCTGATCATCCGCTTGGCACTCAACCAAGATATCACACAATTAGGCATCACTCATTTGTCACCCTCAAAACAAAACTCTGTAACATCTGCCAAACTGAACCATACCGTCTTCATAAAATAGTCCAACTGTGCTTTATATTTGGCCAAACAATCCATACCCAAAATAACATCCAACTCTATAATGTCCAAAGGATTGACATCTGCCTCAATCTCCACTAAACCCATCCTCAACACACAACCCAGATACACTCTGCTGCAAGGCATCTACTCACCTAATGGGGTAAAAACTTCAATGGGTGACTCTAAAGGTGACAACTCTCTATCGGCACTCCTAGCTACCCTAGGACTGAAAAACGACCTATTCACTCTAGGGTCTAATAAGATTCTAGCACAAGAAGAGAAAATCGTGATAGTACCTGTCATGACGTCCAGACTGGCAACGACCTTCGTATCTACTAAGGTGAAGAGGTGTGTCTGCTACCTCTGCTACTGTGTCTTCTATTGCTGCTGGCCTGTAGCTTGACTACCAGATGGCCTGTTTGCCTGTGACCTCTGCGATGCTCTGGATAATCACCTCAAATCATAATCGAATAACTTATGGGCCCAAAGACTACATTGAGGCCTGAATCAATAAAAGTGTCAAATAAATTCCAACCATCCATCACAAACACTCATTTGGTCCATCCAACTCGTAATAAACCCTGGGCTATCATTCAAAGCCCATTAATTTGACCACGTCCCAAACTCCAAATTTATTTATTTATTTTTATGTGACAACTCTACTGTCACATCTTTGACATGTGTTAAAAAGGTTGTGCAACCTTTGATGATCATCCGCTTGGCAGTCAACAAAGATATCACACAAGTAGGCATCACTCATCTATCACCTTAAAAAAAAAACTCTGTAACATCTAACAAATTGAACCATACCGTCCTCATAAAACAATCCATACCCAGAATGACATCCAACTCTCTAATGTCCAACGGAATGACATCTGCCTCAATCTCCACTAAACCCATCCTCAACACACAACCCAGATATACTCTGCTGCAAGCCAGCTGCTTACCTAACGGGCTCAAAACCTCAATGGTTGGCTCTAAGGGTGACAGCTCTCTATCGGCACTCCTAGCTACCCTAGGACCGACAAACGACCTATTCGCTCTGGGGTCTAATAAGATTCTAGCACAAGAAGAGAAAATCGTGATAGTACCTGTCATGACGTCCAGACTGGCAACAACCTTCATATCTGCTAAGGTGAAGAGGTGTGTCTGCTACCTCTGCTACTGTGTCTTCTATTGCTGCTGGTTTATAGCTTGACTACCAGATAGCCTGTCTGTTTGTGACCTCTGCGATGCTCTACCAGAACCCTAAGAACCCATCTGACTGACTCCAAACCTCTGAACTACTGGAAGCGTTGGGATTCTTGATTGTGAAGCACCTGTCTAGGCTGCTCTAGCAACGGGACTGTCATGACTCGGCCCCCGGACCCTCGGCTCAGCGGGCCCGGACGTGTATGTGCACAAGATGGATCACAATTGCAACTCTCGATTGGGCTTTTAATCACAGGGCTCAAAAGATGCATCTTGTTATAAATGATACCATCACACAACACATATAAGCCCAAGACCTCCCTCGCTCCTTTCCGATGTGGGATTTGGTAACCTAACCCCCTCTCCCCTCCTTATAGACCTCGTGTCCTCACGAGGGGAGCCAGATGTAACTGACTTGGGCCCAAACTCACGAGCTCAAACGTGAACAAATAACACGGCCCAAGCCTACCCAGAAGAGGGAGAGGGAGCGAGATCGGCTCCGCTACCATTTGTCACGACCCGGCCCCCGGACCCTCGGCCCAACGGGCCCAGACGTGTATGTGCATGTGATGGATTACAACTGCAATGCTGAGTTGGGCTTTTAACCCCAGGGCCCAACAAGATGCATCTTTTGAGCCATGTGGTTATATGCCCAACTGAGTGTTGCAGTTGTGATCCATCACGCGCACATACACGTCCGAGCCTGCTGGGCTAAGGGTCCGGGGGTCGGGTCGTGACAGGGACACTCTTTGGCCATATGCCCAGACTGATGAAACTGATAGCTTCTTAGTGGCTATGGGCAAGGAGGTGGGTGAAATTGTCTGTAGTTTCCGTATCTGAGTGGCCTAGATAGCCTACTCATGGTCTGAAAAGATCGAGTGGGTTGTGAGTGTGTGGTCACCAAAGTGGTCCCCTAAGACCTGGTTTGTACTGAAGGGTAAAAACCAATTATCCTACCCTTGAGCCTCTGCTCAAATCTGGAACTATGCCTGATTGGGCCCTTGCTAGCAGAATTGTCCTTGCATTTTTTATTCTGGCCTCCTGTCCCAAAAGAATCTCTTCGACTTTCACTGCATCTATCACTAGCTCCTCAAAGTCCTTGCTCATCTTCGAGCACAAAACACCACAGACATCCCAGAACACCATGGACACTCGTCCTGTCTGCCTCGGGCACAAAGTGAGCTAATGCCCGTAACTCAGTCTCATACCCTGAAACCGTCTTGTTTCTTTATCGCAGATGATAAAAATCTGATGTCTTCTGATCTTGGAAGTACTAGGTGTAGTACCTTTGATCAAACTCTTTCTTGAAATCCTCCCAAGTAGATTGTCCTGCATAATAGTCTCTCACCAAGCTCCATAGGTGGCTGCATCCCTCTCAAATAGAAGGAGAGCTAGTGTCACTTTGTCTTTAGCTAACAACCTCAAATCCTGTGCTGTCATAATCACTTTGTCCTTCCAATTCATTACTATAATCACATCACTGGTGTCATAGGAGCTCTCGTACCCTAAGTGTTTGGCCTCTTTTAGTAGTTTGAATAGCTACACTGGTAGCTTACCACCCTAAACCTCAGCCTGCTGATCCTTTGGCTCAACTTGTACCTCTAGCTCTAATCCAGCCTGTGGCTGAGCTGGTGCCTATGGTGCCTGTATCTATGGCTACTGAACCACTGCAAACAACAACATCATCTATTGCATCTAACCCATAGTAGTCTGAATAGTGGCCAACACCTTTAGCAAAGCCTAATCCTAAACTATTGATGCTGTCTGAGTTGGTTGTGCCTCTGGTGCACCCTGTGACTTGCCTTATTGGCCCTCAGGCATCTGAGCTCTCATCTAGCTCTCAGTTCTGAACTCGGCATCCTCAACCACAATGACTTCTGGAAGCACTATGACCTCTACCACGGGCCATCTCTACTAACTGGACACACAATCATAGATATAATCCTAAAGACAACAAGACCTCTAAAAAGACTCTACGTTGGACTATGCATGTGTAGTGAATGTGATGCTCTTGTAAAACATGTTATTTTAAAGTAATTTTGTACTCAATGCACACCAAAATAACCATGCTCCGCTACCAATCCTGTGAGGACCCACTCTCGGTAAATGAGACCCTCACCACTATGTAGTCCCGATCGACCCAACACGTGGATCAATCAAAATCACATAAGGCTCACATTAAATTTTCAAAACCTAAACCCCAAAAACCCATACCAATTTGAATTATTACTTTAAAAATGAGCATGTCACGTCACATAATACACTCAGTATAAGATATTCAATGAAGTGCGCAAACATATACAATGGAAGTCTTAAATCACAAGCAACAGGCCACATGGTCCCAAACATACGATACACTGAGTCCATACACACAAGCCCATGCGGATCCAAAAAAATGCCCAAGGCATGCATCTCATATCACAAACTGATATCCAAGTTATACATGCATATCCAATATCAATATCTGAAAATCAAGCCCATAGTAAGTCCATAGCAAACGATATAATCAGATTAAATTATGCATAACACAAGCATGTGAAAATGATAAAACATAAATATGTCGAGCCTCCAAAATGTGCAAGTGTTGTAGTCCATCCCAACGACCAACACCAAGAAACTCGACCTCAAGGATGAATGGCTACAAGCACACGAGCTAGCCCCAAAAAGAACAACAAGAGCGGGTGAGATCAAAAGATGTGAGAATCTGGAATTTTCGAGTTGCTTGGGGTGGATAGCCCAATTAAAAATGATGATGTAAATGAGCTTTAGCTCAAATCTTTGGGTTGATAAAGAATAATAGTCTGATTTTGATGATTTGAACTTAAATTTTATTTTCGAGAAATTATCATATTTATTGAGAATTATTGATGTTTATAAAATCGATTATCTTGAAATAGAGAGATAACATGTATTGATGATTTTCATGTTTTAGGATCTCAGATAGCTCCATTAAAGGCTTAGAAGTTTTAAGAATTTTTTTGAGAATAGGTCCATTAAAGATTTAAAAGTATTAGGAAATTTTTTGAGAAGATTCAGAAACAAAAATCGAAATTTTCATAATTTTCTGAGAATATATGATTGAGTTATTTAAATTTTAGTAAATTATATATTTTTGGAAAGATTGATTTTATAGTGTTAATGGATATTACAATTCATGAGAAGTCCGTAGAAATTTTTGACATATTTTTCAAAGGTATACGCTAATTTTTATGGATTTTTAAGTTTTTTTTACAATTAATAAATAATAATAATTATTTAATATAAATAAATAAAATTAATAAAATAATAGAAGGCCCATAACGACAGCATGGTGTGTTGTTTTGATTAAGGCTGGTCAAAATGACAACCATTTTTGTCATTTGAACCGGGATGTGGAAGGGTGGTGTCGTTTTGTTAAAATGACATCGTTCCATACGAACCCTAAACGACGCCATTTGTAGTTCCACCTGCTGCCGTTTGAAATTTTACCGGTCACCGTCCATTGTTGGAGGAGTAACCGGATAAGATCCCGTGAAATTCTCCAGGTGTCCAAACCCATCCCCGAGCTCTTCTCTCTCTCCCAAAAACCTCTCCGAAGATACCTCTTGCACTAGCGAGTTCGTTTCAGGCCATTATGTGTCATTTCCGACTAGTTCTTGGCCGGATCTAGGTAAGAACTCTACCTGAAAAACCAGGTGCTTCCCTTTCCTAGATCTAGGGTTTTAGTTTTAGTTGTTTAAAACGAGTAATTATAATGTGCTTTTATTCGTTTTGATGTAAGGAAAGTTTTGGTGTTTGATTTGTTAAGTTTCATTGAGTGTATGGAAGTTTGAGTTTCTGGAAAAATACCTGCAAGTTCATTGTTCACACATGAGCTGAGGTTGATGAAGACCCCCAGTCCTTGTGACGCGTAGTTTATAGGTTTGGTAGGCTTGGACTCGAGCCTTCGGTTCGGGCCAAATGGTATGCCTTGATACAGGTGATGGGCCTAGAGGAATTGGTTTGACAATATGATCCTCTTTAATACATCGAAAAACTGTGTGTGGATGGACCTCTTTAATACATTATTTACTGGGATGAATGAATATACATGAGAATGATTAATCAGAAAAGTAATGAATTAATAAAAGATACTAATACGTATGCTATGAATTAAATGTGTGTGTTGGCTATTGCCTCATGCTTGATGGTTGATATGCTATACTATGAATTATGTTGTGCATTAGTCGAATGTGCCATTTGTGACTATAATAATGGAAGTGTATATGAAGTGTTTTGGTGTATTTGGATTCATGAGACGGAATCAAGCATCGCAACAGCATATGGTGACCTATGCGACTCCCGAGAGCTCTCCGAGTATGGTAGCGTGGCATGGATTTGCCAAGGGAGGCATAAGATGGGACAGGGTGTATAATTTAATAAAATAATACAAATAAACAGGATATCCTAAAATAAGGATCGAGTAGGTGGAGCTACCATCACCTAATGTCCCAGCATCATCAGTGGAACTTGGCTAAAAGGAATGCATGTCCCTTTAAGACCGATCGAATTTGCATATGAGATAACAAGTGATATAAGGAGCTTCATATAGAAGTTCCACTGATAGATCCCAGTCCTATTCGTGGCACCGGAAGGACTGAGAGACATTGTCAGCCCAGCCACGGTCCTGATTGCTTGAGATATTACGTGTTGCATTACATTATGCCTGTGACCGTACTGATTGCTATGATGAGTATGCAAATGATTGTTGTGTGACAGTATGCATGTGTTATCGTTAAATGATTGTATGTGTTTTGCTATGCATATTTTCCCGTCTGCTTACCTGGCAGGCTTCTGCCCAATTCTTGGCATATGAATATAGAGATAATCAAAGAAAATTAGGAGCTCACAACATGGCATAGTAAGAAAACGATTGACAATTGAACAACCATACTCGAGGTAATCCTAAGGAGTATTAAGTTCATAGTATTTTCCCTAGACTGTCTGAATACGCTAGAACCAATGTAATTAGTTGATTCCAGGGTACTATTTTGATAAAAAAATTATTCATCAATGACACCCGGATATTATCGTATCTTATTTATAATTCCACTGTATGATATGTTGATAAATTGCTTTATTATTATCTCTGTTTTACTATTATACCACTAGCCTTGTAGGTCTATTATACACACTATAGTATATCATGACAGTGTCTATACGGGTATACGGCAGTTGTCGTATAAAATATTTTTAAGATTCGGGACGTGACAAAAGATCTCAGTGGGAGTTACAGCGTTATAAGTGTATCTGGTGGAATAAAGGCATATGAATAATAAGATTATAAAACAGTTGGTTCAAATACAATTATCGTCTATGCATTCTAACCATGCACTCAAGAAATTTCATAAACAATAAACTATGATGCATGAATTGTAAAACACGAGTAATTAGGACCAACCCAATAAGTTTCGTAAATTCACATCACACAACCATCACACACGGGCTACTATGACTCAAAATCCTATCGGGGCGGATCATAAAGTACCCTCAAGTCACTCCTACTAAAAGGTAATTAAGAGCCCACTGATAGTTAAATTTTTACTTTAAAAATACATATAAACCCCCCACTGTCAGCATTATCCAAAATCGAGTGGAGAAAACACACTATCGCACTCAATAACCATTATATATATACATATATATATATATATATGTGTGTGTGTGTGTGTGTGTGTGTGTACTCATAGCCTACTAAGTCTTAGCAAATTCGGGCATAAACACAAAATCTATCCATACAATAACATAAGGAATGTAACATTCCTTCTGCTGGGATTCCATATACTTACCACGAATTGACCAAGCGAAATCTTCAATTCAAGGTTGAACCTAGGAAAATAATTTTAACATATCTTTATAAAAGCTGAAATACATGACATGATTAAGCAAGCATCCTCACAATTGATTTCCACAACCTCAGGACATGATTCTCAATACCTCACTACACTCATAGATGTATGACAAAAGTTTATACTCATCATTGGGCTTTACTCGGAATGAGATTGGGCTTCTTCGGGAAATTTAGTACAGACTGACCGGTCCATGTATCTTGACCGATAGGTCAGTGGGCTCTCGGCATAAGTTTCACATACACCGACCTGTCGGTGGGCTCTTGGCAGGGTGTTCACTCAAGTTATTTTTTGGGATTCTCACTGGTTTCTCTCAAACTTTAGGTACCAAATTCTCACCCAACATGAACACTCTCAACAAATACCTTCCCAACACAAAATGCCCACCATTCAAGGTCTCAAATAAAAAAAATACTCTCAATTCATAGGTTTATACTCACCAAGAATGCATCAAACACAAACGGCATATGCATAAGTGGTACTAGACACAGTTGATGCATAAATCACACGGTGAACACAAAATGAACCTAGCATGATCATTAACTACAATGCATGTATAGGCTCCATTCAAAACCAAGCATTTGCTCACATTTTAATTTAACAAAACAAATCATTTCCATTTAAATGAATGAAATGTAAGCTCTCATCTCTTGTCGCCAGACATCTCAATGGTAATACCTTTTCCCTTATCGACTGCTCTAGTACCGCGTAAGCATGCAACCACAATACTAAGAATGAATCGAACGTAAAAGAATGGAAATGACAAAGCTGAAAACAAGCCTAAAGACCCCTTAGACACTCAACCAACTCACAACTCACACTAGCAACACACTAAACTCACAAACCCATCAAATTCTAACAATAGGATGAGCCATTATCTCTTAACACATACCACTCATGGCTCACAATCAATAACCAAGCTCAATTAGCAACACAATTGGGTTACTCAACCCACAAAAATCCTCCACAATACACAATCAATCAAACTCAACCAATTCTATCAATTACATCAACATCACAAAACCATATAATTACCAAACATGCCATCGAAAACACCAATCTTTCACCCATAAATCAATTGATGTTTTTAGGCATTCCAATCCATATCACAATCTTAGAAATATAAAATACAATCCAAATAAAACAAAGATTCAAAGCACTTACCACCAAAATCCCCAAAAGTGCCCCAACACCAAGAACAGCAAGAATTAGCTCCTCAATCCAAAAATAATAGTGAAAATTGATCGTGGTAGGTTATAAATGTGTTTAGGAACAATGCCTAATGGTTTTCTTTGGAGGAAAAATCAAATGAAGGAAAATGTGTTCTTTGGGAGGAGAGGGGAAGAAATGGCGTGAGAGGGGAAGGGCTTTAGGTTTCAAACACTTAGAAAAATTTCTAAGCGTTAGTTTGGACTGGCCTTTTATACTTGGGACTCAAAATCCCGGGTAAACTAGACACGAAATATTTTAAGGCTTGATAAGCCCCAAATAGGCCACGATAACATTTAAAACCATAAAATATCAGAAATGGGATTTACTTAACTATTTAGGCTCAAGCATAACAAATGGGCTCAAAAAACGATAAACGAGCTCAAAACAGGTTATTCGGCCCAAAGAGCCATGGTACCTCAAAACAGACCCCAGAACCCAGCCTAAATCGATTTCCATTAACTCAAACCTTAACACTCGACTTACATCACTTGCTAAGATATCTAGATGCACACCTAGGCTTCCTATGACTATGTCCACCCTACTGGTCAACTCTCGGGTCAACGGTCAACTCTTGGGTCAATGGTCAACTCTCAAGTCAGATGGTTAACTACTCTCTAGAGACCAAAAATTGGACACTCTCATTATACGGTCACACTGACTAGGCACTCGAAGGGACAAGGTCTCACAATCTAAGCTTGTATAGTAGCTATACGACAGTTGTTATGCCTTGGTGGATTCTGGGGCATGGCAATAAGCATCATCGAAGTGGAGTCATTTTAAAAGTGTGTAAAGGTTCTATGGTGCTGATGAAGGGAAAGTTGCAATCTAAATTGTATTATCTTCAAGATAGTCTGATTAAAGGGTAAGCAATAGTGGCTTTGGAAACAATAATATGAGCATCAAAAGATTATTTTTGCATGAAAAACACAAACTACAACCAAAGATAAAGTTTATAGCAAGCAAAGAAGGAAGACATATCAAACCGTCAGAGAGGGCTACAAATATAGTTAAAGATTGTGGGACTTGGTAGAGCCCCAAGAGTCTGTGGCGAGGGAGAAGTTTTGTTGATTTAGGAGATTTAAGCTAAGGAAAATATTTTTATAATATGACTTTAATATTATCATTATATGGTTTTAATACTGTCATAATGTAGCTTTAATATTATCATGATGTGGCTTTAATATTGTAATAATATAACTGCTAAAAGTAGAAAATTTTGGAAAGGGTTTAATTCTAACTCTAAGGTTTGCTTATAAAGTTGAAGCTCAAGTTATAGAAATTCAAGAAATTTTAGAATATGAGATATTATTTATCATTTTCTAGATAGATTTCAGTTATTATGTCTATATTGAACAATAAAAGGTGTTTTTGCTTGTGTTCATTTGGATTCAGACATTTTATTTCTTTTATTATTTTGAAATATTAATTTTTAGATATTTGTTTCAATCACTTGAAATGATTACTTCATATAAAATCTTGTATATTAATCAAGGCACAAAACAAATTTACCATTTAAATTTCTAATGATAATTATAAATATTTAGGTGACTTTTAGAAAATAAAAATTATTGAGTTTGTATAATTTAATAAATTAAAAATATACTTGAGATGTTATAAGTTAAATTTAGCTATTTTGGATAAATAAATTCACATACAATAACAAACAGTAAAAATAATTATGTGATTATTTTTATAGAAAAATTTTCAAAATACAAAATAATGATTTTCTTGGAGAATGTTGAGGTTGAGGGAGAGAAAATAGTAAAGCCCATAAAAAGAGAAAAGTTTTATAGTTACTATTTTTCTAAATGGTTAAATAATTATATAAATTCACATAAAATAACAAACAATATAGTAAAAATAATTAAATTATTTTTACAGAAATTTTTTCAAAATACAAAATAATGATTTTCATGGTGGAGAATGTTGAGGTTGAGGGAGAGAAAATAATAAAGCCTATAAAAGAGAAAAGATTTATAGTTACTATTTTTCTCATCAATATGTCTCATAATATCAAACCTTAATATATACAGATCCTTTAAGAAAATTAATATTTTTAAAGAAAATCTTTCAGAGCATGGAAAAATGCACCTTCAGACTATTTTATTATATTTCATGATCATCTTTCATTGTATAATCCAAAATTTTAAATACTCTTATAGATTATAATTTTCAAAAATTAGTTAAAATCAAAATTAAATGATAACAACTGGAATCTTATCCCATTTTCCAAAATATTGAAACCCACAAGTTCCAAAACCAAAATGATTCATTAGATAATGAATAAGAATGAAAGTTATTATCATGATTTGAATCATTAAAATGATATTAAAGAGTTTTTCTCTTTTAAATGTCATTTGGAACTATTTTATTTTTGAAGCTTAGGAATCCGAACTGAAACCTGAACCTTATTATTCTCGAAGATTTCGTATTAATGTTATTATAGGTATGAATTTGAGGAATCATGAAAGTAATTACTATGTGGAGATTTTGAGAAAATTTTTGGTAATTGAAGACATGAATTAAGCTTAAAGATTGAGATATGGAGATACGAGAATTTTCTTGGATTTTTTGAATAGTTATTTTGATACTTAAGGATTTTTATAAATGTGATTCATAAGGTATTATATTTATTATTAATTTTATAATTATAAGAAAAATAATTTAATTAGTTTGAAATATTTTACTATTTTTGAGAAATTTATCAGAATTATTTTGGTATTTTTTGGGATAGTATACTAATTATGAGAAATTTTATTCAATTTCTGGAATTTTCAGTATATATTAAATATTATTATTATACTAATATTAAATTAAATGGATAGTAAAAAAAATAAAACTTGTCAAAACATCGGATGCCCCTGTCGCTTTGGATGAGATGTTGAAGAAGGGTGAAAACCCAAATTTCTCCACCTTCAACAATGTTGTTTCTTTTTTGTCCTAAACGGTGTCGTATTGCCTCCGAGATTAGTAGTCAGCTAAGAAGCCCAGCATCCTACATGTACCCAACACCATACCTATTTTTCTGACCTGCCCACTCATGGCCTGAGTGAGTCCAGTGTACGAGCAATACATGGGTATAGCTCCAATTCACCTTGAAATCTTCAATTGATGTGCAAACAAAATCCTGGAGAGAATGTTAAGGGTATTGCGAGTGCTCGTGAGTGAAACAGAGTGATCTTCCAGTGAGATTCGAGTAAGTTTCCTGCCTAGAAACTTGAGCCCTTAGATCTTTGATTTCGTAGTTTTAGTTGGTTAAATCTTGTGTTTGATGCATGTGTTTGATTCAGTTATATGAAAACTGTGTTTTTATGTGTTTATTGGAATCATTGGATGCATAATCAGGTAGATCAGTGTGAAGGGAGACAAATTTTCTGGTAGGATTTACAAGGGATCTCGTTGAGCTAGAGTTTAGGGACGTTCTCGTCCAAGAATGTACCGACAATAGATCGGTTAAGAACAGTCATAAGCGACGAGTCAATTAATATGATTAGGAGAGAAGTCGTTTAATAGCCCTACCATATGGCATGTCATCTAAGTGAATATGAAATACATGTAGTCTAAAATAAATAATGAATGACATGTCGTCTAAGTTGGAACTAAATGATAGGTCATTTATGTATAAAGAGAATGACATGTAGTTCAATAAACAAACAAAGGAAAGGTCGTTCAAAGGATAAGTAAGTAGGCTCAGCATGAAACGGAGGCTTGGACGAGTCGTGGCTAGCCCTGAGCGAGCCATGTGTCAGCATCACATAGGTTCGGGTGTAATGTTGGCGCGCGCTAGTGCTGCCATGTATCGTATTGTGAGAAAATCAAAAGAAATTATAGAAATTAGACAGAAAAGCAAAAAATTAAAGGAAATTAAGGGAAAATAGAGATAAAAGGAGAAAAAAATATGGAAAATTAATACAAATATTAGAAATTGTGAAGATTCCACTGGTATCAAGTTTGTAGAAATATGAGTTTGTTTGATGGGTCAAATAAATCAAATATATTGATGGAAAATATGGAAAAAAAATAAAAAGAGATCGAAAATTGTTCTGAGTTGATGTTTAGACGATATCGATATAATTAAAGGATCAATAGTGTACATTTAAGGATTATGGCTTGATTTGAGACTAATAGAAGATGGATTTTCTAATTGACAGGTACAAAAACAAATCGAGAAAGGGTATCTTCTCAGGAATCAGATCCAAAGGAAGAACCAAAATATTATATTGTGTGGTTGGTTGTGTGTGCATGACATTCATATGTTTATAACTAAATTAAGCAAGATAATCGAATAACCGAGATGGTATGAACACATATATCTAGGCAAGTGATGAGTTATCATTGACTGCTTTAGTTTGCTTGAATTATATAAAGTGATATTATAAGTGTATGATTGCTGCCTTGTATATTGAGTTTATCGAATAACAATGTGATAGCAGCATGTGTCTACATAGGATAACCTATGCAACTCTCGAGAGCTCTTCAGGTTTAGTAGCTTAGCATGGAGATGCCATAACACGAGGAATAAGGTTGGAAGAGGTTTATCGTTTTAATGTGCAGTTAATAACCCTTCTTGTAGGTTTAGGGAATCGTTTAAGTGGAGCTACCATCTCCTAACGTCCTGTCATTGTCAGTGGAATTGGGTTGTAGGAATGTGTTTGATAGATTAGATAGTTGTTTAAATAAAAAGAGAGATCAAAAGAATGCACTTAGGATACCACTGACAAATCCTAGTCTTATCTAGGGCCCGAAAAGATTACAAGAATATGCTAGCCCAAACATGTCTTGTGTGCTCACTTTGGAAGGAATTCCATGATTGGATAGTTATAATTGCTTGTGTTTGTTTTATTTATTGAGTTATGTGTATTTTGATTTTCCTGCTTTTGTTATAACTATACAAATGGGTGCAAATCATGTTTGTGCATATTTAAAGTATTTATATTTCCCAATCACTCACTTGGTAGGTTTCTACCAGATCAATAGATCTAGTTTGTATAGGACACTTATAGGTAGAGGTTTGAGAAATCAGTTCAATCCCAACACACTTGTGGTCAGTATATATATAGTGTATTATCTTATGGATGATGGTATGGCATGCACATGTACTATTGATTTCTTCTATCATCTGTCTAGTGCATATAGCTTGCATGGTTTTGGTTTGGAGCTTGTACTTATTTAAAAAAAAATAATGTAAATTGAAAAAGCTTACTAATCTTAGGGCAAATGCCACCCGAATAACACTATTGTATATTATATTTTCACTACATTTTCTATTATTCTTTTTCCTCAATCTATTATTACTTCTAGCCTTGTAGACTTATTATATGCATTGCTTTTTGTGAAGCAGTGTATATAACGGGCCTACGGCAGTTATAGCATGAAATTTTCAGGTTCGGGATGTAAGAAATTAAATTAGATATTTTGACTGCATCTCATTCGACACAAGACTTCAAGTGGTTCATAAGAAATAAAGCAATTGGTTGTATTAATATAAACCAGTTGTTCTGTATTCAAACTATAATAGTAACTTGTATTAATATAAACCAGTTGTTCTGTATTCAAACTATAATAGTAACTCATTAAACTCAAAATAAATTGTCATATAGTTCCTAATTGTGAAAGAAAAATTTCAAAGTGATTGGGTTACTATAGAACACTTCACAAATATCATAGTTATGGATCCACTTAAAAGCTTAACATTAAAAGTGTTTATTGAGTATATGACTCATAAGAGTGTTATTACATTAAGTAATACTAAATTATAAGAGAATTTTGAAATTGTATATAGACTCAATATTTGACTGTTTTTTGTAAGTTTTGCACACAACTAAAGTTCAGTATTTAAGTTCAATCATACTCTTAATTTAGTAATTTTTCTTTATTCAACTTTAATTTAGGAGGATCAATTAAAAATAGGCATGGATGATCACTTGGTCATGCAATTTTCATATTACATCCACACTCAATCTAGATTATTTAGTTGAGTAAGTACATATGAGACCCAGCTTGCATAAGGAGTCAAGTATTAGTCAATCCCACATTGAAAAAGATTGGGGGAGATCTTGAGAATATATATTGTGTGAATAGATCATTTGCAATAAAATATATCCTTTGGGCCATATGGTCCATTGTATCAGGGGTTCGGGGACCCCAGTCATGATAGTATATGTAATCACTATAGATCTAGTCAAGGATTAGTTTTGGTGAAGATATTTGAGGTCCTTGTATTGACAAGACTAAAGAACATGATTGGTTAAGAAGACTTTTCTCAGACTAGTTTATACAGAAATTATAATTTTCATATAATTATATAGTGGGCTTGAAGACACATGAATATATTGTCCGTGTAGAAGATTGTTAGAATATTTGGGGGAGATACTGACTCTTTGAATTGCTTGGGCTTAAAGACTCAATTGAGTTTTGTAATTAATTAGTGGGCTTTGAATCATAGCCCATATATTTAAGAGTATAATGAATGACATGGGCGTATATGAAGGATTATCAGGGTTTATATGACGATTTTACTGGTTTGGCTATGTAGTTTTAGGGTCTATAAGTTATTCGGTTACGATCCTGATATGATTATCCCCTTCTGATGATTCATTGAGACTCACAGATGTTGTTTTAGGGTTTTAACTCGTTAAAAAGAGCATCGAGGTGTGTTTTCTTGAATTCGGGATCCGAGGGTATTTTGGTTATTTTTACCACACAATAATCGTCACGCTTTATAAATGAGTTTTTCGACATGTGTGTCCTTCGAGTACATCCTTAATAGTCTTGTGGAGGTATAAATAATTTTATAAAGTTTTGTTTAGGAATAATTATACTTTTAAAAATTATTATGATTAATAAGATAATATTCTCATTTATGTATATTATGGATAAAAATCATACGATGAGATATATTAATGGTTTTGATATTTTAAGACCTTAGGAAGATCTAATAGTGGTTTATAGGAGTTGGTAAATTTTATAGAAAGTTTTGAAGATATACCTAGAATTATTATGATTTTTCTAAGAATTACTATAAGATATTTGATTTCTAATAAATTATATACTTATGAGAAAAATAATTTTATAGATAGACAGGTCATAAAGATTCCATAAAAATTTTTTAGATATTTTGAAAGAATAAAGTATTTATTATGAATTTTTAAAAAAATTTATAATTAATAAATATTATTTTATTATATATTTAAATTATATTAATATTATAATAATATATGTCAAAACAACAGTAGTCCCTGTCATTTTGACCGTGGCTGGTCAGAATGTGAGTCATGTCGTCGTTTTGACCCGACAAGGTTAGGATCCGTCATTTTTTCTTGTATGATGTCATTTCGATGTTTTCGAAACGATGTCATTCTGCCTTCGAACCCAACACCTTGTTCTTGTCCAGCACTGCACCGACTTTTGTGATACTTATCCCGTTGAAATCAGGAACTTGGGGGTATTCATGTTAAGCCCCGAAAAACAAATCTTTCCACCCAACGAGCTTGACCCTCTCCCTACGAGTATTTTCCAATTGATTCCACTAAACTTCGTACTGAATCTAAGTTATACTTGTTAGTGTAAATTGAATTTATCTTTAATTGCAAGTGCACAACTGTCAACAAGTAATATATAGTTCAAAATAACAAGTATCGATCCCACAGGGAAAGTTATTTAAAATCAACCAGTTCGCCTAATCTACTATTCTAGTTAAATGAATCAAATTCTGAGAGATAATTAAACTAAACTTAAAACTTAAGTTAACTAGTTAGATGTTAAAGTTAGGATTGTTAGTTAAATTGGGAACCAATCCAATTATTGTTCAATTCCAATATTTTGTACCTATTCTTGATGATCTTTTAATCTCCTAATATCCTTCCAGACTACTAGGAGCTAATTCAGATGCCAACTAACTATATTCTTATAATAATTAAGCTTCTAAATCGTTTTGCTCAATCAATATGAACCCTAGGTTTGGAAGATATATTCCTATTCTACCAAGTTTCATCTATGCCATAGGACTTCTAATTTGTTGTCGAAGTTTAATTGTTCTTTCGAATCAATTAAGACTTACCCATAGGCAAACTAGCCAGGTCTGTTAGTTAATCAAGATTAGAAATAGGGTTAAAAATTTATATTAAGAACACAGTGAATTTGAAACCTATTTTTACGTCAAGAAATCAAGATGCAAAAGATGAAGAGAAAGAATTAATCCAAAATGTCTTTGTATTAATTAAAACTCAAATAAACATACCAACATATTGATCTCTGACGGATTGAGAGCCATTCTGAAAATAATAGAAAAATTGCATACAGTCTTCAATGAAAAATAATACAGCTTTGATGTCTATTTTATAGTTAAAAATAAATGGATATATGAGACTCTGATCCTCCATGGAGTAGATGTCCTAAAAGTTCACAGGTAAAATATGAAACTCAGGTACCGATGCAGCTGAAATGACTATCTTACCTCTAAAGAAATGAAAGCATGATAGCCTAAAATGGTTACTATCGAATATTTTCTGATTTAATTCTGGTTAATTATCCTTAATTTAATCCCTTATTATCCAAAGTATTAGATAATTCTTTCTTTTAATTAGAATTGCTCATTTAATAAAATTATCTTTTAATCATATCTTATCCTTCTAAGCTTAAAAGTAGGGAATTATCTCTTAATTAAACCTCCTTAAGACCCTATAAATTAACATGGTCGACCATCCTATCTAGCACAAAACTATTCTCTCTTTTTCACAAAAAAACAAACTCACTCCCTCTCCCTCTTGGCCAAAATTTCTTCTTCCTAAACCCTAGCCGAAATTGATCATCCTTCATCAGATTTCTGCGTGTGATAGCTTGTTGGAATCCTCTCTTCATTGTGCATCTTATTATCTTGGTTTCACAAGAAAAGGTTAGTGTTTCCCTTTTAATTTTGTTGCCATAATTTCTAGAGTTCTTAACTGAATTTCTTATAATTCAACCCCTTGTTGGTTTCTGTTTCTGTTCATCATCATCGTTTGGATGTTTGGTACCTATCCTTGTTATATTATGATGAATTCAACCCTTGTATCTTCTTTATTGAAGAAATATGCATGCCCTATTCCTAAACCTATGGTTGCCAAAATTTGGTTAATTCACTTATCTATTGGTTTTAGTTCTTGTTCCTTTTAATCGTTTGAGTAATTTGCACATATTCGATTCTTAATTTTATGAAATCGCAACCCCTAACCTCTCTAATATGGAAATCACATATACCCTATTAAGCCCTATGTGTTGTAGAAATTTGCATGGTGAATTAGGATGAATAATCATGTTATTTCTTACTGAGTTTCTGACCATCACATCACGCATTCAGGGGGAAGATATTGCTGCATCCGGATCGCTGGATTTTGGTCGGTTAATTGGTCAGGATTACTAATACTTTGGGTTTTTAATTAAGTATTGTCTGGTCTTTCCCTTGTGATGGTTTAGGAAATTTTGATCTTAATGGATAGGCAAAGGATTGCATATGATTCAGAAATGTGAGAGGTAGGATCTATGCCTCATTTTTTCCTTTGGTTACCCTTTGATTGTATGTTTTTTTTATTGTTGATTTCGAATTGATTAACTTTGGATTGGGTGCGCAATTGATTGGTATACCATGGGTTAGTCTCGGAAATTATTAAGGCAATAGGTTGCCTAATTCGATTATAATTTTGAGGACTGATCTTTGATTTGTATTGTGATTTGATTGAGGATCCTTTGTTGTGATTTGTATATGTGTGTACTATGTGTGTATGCATGTATGTGCCTTGTTTGTGCTTTGTTTAAAGGATCCTTTTGTCGCTGGCCATGCGAGATAAGTATTATTGCTCCTAGGGAGAGGAGAGATGCTTACCGAACTGGGAGGTTTATTGGTGGTTATTTCCAACAAGAGCTCGTTGGATGCCTTGTAGGCCAATTCAAGTCTAGACGTTAGGATGCCTTGTAGGCCATTTCGAGTCTAGACTTCAAGATGCCCTATAGGCCAGTTCGAGTCTATAAGTTAGGATGCCTTGTTTTTGTGTGACAGGATGACTTGAATATGTAGCTACAAGAGTGCTCCTAGGCCAGTTGAAGTCTGGATGTCAAAGACAACTAAAAGACTTGCTGTAATATTGATTGTCTAATAGTTTTACCCTTTTTGCAGCATAGCCTTAGACAACATGGGCAGATGGGGACAAACCTTGGTTTTAAAATCGGATTATGTTATAGGCTGCCTGTGTGCTTCTGAATGAGAAGTGTTTTCAGTCATTCCCTTTGTTTTCTAACAATTTTGGCCTACCCTTATATTGTGTGTGCTTGTGATGATTTCGTCCCCTATTATGTGTGATTTATACTTGCGGTGTGAATTGGATATCTTAGCTGGTTTTAGGTGTTGATCTTTTAGTTATTGGGAGATGTTTGATTGGGAATCCTTAAGACTTATGATGGTGTGACCTTATTGAGATTCTTGTACTCTCATCCCTTCTTTTCTCCCCCTTTGCAGGCGTGGGTGTGTGCTTTGTTGCTGATATCGAAGGTGTGAGATTAAGGCTGCACGGCTGGACAGATTTGCACTTCATTTACATCCCTTTCCTATTGAATGCGTATGCCATGTCTTTGAACTTGTGTGGATTTGCATTCTAGCTTTTCAATATCTCTTCCTCTTTCTTGTTGCTTCTGAAATATGCAACTTGTTTTGAGATTCCTATAGGACTAGTGTGTTATGTTTCCACTTAGTGTTAATATAAGTCTTCCGTTGATGTTTTCTTTCACTTCGTATAAGCCAGAAATTCATTAATGTATGAACATGCTCCAACCTTTAAATAGCATATAAATCAACCAATAAAATTGATAATTAGGTGACTTAAGCCTTGTGGGATTCAAATAGGACCTTGTGAGGGCTTATTTGGGTTTCACAATGGTAAGGGTCCTAATAGGTTTTGTTTGGGTCCTTACAGGATAATTTTTATTTGTATCTAATCGTCCTTATCTGCATATTTCAGGGCTTGACTTTGTTGATGTTCAACATGATTGTGCAACCAACCGATCGGTGTAAGTGAACCGACCGGTGCGTTGATGTTAGGCACGATTGGCTGAGTGAACTGAGCAGTCAATGTCCTTCAACCAACCGGTCGGTTGAGCTTCAGCAACTCCATCTTTATTCTCATTTTTAGCAACCGACTGGTCGGTGTCCTTCAACCGACCGGTCAGTTGAGCTTTGGCTTAATTCCTTGATATCACCGACCGGTTGATTGGTTTCAACTGACCAGTTGGTTGGCTCTCGCAATCACCAACATCAATTTTGTTGTTTTGGTGTGTCTTTCATACGAAAATACTTCCTTTTTCCGCTAAAATCTATTGCACACTTGCTCAACCGCAACACTCAGCAAATGATCAAAACGTTCACTAAATTAACACAATTAGAATGAAATTGTCCTTAAATCTAACCAAAATCATAACAAATGACCAGTATTAAAAATAGGTCATTAAATCTCTTCAAACTTAGAACTTTGCTAGTCCCTAAAAAAAATAGTTCGATAAAGAAGCACAAACACCTATACCCAAATAATTTCGATCAAGGAAATTTAGTTCACTTCATCCACAACCAACAAAAAATACTTAATTCTGCAATTCTGGTCTTTCAATTCTTACCTAGTTGTATCAATTTCAGTTTCGCATTAAGTAATTAGGATTTGAAAATATCCAATACTCATGTACTAGTTCACCAAATCAATCAGAATGTTTATTGAAATTTTAGAAGTGCAGCTCAAAAGTCTTATTGTCAAACCCACCAAAAGTGCTTTTACATTTGTTGTGAGAAAAAATTCTTATTTTTTTATTTTCATAGCTTTCAACATATAAAATTATTCTTTTCTTACTTTAGTATGCACAACATTGGTCAGTTAACCAATATCTTAACCAGTACTAGCCAACCATCTTAATTTTTTTTCTCAACATAAACTAACCAATTTGATGTTTCGTTGCTCTAAATATTGGTTAATGTTTGAACCTAATGCCAACTTTATTTTGTAAAGCTAATTTTAACACAACCCAGGTTCAAATTTAATCAGTCGTACTAAACAAAATTAAGCATTCATTATTAGTATTTCAGAAGTGAACCAATCTTTTCAAACTTATCATAAATGGAAGTCTCAGACATAACATCAAATACCAAATATTATAACAAAACATGATTTAGACAAATAATGAAACATAACATGTCACGTCATAACACAGACAAAAATTTAAATAACTGAAATATAAACAATATAAAATAAATAAGTGAGACAATAACTTAGCCCCCCTAGTGCTTGATCATCATCCCCTATTGTGGTGGGGGCGGACCACCTGGATTCAGATACTAGAATTGCTTAAACATCTATTGATTAGTATCCTACTGATATTGTATGGAACACATCTATTATTGTTGCAATTGCTGGAACATCTCCATCTACCGATTTTGGTCATCTCGCACCTCCCACAAATTTTCTATGATAACTTGTTGCTGTCCAACCAATGTGAGCTGCTGGATAGAAATTTCTTCAAGTCACGCTATCAAATCAGCGTCCACTGCTATACGTGAAGAAGAACCTATCTCCCTTGGCCTGGTAGGTTGCAGGGGCGTCATTGGTGATGGTGCAGCACCCTCTCCTATAGTGCATTTCTGGTGATAGTTAAAACATGAATACTCAATCTTCTGCTTCATTATTTCAGTTATAAGGACCCCAAATCCTAACCTATTCTTATTTGCTTCTAATAGGACCCTTACCACCATGAAACCCAAACTAGCCCAAAACTAGGACCTATTTGAATCCCACAAGGCTTACCCAACTAATTTTCGATTTTAGCATGTTCATTCTTTGTACTTAAAATAATTGGAGCATGATATTGGACAAGCATTCTAGTATCATACGGAGTGAATAAAATATCAACGGAAGTCTTTAAATTGAATCATTTGGAACCACAACACACAAGTCCTATAAGGATCCAAATATCCAGCAAGTAAATCTCCAACATAATTCGAAAACAACAAGCAAAGGAGGAACTTGAAAAACCAGAAAAATAGTCCAATTATAGTTCATGTCATATGCACAAGCAATCGAGGATCAGGTGTGCAAATGTGATGTGATATGGCCTCGTCATGTAGCCTTGATCTCATATAATGGGTACCACAAACAGCGAATTTACTTAAGCTTGAAAAATGGTGAAAATAACGAGATGATAATACAAAAATCTTAATAGGGTCACAGCATTATGAGATTTACAGAAATCTTGAAAAAATATCTCACAAACAACATCAGATTATCCCTATACGTCTAAAGGAATTCATGCAATCCATTCAAACAATTCAAAGGTGTAGGGCCGAAACTAAGGCTGAGGTTGGATTACAAACACTTCCAAAAAATCAGAAGTACACAGGCAGGAAAACACATCAACCACTCTCGGCAATAGGAAAAGGCTATCCCGTTCCACCTGTGTTGTCCAAGGTGTTCACTGCACAAAAGGGTAAAAGGTTATCACACAAGCTAATCAGAAAGCCTATTCGTCTTGCCATACAAGGACAAGGCATCCAAGCCACACAAGCAAAAGGTATCCAAGCCACACAAGGACAAGGGCATCCAAACCACACAAGGATAAGGGAATCCAAACTACACAAGGACTAGGCATCCAGCGTGCACATGCTTGGGATTGCCACCCATACGACTCCCATACTAGTAAGAATCTCTTCTCTCCCAAAGAGCATCAACGTTTACCCTGAATGGTCACCGGAAAAATATCTTGACACACAAACACGTATAAGCACACACAAGCAAGTATAAGGCACAATACCATAACGGGGTATCCTCAATCATGTCAGAACACAATCAGTATGTTTAATGCACACAACAAATACAAATTAAGCACTCAAAACCTATCTCAAGGGTTCATTATAGCCTAGAGGATCATATCTCAATCCGCAATTCAAGCATACACTGTCCAACACATGCGCATACAAAACAAGAATATATACCGAAATCAATCAATCAAGCAAACAACAAGGATCTCAGAAGAAACCGATGAGGCGTAGATCCTACCTCTCTTGTCTCTAAACAAGAAGCTATTCTTTTTCCTTCATTCAAGGGATCCGAACCACCTATAACATCATAAGGCAAAGACAAAATCAAACTAAGCATGCATACTCAATAATCAAGTAAATACTTTATTTCCTTACCAATTCCACTCACCAAACCTATTAGAAACAAGTGATCAGATGCCGCAGGTGCCTCACCTTCGGGTGTGTGATATGATGGCCAAGAACTTAATGAGATTCAACCTGAATTACCATCCCAATCAACCATATAAATTTTGACACTAAGAATAGGGCATTAGGGCAATAGGGAAAATTGCGATTTCATGTTAACAAGCTATAGGGGTTGCAATTTCATGTTAACAAGGAAGGATTAGGTGTTAATAACACATACAATCAAAAGGAACAAGATCAAAAACCAACAGGTTAATTAGTTGATCAAAATGGGCAACAATAAGGCAAGGATAGGACATGCTGATTTTATGCATAGGGAAGATTCAAAGGATGAATTAATGATATTAAAATATGAATGAATGCCAAAAAATCATACGAACAAGCAGAACAACAACAGAAATCAATTGAAGGAAGAATCACACAATTTCGGCACCAAAAACCGACAAATTATGACTTGAATTTCGATAGGGAAAACTAATCTCCTGATGAATGGACTAAAGTAGCTAGATAGAGGATGCAAAGAGCTTTCCAACAAACTATTATTTTCAGAATTCCAACAAAGGATGAGAGAGTTATGCTAGTTTGAAGTTGAAGAAATTTCGACAACAATAGGGAAGTGTAGGGTTTGAGGTTTGACGAATTTTGTGTATTTTTGGTGTAAGATCTAAGGGTGGCCGGCTACCTCTTTATATAGGGTGGTTATGGGATTAATTTTACTACTTTAAAGGGTAGATTAAAGTAAGATAATTATCAGAATTAAATTCTGGAATTATCCTTCCTTAATTTTAAAGATTTTATCTCCTAATATAATTTTGAACCAATAAGGAACCAAATCAAAGGGAAATGAAACCAGAAATGATTATTAGACATTTCATACCATTTTCAGCTATCACAAATCCATTTCTTTAGGGAAAAAATGGTCATTTCACCTACACTGGCTTCTAGACTTCAATGACTCAAAATCGGGGTCTCATATCATTCACCTTGATTTTGGCCCCATATATGAGTAGGTAAAGGGTAGTAATGGCTTGTGAACCGAAAAATACAACTCCTCTAGCAGAATCACTCCAACTTCTAAACACAAGACTGAAATTGTATGTGGGAATGGAATGCAATTATTCACCTTTTGCTTCCAGGAAAGAATTTTTCCAGCAACCATCTTCCCCACATTAAATCGTATTCCCAGCACAATTTTGTACAGCAACAAACTAGCCTCTCTGTTGATTTCATAATCTTGGGAAGTTGGAATCAGATTGTGCCCCATGAACATCCACTAGAATTTTGCTTCCCTGAAAAAATTTGTGGTGGTAATAGTGCCACCATTGGGTTCCTCCACCCTTTCTCCAAATGTAATCACATCATATACCATCCTTAAATCTGGTTCCTCTTCCTCCTCCTCATCATCTCGTTCACCCTCATACTCCACACCATAGTAATTATTAAGTACATCAGTAAAAATTCTAACAAATCCATCTACAGCATCAGGTATATTTGCATAGAACTCATACACAAGTTCTGAATAGGCATCCGTAGGAGTTTGTACAGAAAACGTTTCCCAAAAAAGTTTAATGTATAATTAATTCCTGAAAGTTTGGGGGACAAAGCATACCATGTCTTGCATATTTTTCCTGGTATTAAAAGCTCATCGCCGTCTCTTGCCGGAATTGCCTCCCCTTCAATGCTTTATATCTCTTTTCGGCAGCAGCTGAAGTGAAATGAAATGAATCAAACTCAGACATCTCTCTTGATGTTGAAGCTCTAGACATAGAGCTATGACCTCTCATAGTTAGCCGACGAGAAGGAGAACTTGCTAGCCGGGTTGCTGCTCCTTTGGTTCTACCCATAATGTAGCTGGGTTTTGAGGTAGACGAAGATGAATAGTGTTAGGGATCTGGAAATTCAGTGAGAAGGGAAGGTGAAGATGGTTGTTAGGTTGTTGGGGAGGGTGTTTTTTCGGTTTGGAGGGGTGTTTTCAGGTCAGATTTTAGAGAGAAGGGAGAGATTTTTCAGGCTAGATAAGTTTCAAATAGCTTAGGGCTTGAAGAGTGAGGGGAAAGAGGGGAGGATGGGTGTTTAAAAACCATCCCCGACTCAATCGACTAGTCGGTGGCCTTTCATAAATATTTTCATATTGAACCAAGCAGTCGGTTGTCTTATATGGAGTGGTTAGTTGTCTTGTGAATGCCTCACCAACATGTTTTCCTTCCTGTATTCCTCCTCAAACTTAATTTCCTACACAAAAACAACCTCATTAGCATTAAAATACTCTTTTCTTCTCTCGGCTCACTTTTTCTTCTCTTTTTCTTTTTTATGATGGGTTGCCTCCCATTCATCGCCTTAGTTTAGGTCTTGGCATGACCCTTTTAGATTTAATTCATAGCCTGCGTTGGCTGCTTTACATTGGATGGAAAAGCCCCTGGTGGTCTATTCTGTAAAACCTATGCCAACTAACCGTTTTGCGTCTCTAAATTATTGATTCTTGAATCTACTAACATAATGAATTGCTGCATCAAATCTTCAATCCCACTCTTCTTTTCTGTTGGTTATGTTGGTAAGTTCCCCTAATGGTACCTAGGGTTATAGCCTCCTTCTTTATTTTGATTGGGATCCATACCATAATTAGGATTATTATTCTTACAAGAAAAATTGGGATGATATTTCTAATTTTTATTGTAAGTAATCCCGAAATGAGGTTGCTTCCCTAGATTTCCAACATAATTGGCCTCTTTAATATTCATAGGGAACTAGTAACTATTGTGATTCCCACCACAACAGTCACAGAGAGCCAAAACAAGCTGGTTTGCCGGACTTTGATGGACTGCTGCTACCCCTACTTTGCTTTGTTTGAACTTATGTCACATAGCAGCCATCTATGCTGTCAGTTGGGTGATAGCATCAACCTCTAGCCACCTTGGAGTTCTGTCAAAATCTGCATCAGAATGCCAATTCTGTCCTCACTCATTCGTTTTTTCAATCAATCTACAGGCTTCACTAGCTTCTCTGTCCAAGATGTTCCCATCAGCAACTGCATTCAACATAAACTTGTGTATCTCTGACATGCCTCTATAGAAAGTGTCCAAGAGTAGAAATTCTGGAATGCCATAATGTGGGTACTTTTTATGAAACCCCTAGAATCTGTTATAAGCCTCATACAGTGTCTTCTTCAATTGCTACTTAAAGTTACTGATCTCGTGCCTTAACTGGGTAGTATTCTTCTCTGGAAAGAATCAGGCCAAGAAGACATTCATCAGCTCCTCCCATGTTGTAGTAGAACTAATGGATAAATTATCCAACCAATCTGCAGCTTTCCCAGATAAAGAGAAAGGGAAGAGATGCAGTCTGATTGCCTCAGACGATACTCCGTTGAATCTGAATATGTCTGTTAGCTTCACAAAACTCTTCATATGCTTCATTGGGTCCTCCTTTTCAAGCCCAAAGAATTGGTGATTCTCCATCATTTAGATCATCGCAGGCTTGAACTCGAATTTATTGGCCTGAATGGCAGGCCTACAGATGCTGTCTTCCAATGCCTCGATGTTGGAAGATTATAGCCCATGATAGTCCTACACCTTGGCTGCAAATTGTCTATTGTTGGAGCTAGGTCTGCATTGTTACCTCTATTGACACTGGTGGTCCATCGGTTAGTCTGATAACTTAAGCCGCCTGAGCCTTCTTATAGTCTTCTCAATCAAAAGGTCAATATATCACAACCCGGCCATTGGACCCCTGGCCCAATAGGCCTAGATGTGTATATGCGCGTGATGGATCACAACTGTAACGCTGAGTTAAGCTTCTAACCACATGTCCCAAAAGATGTAACTTGTTATAAATGATTCATTCACATAATACATATAAGCCCAAGACCTCCCCCACTCTTTTCCGATATGAGATTGGGTAACTTGACCCCCTACGCAAGATGAGTCTCACAATCTCCTCTCCTTATAGACCTCGTGTCCTCACAAGGGGAGCCCAAACTTAACTGACTTAGGTCCAAACTTATGAGACAAACATGAACTCAATAAACAACATGGCCTAAGCCCACCTGGAAGAGGGGGTGAGATTGGCTTCGCTACAATTTTTCATGTCTGGGCCTGCAAAGCCAGTGGTCAAGAGGTCAGGTTGTGACATAATAGGTTCCAGGTCAAAATTCTTGCTTTTTAAGTTATACTTATTCTCTAGTTCTACACACCAAAAAAAATCAGAAATTAATCAAGAAAAAGAATTAGGGATAAATTATTAGCTTTAAAACCGTTTCCCCGACAATAGCAAAATTTGTTGGCATAAATTGAATTTATCTTTAATCACTAGCACACGACTATCAACAAGTAATATAGCTCAAAAGAACAAGTAATATAGCTCAAAAGAACGAGTAAAGAAAATTGTTTAAAGTAAATCAATTCTCCTAATTTACTATTCTAGTTAAATGAATCGAATAATGATAGATAATTAAACTAAAGTTAAAACTTAAGTTAACTAGTTAGATGTTAAAGTTAGGGTTGTTAGTTAATTTGGGAACCAATCCAACCATTATTCAATTCCAATATTCTATACTTGTTCTTGATAATCTTTTATTCTCCTAATATGCTTCCAGATTATTAAGAGCCAATCCAGACGTCAACTAACTATATTCCTATGATAATTAAGCTTCTAAATCATTTTTCCCAATCAATATGAACCCTAAGTTTGGAAGATATATTCCTATTCTATCAAGTTTCAGCTATGCACTAGGACTTATAGTCTATTGTCGAAGTTTAATTGTTTTTCTGAGTCAATTAACACTTACCTATGGGCAAACTGGCCAAGTCTATTAGTTAATCAAGATTAAAAATACGGTTAAGAAATTGTAATAGGAACACAGTGAATTTGAAACCCAGTTTTATGTCAAGAAATCAAGATGCAAAAGATGAAGAGAGAGTTAATAAAAAAATTCTTTTTATTAATTAAAACTCAAACAAACGTACAAACATCTTGATCTCTGACAGATCAAGAACCATTCTGAAAATAATATAGAAAGTGTGTACAGTCTTCAATGAAAAATAATGTGTGATGTGATAGCCAAGAACTTAACAAGATTCAACCTGAATTACCATGCCAATTAACTATGCAAATTTCGGCACTAAGAATAGGGCACAAGACAAATTTTGATTTCATGAAACGGGAAGATTCAAAGCATGAATTCACGATTTTACACCATGAATGGATGCTGAACAATCAAACGAACAAGGGGAACAACAACAAAAATCAATTGAAGGCAAAACCACACAATTTTGAAACTTAATCCTGCTGAATTACGACCTAAATTACGAAAAAGAAAAATTAATCTCTAGATGAAAAACCTAATATTTTTGGATAGAGAACGGAAAGAACAAGCTACTATTTACAAGAATTCGATAGATGATGAAAGAGTTATGTTATTTCGAAGTTCAAGCAGATTTTGGCAATTCTGCCGAAATATGACTTAACTTTTGACAAATATAAACTAACCTTTAGATGAAAAATCCAAGATGGTTGAAAAGAGACGGAAAGAGATTTCCAGCAAGCTATTATTTGCAAGAATCCAACAAAGGATGAAAGAGTTATGTTTGTTTGAAGTTCAAGCATATTTCGGCATAAATAAGGAGATGTAGTAGGGTTTTAGGTTTGATGAATTTTGTGCATTTTCTGTGTAAGGTTTAAGTGTGGCCGGCTTCCTCTTTATATAGGGTGGTTATGGGATTAATTTTCCTACTTTAAAGGCTAGATTAAAATAAAATAATTATCAGAATTAAATTCTGTAATTATTCTTCCTTAATTTTACGAATTTTATTTTCTAAGGTAATTATCAACCAATAAAGACTCAAATAGAAGAGAATTAAAACCAGAAATAATTACTAGACATTCCTTACCAATTTCGACCATCATACATACTCTTCTTGAGGGGCAAAACGGTATTTTCACCTATACTGGCTTCTGGACTTCTAGGACTCAAAATTCGGGGTCTTATATCATTGGTTTCTGATAGGTTTGGTGAGTGGAATTAGTAAGGAAATAGGATGTTTACTTGATTATTGAGTATCCATGCATAAAATGGTTTTGTCTTTACCTTATGATGATATAGGTGGTTTGGATCCCTAGAATAAAGCCAAATGAATAGCTTTTTGTTCAGAGACAAAAGAGGTAGGATCTATACCCCATCGGTTTCTCCAAAGATCCTTGTTGTTTGCTTCTTTTTTTTTGGTGCATGTGCTTGATATTTGTATGCACATATGTGAGATAGTGTATGCATGAGTTAAGGATTGATTTGAGGCTTACTTAGGCTATACTGAACCCTTGAGATAGGTTGTGAGTGCCTAATTTGCATGTGTTTTGTGTATTGAACATGCTGATTGTCTTCTGATATGATTGAGGATACCATGTTATAGATTGTGCTTTGTACTTGCTTGTGTGTGCTTGTACGTGTTTGTATGTCAGGATCCTTTTCTGGTGGCCATTCGGGGTAAGCGTTGATGCTCCTTGGGAAAGGAGAGGTTCTTACTGGTATGGGAGTCGTATGGGTGGCAATCCCCAGCTTATACATGATGGATGCCTAGTCCTGTATGATGGCTAGATGCCTTGTCTCTTGTGCTGGCAAGATATCCTTATGTGGTTTGGATGCCCTAATCTTATGTGCTTGTTAGAATGCCTAGTCCTATGTGCTGGCTAGATGCCTAGTCCTATGTGCTGGCTAGATGCCTTGTCCTGTGTGCTGGCAAGATTAATAGGCTTGCTGATTAGCTTATGTGCTAACCTTTTACCTTTTGTGCAGCGAAGCCTTAAACAACACGGGTTGAAGGGGATACCCTTTTCCTATTGCTGAGATGATTGATGATTTTTTCCTTCTTGTGTATTTCTGATTTTTGGAAGTGTTTGTAGTGCACTTTTAGTCTTAGTTTCGGCCCTACACCTTTGGATCTTTGAATACTTGCGTGATATCCTTTAGTTATATAGGATAATCTGATATTGATTGGGAGATATTTATTTAAGATTTCTGCAGATCTTATAATGTTGTGACCCTATTGAGATTCTTGTAATCTCATCCTGTTGTTTTCACAATTTTTCAGGTTTAGGTACATTTTCTGTTCGTGGTACCAGTGTGTGGAATCAAGGCTGAATGGCAGGGTGATATCACATCGCATTTGCATACCTATTTCTTGATTGTCTGCGCATATAACATGAACTATGATTGGACTATTTTTTGGTTCTTCAAGTTTCTCCTTTGCTTGTTTGTTTCCGAATTATGTTGGAGGTTTACTTTCTAGATATTTAGATCCCTATGTGACTTGTCTGTTGTGATTTCATTGATTAAATTTAATGACTTTCGCTGATATTTTTATTCACTCCATATGATACCAAAATACTTGTCCAATATCATGCTCCAACCATTAAAAGCATAAGAATAAAACTTTTTAAAATCGGTTCTAAGGGAATAAGCCTTGTGAGATTCAAATAGGTCCTAGTTTAGGTTTATTTGGGTTTCACAGCGGTAAGGGTCTTAATAGGATCAAATTCAGGAATATGGGTTAGGGATCCTTACAGGTTTGGTATCGAAGCATGGTTTAGGGAATATGATATGTATATGCTAACTTGTTTGTTGTTTTTGTGTTTATAGGGAGGTTTATGCGCACACACCCACACACTTAGAGGGCTACTACCGAAAGTAATCAGATGATTAAAACCTGGTTTGAAATGTTTAGATGTTAAGATTGATTGTTTGATTTGATGTGTGTTTATGTGTGTTCTTATACATCACGTGGTTTGATGTGTTTTTTTGTGTTTTAGAAAGTGTTTGCTGTGTTTTCCTTGCTATTACCAAATGTATATGTGTGCTACCAAGTGTTGCCGAATGTCCTTTAATGACTGCCGAATACATGTAACTGATTCGTAAGCATGCCAAGTATGTTTTTGTATGATTATTGCTATAATGCCAAGTGTGATTTGTGTGAAACTTGTGTCTGCCAAATGCCTTGATGATGACTGCCGAGTGTTTATGTGTGTGTTAATGTGATTGTCGAGTGTGCATTTGCATGTGTGCATGTGATTTCTGAAACTTGTATATTTGTGTGCATGAGTGATTTATTTTCCAGCATATGCATATCACCCGGTGTACGCCTCTCCACCATATACCACTTCTTTTCCTAGTATTCGTATTTGGGTTAAGTGTTGAGTAACATTATGTGTTCGTATAATATGACAAGGATGAATGCGACACGAGATCGAGGGGTAGATATGGGATTCAGGCAGAACAGCAACCTGTAGAGCAGAATGAACCCAAGACATAAGTTGAGTAGGGAGGGAAAGTTTAGAAAACCAACCTGAGGCACCAGTCACACCATCCATCGATCCTGTGATGGCATAAATCTTAAACGGGTTACAAGGAATTGCTGCGAATCAACAGCTTATATAGGCGCAATTTCAGAATGCTCCTGCACTCTCACCAATGGAAGATCCTATTCCTCCACTTGAACCTGTTCAACCGGCACATCCTAAGAAAGCCGAGAGACTTTCAGTCATTATTACAAAGTTGCTGAAGGAAGCTTGTCAGCTCAGATGTAAAGATTTCAGCGGTTCAGCAGGTGCCGACTTCGGCTTGTGAATGGATAAACACCTTGTGCCGAGTGTCTTTGTTTTTACGTATCTCTGATGATGAAAAGATCACCATCGCTACTTTCCTACTCGAGGGAGAAGCCCTCGCACGATGGACAGCCGTAAGTTTGCGGTTCAGTGGATCATTTGCCTACGTGGGAGGAGTTCCGGTATGAGTTTTATGAGAGGTTTTATACAAGATTCCACAAAAGCGAGTAGCGAAAAGCGTTCTAGAAGTTTGAACAAGGCACCCATTCGGTGCTGGAATACGAGAAGGCATTAATTAGAGTTGTCCCGATTTGCACTAGAGGAGGATCGCTCACCATACCAATTTGCGAGATAATTTAAGGATGGGCTGAGTACCAAGCTCAAAACCATCGTTGGTACGACACCAGTGTAGAATTTGCAAGAATTAATTGTTGCTGCCACTAAAGCCAAGAAGATCGTGCAAACCAGAAAGCCGTCTGTAGTAACTAGTAACAGAACCTTCAGGGGAGATGCAAAGTTCAATCGGCGTACAGGACCTTATCCTTTGAGGTCCTACCCTCCAAAAAATAATGGCAATAGAGGTAATAACAGGAAGAACTTTTCTGGTCCTAGTCCTAATGGATCTATATGGAATTCGAAGCCACGTTGATGTTACAATTGTGGTGAGATGGGCCATGTTCAGAGGGAATGTCCGGAACCAAGGCGTATCACAGTTGCACCAAGGAGTATACCAATCCCGCTAAACCACCAGCACACGCACCGGGAGGGCCACCCAACGGATTTACAAGTGAGGCACAGCTCAGGCCCACGAGATTGTTCACCTTGATAGATGTCGAAGCTAGCCCTGATATGGTGACAGATTTACGATAGTCTTCATCAACGACATTCTGATTTACTCAAAATCAAAAGAGGAGCATTCTGAGCACTTGCGGATTGTGCTGGATATTCTGAGGAATCGACGATTGTTCGCAAAGTATTCCAAATGCGAATTCTGATCTTGCCAGGTTGGTTTCCTTGGCCATGTTGTTTCCACCCAAGGTCTCCTTGTTGATCTGAAGAAGATTGAAGCCGTAGTTGCTTGGGAACCCCTGCGAACTGTGCTCGAAGTTCGTAGTTTCCTTGGTTTAGCTGGATATTACCGTCGCTTCGTGAAAATATTTTCATCGCTTGCTGGACCATTGAAGAAATTGACATGCAAAGGAGAGTCATTCGTATAGAACGAGAGGTGCTAGCAAAGTTTCGAAGAATTAAAGAATCGGTTAGTTTCCGCACCAATCCTCATCTTACCAATCGGTGGAAAAGAATATGTGGTGTATAGCGATGCATCGAAATCCAAACTTGGATACGTGTTGATGCAAGAAGGGAAAGTTGTTGCCTATGCTTCCCGACATCTGCGACCGCACGAAAACAACTATCCTACGCACGATTTGGATCTTGCAGCCGTGGTGTTTGTGTTGAAAATATGGCGCCACTATCTGTATGGCGAGACATGCCGAATCTTGAACGACCACAAAATCTTGAAATATCTCCTGACGCAAAAGGAGTTGAACATGAGACAACGAAGATGGGTGGAGCTGATTAAAGACTATGATCTGATCATTGAATATCAACCTTGAAAAGCGAATCTTGTCGCTGATGCCTTAAGCCGAAAGATTCATCCTCCTTCCCCATCTATTTTGGCTTACATGCGCACTCGATACATGCCAATGTTGCTGGGTTTGAAAGCTACACGTGTGCATCTTGGCATTGATTTTTCTGGTTCATTGTTGGAGCGAATCGAAGTCACGCCTACCTTGATTGAGGAAATCCAGAATCAGCAAACAAAAGATCCAAGATTGGCTGAAATTCAAAAATAACTATCTGATAGTGTTAATGCCATAGCTTGCGATTTTAGAGTGCCAAATGATGGAGTTCTTGTCTTCAAAAACCGGGTATGTGTACCACAAGATGTTGATATTCGCAATCTGATTTTATCTGAGATGCATAGTTCGAAGTTCGCTATCCATCTTGGTAGCACTAAGATGTACCGAGACTTGAAGGATCAGTATTGATGGCCGAACATAAAGCACCACAATGCTGAGTTTGTTGCCTGATGCCTCGTATGTTAATAAGTGAAGATCGAGCATCAAAGACCCGCTGGTCTACTTTAGTCACTTCCAATTCTAGAATGGAAGTGAGAGCATATCACGATGGATTTTGCGACCGGTTTGCCAAGATCTCAGTGAGGATTTGATGCCATTTGGGTGATCGTGGATCAATTGACGAAATCTGCACACTTCCTTCCTATACATGTGACAAACACACCCGGGAAATTGGCTGTACGTTACTTGGACGAGATTGTTCGATTGCATGGAGTGCCAGTTTTCATCATTTTAGATCGTGACCCTCATTTTACATCGTGATTTTGGGAGAAATTCCAGAATGCACTGGGTTCGATATTGAATTTCAGTACAGCATTTCATCCCTAGACCGATGGTCAATCTGAAAGGATGATTCAGACACTTGAGGACATGCTACATGCGAGTGTACTAGACCAACATAACAGTTGGGATCGATGTCTGTCATTGGCAGAATTCGTTTACAATAATAGTTTCAATGTAAGCATCGGTATGGCTCTTATAAAGCGTTACATGGGAGACATTGCAGAACTCCCGTTTTCTGGAATGAAGTAGGTGAGAGACGCCTAGACAATCCAGAATTGATTGATCAAGCAACGAAGTAACTGAAATTAATTCGACAAAGGCTGAAGACGCAGCAAAATCGGCAGAAAAATTATGTCGATAATCGACGAAGGGAGCTGAAATTTACAGTAGGTAACAAAGTGTTTCTAAAGGTTATCCCGTGGAAGGAAGTCCTTCGTTTTCAGCAGCGAAGTAAACTAGCACCTCGTTACATTAGTCCGTATGACATTGTTGAGAGGATCGGCCCTGTTGCATACCGACTTACACTACCTTCGAATATGGGAAGAATACACAACGTGTTTCATGTTTCGATGTTGAGAAAGTATGTACGAGACCTTGCTCATGTGCTTCAAGAACCACTGGTTGAGGTTGTTGAAGACCTATCCAATCCCGTACAGCTAGTTGCCATACTTGATTGGTCAGTTCGTCAACTTCGCAGTCAAAGCATGCCTATTGTACGAGTTGTTTGGCGTAATGGCCAAATCAAGGAACGGTCTTGGGAGACTAAGGAATCTATGCATGCAAAATTTCTTTACCTGTTTGCTTAGGTAATTGTGCTGAAATTTCAAGGACGAAATTCTAATAAGAAGGGGAGGATGTGAGATCCCGAATTTTGAGTCCTAGAAGTCCAGAAGCCAATGCAGGTGAAATGACCATTTTTCCCTAGAAGAAAAGGATGTGTGATGGCCGAAATTGGTATTGAAGGTTTAGTATTCAATTCTGATTTTATTTCGCTTTGATTCATTTCCTTACTGGTTCAATTTTAACTTAGGTGAAAAAAATTCTAAAAATTAAAAAAGAATAATTTTAGAATTTAATTCTTATAGTAATCTTCCCTTATCTAGCCTTTAAAGTAGAGAAATTAACCCTATTACACCCTTCATAAAGAGTAGCCGGTCATATTTGTCCACACACACAAAAAACACAAAATTATCAAACGATAAAACCCTACACCTTATCGTATTGCTGTCGAAAATTTCCAACCTTCATCCTAGCATAACTCTTTCATCCTTTGTCAGATTTCTACAAATAATAGCTTGTTGGAAAGATATTTTCATCCTCTATCTAGCTATCTTAATTTTTTCATCAGAAGTTTAGTTCTTTCCTGTCAAAAACCTAATCATAATTTATAAGGTTTAGTACCGAAATTGTGTGATTCTTCCTTCAATTAATTTTTGTTGTTGTTCCTTTTGTTCGTATGATTGTTTGGAATCCATTTATTTTGTAATATAATGAATTCATCCTTTGAATCTTCCCTATACATAAAATCAGCATGCCCTACACTTTGCTCTATTGTTGTCGATTTTGATTAATTAACTTACCTATTGGTTTTTGATCTTGCTCCTTTCAATTTTATGTGTTATTAACACCTAATCCTTTCTTGTAATCATGAAATTGCAACCCCTACACCTTGTATGTATGAAATTGCAATTTCCCTTGTGCCATATCTTATGTGCTGAGAATTACATAGTTAATTGGAATGGTAATTCAGGTTGAATCTTGTTAAGTTCTTGGTTATCACATCACACATCCAAAGGGGAGGCACCTGCGGCATCTGATCACTGGTTTCTGATAGGTTTGGTGAGTGGAATTAGTAAGGAAATATGATGTTTACTTGATTATTGAGTATGCATACTTAGTATGGTTTTATCTTTTTCTTATTATGATATAGGTAGTTCATATACATTGAATAAAGGCAAATGAATAGCTTCTTGTTCAGAGACAAGAGAGGTAGGATCTATACCTCATCGGTTTCTCCAGAGATCCTTGTTGTTTTCAGTGCATGTGCTTGATATTTGTATGTGCATATGTGAGATAGTGTATACATGAGTTACGGATTAATTTGAGGCTCACTTAGGCTATACTGAACCCGAGAGATAGGTTGTGAGTGCCTAATTGATAGGTTGTGAGTGCCTAATTTGCATATGTTTTGTGTATTGAACATGCTGATTATGTTCTGACATGATTGAGGATACCCTATAGTAGTATTATGCTTGGTATTTGCTTGTGTGTGCTTGTACGTGTTTGTGTGTCAAGATCCTATTTCAGTGGCCATTCGGGGTATACACTGATGCTCCTTGGGAGAGGAGAGGCTCTTACTGGTATGAGAGTCATATGGGTGGCAATCCCTAGCTTGTGCATGTTGGCTAGATGTCTTGTCCTGTGTGCTGGCAAGATGCCCTTATCCTTGTGTAGTTTGGATGCCCTAATCCTGTGTGCTAGTTAGGATACCTAGTCCTGTGTGCTGGCTAGATGCATTGTTCTGTGTGCTGGCTAGATACATTGTTCTGTGTGCTGGCTAGATACATTGTTCTGTGTGCTGGCTAGATGCCTTGTCTTGTGTGCTAGCAAGTTGAATAGGCTTGCTGATTAGCTTATGTGCCAACCTCTTACCCTTTGTGCAGTGAAGCCCTGGACAACACAGGTGGAATGGGATGCCATTTTCCTATTGCCAAGATGATTTTTTCCTGCCTGTGTACTTCTGATTTTTTCCTATTGCAATGCTTGCATGATATCCTTTAGTTTTATAGGATGATCTGATGTTGATTGGGAGATGTTTGTTTAAGATTTCTACAGATCTAATGATATTGTGACCCTACTGAGATTCTTATAATCTCATCCTGTTATTTTCACCATTTTTCAGGCTTAGGTACATTCATTGTTCGTGGTACCAGTGTGTGAGAATCAATGCTGCACGGCGAGGCGATATCGCATCACATTTGCATACCTATTCCTTTATTGCTTGCGCATATAACATGAACTATAATTGGACTATTTTCTGGTTCTTCAAGCTCCTCCTTTGCTTGTTTGTTTTTGAATTATGTTGGAGGTTTACTTGTTGGATATTTAGATCCTTATGGGACTTGTGTGCTGTGATTTCATTGATTAAATTTAAAGACTTCCGCTGATTTTTTTATTCACTCCGTATGATACCAGAATACTTGTCCAATATCATGCTCCAACCTTTAAAAGCATAAGAATAAAACTTGTTAAAATCTATTCTAAGGGGATAAGCCTTATGAAATTCAGATAGGTCATAAGTTGGGTTTATTTGGGTTTTATGGCAATAAGAGTCCTAATAAGAGCAAATTCGAGAATATGGGTTAGGGGTCTTGACAACAAAACTCACAAACAATTAAAACGTTCACTAAATTAATACAATTAGAATACAATTGTCCTTAAATCGAATCAAAATCATAACGGATGACCAGCACTAAAAACAGGTCATTAATACTAGGTGATTTTTAATGATTTGTAGTTTTATATTTTTAAATCATGGTTGGGTAAGATTTCTAGGGTGTTTATGAGTATTTATATGTGTATGAGTTACTTGAAGTTAGGGGAATGATTTGGTCTAGATAGGATTGAGCTTTGTGTTGTGTGTATAGAGATGAGTTTCTAGAAAATTCAAGATGAACAGTGTAGAAAATCATAGTATAGAGGTTGAAGAAGACTCGACCAGACGACGGATAGTTCACCTCCGGTTCATGTGACATGTCGCTTTTTAGCAGGTCAGATGATGTCGCCTGCATGTTCATGCAATACGCCGTTCGTTGGTGTGGATAGGTTAAGTCCGAGCTTGAGACTCAGACAAGAAGTGGCACGTATGGGAGAAGCCATGTGTCATGATTTGGCATGTTCGGGTAATGGTCTGGCAGCACCTAGTGTTGCCAGGTGCCTCATTATGGTTGGTCGGATGATTTTAATTACATAAATTAATTAATAAGGGACGGAAGTATAAAATTATAGAAAAATAGTGGAAAATTAGGGAAAAATTATGAAAAAAATAGATTGAATTTAGAGTCCAGTGATACATTTGTAAGATTCGAACTTGATTTGATGGGTGAAATAAATAGTATAATTTTTGGGAAAATATGAAAAAATAGAAAAATTTCCTGATTTCGTCCTGGGTTGACTCTAGGATATAAATGTGTCGGTTAAAGGGTATAAACACATAATTTTATGTATTATTATGTATTTATTTTGATTTCTAAAGAAATTGGTTATAGGACCCCGAGGAATTGGTCCAACAAGCTATGGAGTGATACGTGGGCTTCAAAATCTGTGAGTAGATGAAACTTTTAATACTTTGAATTTGGCATGAATCGTTGTATACGGGCTAAAAAGGATAGTTAAATAATAAATTGAAACATTGTGTGTACTATTAAGAGATATGTGACTTGCCACGTTTTAACTTCCTGTCATGCTATGTACTGCGTTGATACGATGTGTCATGCTAGAGTATGACGAATATATTGCATGAATGTGCTTTGCTATGTGTTTATATCAAGATGCATGTGATGTATTGAATGCATTCAGGTATGAGTTATGCAAAGAATATTATTTGCATAGGGTAACCTATGCAACCCTTGAGAGCTCTTCGGGCCTAGTAGTGAGGCGTGGAGGTGCCAAAAAATAAGGCTATAAGGCGGGACATGGACTATATGAGAAAAGCTGATGAATGCGAGACAAGATCCTGCAGAATGGAGACCGCTTAGTTGGAGCTACCATCACCTAACACCCCAGCATCATTAATGGAATTAGGCAACAATGTAAATGGTAAAAAGATAAACATAAAGTGCCACTGAGGGATCCTAGTAGTAATTCTGGCACCGGAAGGATTGAAAGTTATTGCCAGTCTAGTCACGATCTTACGTGAATTGATTTATTATACGTGTTGACTATGACTTGTTACTATTTTTGTATGCTTGTGTGATGTATGTGTTTGTTATATATGTTTTTCTCATTCCCTCACCTGGCAGGCTTCTACCAGATCCTTGAATCTATATTTGAACAGGATTTGTGAAACCCTGAATTTTGAGTCCTAGAAGTCCAGAAGTCAATGCAAGTGAAAAAGACCATTTTTTTCCCTAAATAAAAGGATATGTGATGGCCAAAATTAGTATGGGATGTCTAGTAATTATTTCTGGTATTAATTCCCTCTTAATTGATTCTTTATTGGTTGATAATTACCTTAGGAAATAAAAATCCTAAGTTTAAAGGGGATAATTATAGTATTTAATTATGATAATTATCTTATTTAAAATTAAACCTTTAAAGTAGGGATTTTAATCCCATAACCACCTTATATAAATAGGAAGTCAGCCACACAAAAATCTTATACAAAAACACACAAAATTCGTAAGACTTAAAAACCTTACACCACCCAATTTCTGCTGAAATTCACTGGAACTTCAAACAAGCATAACTCTCTCATCGTTTATCAGATTCCTACGAATAATAGCTTGCTGGAAATCTCTCTTCATCTTCTTTCCAATAATCTTTGGTTTTTTGTTTGAAGGTTAGTTTTTCTTTGATAAAAGTAAAATCGATATTCGGTGAAATTGCCAAAATCTTCTTGAACCTCAAAATAGCATAACTCTCTCATCCTTTGTTGGATTTTTGCGAATAATAGCTTGTTGGAAAGCTCTCTTCATACTATTTCCAGCCATATTTGTTTTTTTACAGGATTTTAGTTTTTCTTTATCGTAAGATAAGTTGAATTTCGACGGGATTAGGGTTCAAGATTGTGTGATTCTGTCTCCAATTGATTTCTGTTATTGTTTCTCTTATTCGTATGATTGTTTGGAATCTATTCAAGTTATAAAATCATGAATTCTTTCTTTGAATCTTTTTTATACATAAAATCAGTATGCCCTACCCTTGCCATATTGTTGCCTATCTTTATCAATTGATGAACCTATTGGATTCCGATCTTATTTTTTTTATTGTATAAGTTATAAACACTTAATCCCTCTTTGTTAGCATGAAATCGCAACCCTTACACCTTGCTAACATAAAATCGCAAACTATCTTGTGTTCTATTCTTAGTGCCGAAATATACATAGTTAAATTAGGTGGTAATTCAGGTTGAATCTTGTTAAGTTCTTGGCTATCATATCACACATCAAAAGGGGAGGCACCTGCGGCTTCTGACCACTGGTTTCTGATAGGTTTGGTGAGTAGAATTGGTAAAGAAATAGGGTATTAAATTGGTTATTGAGTATGCATGCTTAGTTTTGTTTTGTCTTTGCCTGGTGATACTATAGGTGGTTCGGAATTATTAAATAAAGGCAAAGAAATAGCTTCTTATTCAGAGACAAGAGAGGTAGGATTTATGCCTCATCAATTGCTCTAAAGATCCCTGTTGTTTTTTTGTTGTTTTCGATGCATACCCTTGTTATTTTTGCATGTGAATTGATTGTAGGATATATGCAAGAATTGCGGTTTGAGATATGAATCCTATAGGCTATACCAAACCCTTGAGTTAGGTTTTGAGTGCCCGAATTGCATATGATATGTGAATTGAATAAGCTAATTATGTTCTGACATGATTAAGGATACCCTGTTATGGTCTTGTGCTTGCCTATGTGTGCTTGTACATGTTTGTGTGTCAGGATCCTATTCTGATGGCCATTCGGGGTAAGCGTTGATGCTCCTTTGGAGAAGGGAGGCTCTTACTGGTATGGGAGTTGTATGGGTGGCAAACCCCAGCATGCGCGTGCTAGATGTCTAGTCCTTGTGTGGCTAGAAGTCTTATCCTTGTGTGGCAGGATACCCTTGTCCTTGTGTGGTAGGATGAATAGGCTTACTGATTAGCTTGTATGCTAACCTTTTACCCTTTGTGTAGTAAGCCTTGGACAATACAGGTGGAAGGGGATGGCCTTTCTTTTTCCTATTGCCGAGAGCAATCTGATGAGTTTTACCTGCCTGTGTGCTTCTGATTTTCGGAAGTGTTTGCAGTCCACCCTCAGCTTTAGTTTCAGCCCTATCCCTTTGATTGATTTTTGAATTGCGTGATACCCATAGATGTGCAGGAATGATCTAATGTTGTTCGGGAGATTTATGTTTAAGATTTCTGTAGATCTTATGATGTTGTGACCCTATTGAGATTCTTGTAATCTCATCCTATTGTACTCACCATTTTTCAGGCTTAGGTACATCCACTGTCTGTGGTACTAGTGTGTGAGATCAAGGCTGCACGGCAGGGCGATATCACATCACATTAGCATACATGTTCCTTGATTGCTTGCGCATATAACATGAATTATGATTGGACTATTTTTCTGGTTTTCAAGGTTCCTCCTTAACTTGTTTCTATTTTTTTTTTGAATTAACTTACTGGATGTTTGGATCTTTGTGAGACTTGTGAGTTGTGGATTCATTGATTTTATTTAAAGACTTCCGCTGCTATTTTATTCACTCCGTATGATACCAGAATATATGTTCAATATCATGCTCCAATAACTAATGAACATAATGAATGTACATGCTAAAAATCGAGAATTTGATAAGTAAGCCTTGTGGAATTCAGATACGTCCTGGTTCTTGAGCTTGTCTAAGTTTCATGGCGGTAATGGCCCTAATCGGAGCAATTAATAATAGGTTAGGATTTGGGGTTGTTACAGGATTGGATATGATTGTGGTTTCTCTCCAGAAAGGCAGGCAGTCGGGAATAAATGCAAGACAAGCTTAGGATTTTCTTATGAGTTCTAGTATACTATGTACATGGTATGTTATTCTCCTAGTCTTCATTTATGTTATATTATAAATAGAAAACCAAAATAAGAAAAAATTAAATACAAAATCCGTGTTTGAGTTCCTGATAGTGTCTAATCCCACTGCAGCTGTCTGTAACCCAATGTCTCTCGAACGACACCATTTATTCTTATTTATATCCATTGTTTGTCTTTTTGATAGTTATTCGTAATACTATTTCCGCTATTAAATTTTCTTCTAGCCTTGTAGGCTTGCTATGTGTGCTGCGGTGTATTTCAGTATCGTATTATTGCACGAAATTTTGGGTTCCAGGTGTGAAAATTTGGACTAATAATACGAAACCCGATTAATTGATCTAATACAACTAACGGATTTGGTCATCTTAAGTTACGGAGTGGATTGTCTTTAGTTATGTATAGATACCCACGAACCTATTGCTAATAAAGATGGATTTGATTAGCAATTGATTCATAAAAATTTTATATGAGGTTATGATCCGTAGGCATACATGTATCGATAGATAGTCACACAAATAGATTGTCATTTTCTTTTAAAATTCTCCCATCACTCTGAATATGACTCTGTAAATGAATATAGATATCAATCAAGGTGCGCTTCCATTGCATTTATTTCATTATATTGAATCTCGATTCATGGTTCCATATAGCATAATATGTTATGGCATACTTGTAAACCATGCCTAGTTGTCACAAGCTCCGCTTTAATAACCGAGAAAGCGATGAATGTAATAGTGGACCAAAGCTCTATATACTCATTTAATTTTTTTTTAAAAAAATCAAGCTTTCACAGGTAGATCCAATAAAATAAATACGTAAAAGTATAAAATAGTACCGGCGTTTGATTCGGGATGAAACTCCAATTTTGTTTTGAAGGAAGAAGATATATAACAAAATAATTATTAATATTTCAAATATTTTTACTAAGCATGCGACTTTTGATTTAGGATATTAGAAATCCTGGTCTTCTCATAAAAACATAAAATATTATTTTAAAATTTAATATTAAACAAATTTATTTGTCATTATATAAAATTAAATTTTAGTATTATATACTTAATTTAATAAATTGTATTTATTTAATTTTGGTTTCTTAAGTTCCAGCTGTGTGTTCGTTCTCTGATAAATTCTCCAGAAAGAAAACTTGCAAAAGTTTCCCGCTATTTTATACTCCGAATTCAATTTCAGTACACCCATTTGAAGGCAAACCCTAATTTCCCTCTCATCATTTACTCTATCTTTTGCTGTATTAAACTTCATGTGTATTTATTTGCAGTCTTTTCTTTTCTTTCGTTGTTACTTGTGATTATACGATTAATTTCAGCGAAAGGCGAAAACTTGTTGCGCACTTTTGATGGAGGATAATACTTGTAACTCTGGGTCGGATTCGGATGATAGCGGTAGCCTCGAGGATTCCAGTGTTGCTTGGCTTTGGGTGATCGAATACCTTGCGAGCTTCCCCCATGTAAACCCTTTAATCTTACATGGTATGTCTCCCGCATGCTTCTATTGCTTCAATTTCACATGATAGTCTCGTGGGTTATGGGTCTGACTGCCTCGAAATATAAGAGGGTTTGGTGAACTTATGCTTCGCGGACTCGTAGATTTAATTGAGGCGGCTCCGGAATTACCTGATGACTTGGGGAAGAACACGAAGGAAATGGTGGCTTTGCGGTGTTTGGAGCATTTGTTTTCCGGTACCGTTGGGAAATTAAACCAAGCCATTCCTGGTGCATCAGATCAAAGAGTTTCATTCAACTTGTCTGACAGCTGTGAAGATGTACTCCAATCCATTCTGCATGAGGTACTGTTCCCTGTCCACGGCCCTTTTGAGTTATGAACAAGGAAAAATGTTTTTGACGTAATGGACTATCTGAATATCTTGATTTCGATTGGATTTCGTATTGTTTTGATAAAACGTGCGGTTCTCTTTTGTCAGATTTCAGTATCAGATATGAAAGAAGCAGGACTGGAAGTGTGGAAATGGAACATTCACCCTTTTATTGCTCATAAAAGAACTTCCACACCTCTCTGTGCTTTGGAGCAGGTAAGTCGTGATTCCTTGATAGTTTAAGTTCCTTTCTTCATGAAAAGCTAATTAAATTTTTCAATGGTCATTACACTTTTGGAGTTATAAATCTTTTGTTGTTTACAAACAGTTGAAAAATGAGCTTCTTCATGGCACCCATCCACACACTACTTCCTTGATGAAACCCAGTGGACTTGGCCTCAGAATTTATAATACGGATGGAAATCATGTAGGTTGTGGTGAAACTGATGCTCTTACAGGGAGGCATGATCATTTGAGTGGGACTAGTAATGAGATTATGGGACCAGAAGAGAGTGACCCTACGCTGGCAATTGAAAAAGAAAATGTAGTCAACGGTGCTTCACATAACACAAATTTATGTGTGACAACGGAAAGAAGCCTTATCCCTCAGCCAACTAAAAATGGGTATGTATTAGGCGATTGTGTACATAATAAAGATTTATTCATGTTGCCAGAAAAGAGCTCTACAGTTGTGTTGACTGAAAACGTGAATCTACCTGTGAGAAATGATGTACAAGCCGGATATGCATGTACGGTACTGGAAGAGGGCTGTACTATGCCAATTGAAAATGGAAACGAACTCTTAGGAGATGATCTATGTGAGATAGGTTTATCTAAAGTGCCAGGAAAAGATGTTTCTCATAAGCATCATCAAAAAGAGGATATAGTAGTTGAAGAAGATTCACATATCAGAGAACTATTATGTCTTAAGAGGGTTAGAAGTAATTTGACTATAGACAATCATGCTGAAGAATTCCATAGAAATCAAGAACATAGGAAAAATGATGATCCTCTTTATTCAAATATGAAGAGGATTAAGCATGATGCATCATGTTCAGATCACTCTTTAGAGAAAATTTCAATTCCTGTATGTGATAAGGATTATTCTGAAATAATGGCTGTGGGTACTGAAAAAGAGGTTTATGTGGAGAAGGAATTTCCAGCAGAAGTATGTGAAGTTAGTAGGTCTTCAGAGGACGGTAATCATGAAAATGTTTCTGATAGAACTGGATGGAAACATGATGACAGTGGTGTTGAAGGGTTCCAGTGTGACAAAAGTGAGACTTCCCATAAAACTACAATGATGCCACGAGATCCACCTGAAAATGGACTCCAAAATATTTTGGTGAATGAAGATCCTGGACCATCAAATTGTGCTACCTCTGTTGGAATGCGTCAAAATCTCGCCCCTGGTGAAGCTAAAGATATTACCCATTGTTGCACACTAAGTTCACCAAATTTTGGATCGTTCAATGGTTTTCACAAGAAGATTAATGATGATGAAGTGGAAGCTGATGTGAAGCATCTTTGTGATGAAGATGCATCAAGAGAAGATAATGAGTATGATCAGAGGGTTGATGTTATCTTGAAGAAGAATCTTTTTCTAAGCTCGTGTCCACAGAGTATGGATTCCCAGGAAACAGCTAATTGGACAGGGAAAAATCTCTGCGTGAAATGTAACAAAGATGGTAGCGTTTTAGTATGTGCTGCCAATGATTGTCCATTGGTGGTTCATGAGAGCTGTTTAGCTTCCACTGTGGAATTTGATGAGCTAGGGAACTTTTACTGCCCTTTTTGTGCATATTCTTTTTCTGTTTCAGAGTACGTCCAAACTAAGAAGGAAACCTTCTCAGCAAGGAAGTCCCTGGCAGCATTCCTTCTCAAGGGTTTGGAGCCTAAGCAGACAAATCCTGCTGTTTAACATCTGAATGCAGAGGATAAAAGGAAACGCTTTGATGATTTTCTTTTAAGGGAATCTGAGCTACTTCATGGGTAAACTTACCTTGATCTGAGATGATTTTGGCTGTTAGTTTTGTGAGGGATTCAAGTTTGAACCTTAGTCTCACTCCGAGATGCAGTCGAAGACTTTGCAACATTTATAAGGAATACTGTCGCTGCTTTTGACATATACATGAAAAAATGGGCAACTAGTCCCATATTGTTGGTATTAGCTTGGCTATTTTGAGAGAATGTCGGATGCCTTGTGGCACACGATTCAGGCTGAGGCATCTTTTCTTGTTATGAATTATCTTGGTAAGAAAAAGGGTGTATATAACTAGCTATGTAATTCAACAACTATTTTGTATTAAAAGAATTTATGCAAAGCTCTACAACTATTTAAATCATACACAACATTGCAAGTGAACTTTAGGGTTTTTTCTTCTTTTTTTTTCAAAAAACTGTCATAGAAAAATATAACTTTTACACTCCTGCACAAAACTCTAGCAAGAACATTAAATTTGTAACTAAAAATTAGTCGAAATGTGTATTAGCAACAAGTAATCAATCATGTGGAGATTATAAGATCCAAATCATTATTTGTGAAATACAAAATAATGTGCAAAATCCCTTTTGCACCCTACGGATTAAATACTGAGGCTTTGAATACTGCGAATTTAATGACTTCCCATTTTACGAAAAAAGTAAAATATCACTGCAAAAAAGTATTTTTCTGCTGCTGAGATTCAAAAGTAAAAAAAGAAGCAATCGTTGCCCACACTTCGCTGCTGAGATTCAAGCATGCACGATATAGGAAGCTCTTCTGTTCTGCTGTTGAACATTATCCATATTCTCTTTATGATAGCTAAAGCTGCATTCTTTGCCTATCTCTGTGGTTATAAAGCTGGCCAATTAATTGGCATGTGAATCATGGCAGTATTGATTCCTAGGACTGTGTCCTGCTGGCCGATGTTCTTAGAAGGTTAGAGGGAATCACTGGTTTTGTTCATTCTGTTTAAAACAGTCATTCATTTTGTTCTTGGTAAGCATTGTTGTGGCAGCCCAAAGTCTTTCTTCAGGTCACCAAGTTGTCGTCTCCAAGGGTCATTGTGCAACTTATAGTGCAGAACCTTATCAACAAAACATCAAAGGAGTGGTCAGAAAAGTTAACCTTTGTAAATGCAAACCCATGAAAGCACATGCAAAAGTACAAAAATCCCAGTAGTTTGTCCTCCACAACATATAGAAAGGAACATCTTGCAATTATTCCAGTAAACAATACAACATCTTGAGAATTTAAAAAATAATAATAAAAAAAATAGAAATAGAAATAGAAACTGCTACTATTGTTACTATTACTATCCAAAATATGCTCTACTAGTGAAGGGTCCATAAATTGGTAAAGATCATTCATACAGCAGTACACAGGAGATTAAAAAATAAAAATAAAAATTTCAACTTTTACTGGGGAGATCTTCAACATGGAACTCACTTTCTTCAAAAACAGGCCTGGTTTTCTATTATATAGGATAAGGTTTAAAATGTATTTAGGTACCATGGCTCTCATTTTGTAAGCCTGGCCTTGCAAACTGAACGGGAAGAATGATACTATTTTCACCGCAAACTTCAAAAACACAATCCTGGCGATGGGCGACAACATTTTTTGGATTTTAACTTGGCTCATATTCAATTAATTTTCCTCAATCCATGAGAGGAAGATTATCAAGTTTCTTGACTGCATCTGACAAATATAATTGCATAGCTTCACAGTAATTGGTTGACGTTCAGCAGCTAAATGAATAGCTACTATTGATTTTCCAAACAGCAGTTGCCAATCAAAGTTTTTCTAGTCAGATATATAACACCTCAAACTGGTGCAAAAGAACAGAAACCGTTGCTGGCTTGTAGGTTATCTTTACTCCATTTGAATTCATAAAAACTACAACTAGTTCTTTCTATAGGCCTCAGAACCTAACAGTCTAGGCTTCCTTGTCAAAATCAAGATGTCTCAATACTTGTTTCTGAGAAAAGAGAGCCGGGAACCATAGCGCAAAAAGGAACATAGGAACTAATTTATGGCACCCACCAGTTTGAGCACAGTCCGAAATATCTGCACTCACAAAAGAACATACCTGTAGAAAAGTGGTGAAGACATCATCTTCATTTAATTGCAATAATTGTACGGCCCAATCCTCCACATGGCCAAAAGCAATCTTTTGTCTTTGAGCTTCAAGCAACATGGAATCACGGTACAAAAACCTTTGCCAGATATTTTGTACATTTGTAAACTTATATTCTATTTCAGTAGCACTGAATCCCTAGAGCCATAAAAGCATCCATACAGAGTTAAATTTAAGTTTCGTAGGACAAATTTCACCAAGAGAAGCATAGAACACAGACACAAGTACCTGTAAAATCTTAACCAAATTTGGGATTTCGTCTTCACGAATCCTAACAGCAAAGCTTTCATAGTTGAGCACATTCTCATACGGTAGGAAGATCCCATCCTAAGCACCGGAAGTCAAGAATGGATAAGAACACCAAGTTGCTACAATATGAGTGACATGAGTTGCAATACTCGAAAATCATGATTCTGAGTAAATGAAACAAATGGCCTCCAGCTCCTCGAGAACCAATAAAAATAGGAATTCCTACTCAATCACCTCCTGACACAATAAACTTGGTAGCTGATAGGTTCTAAAGACGATAAAAGGGAATATCATGGTTTTAAGAAACAGTTCTTCTAGAAGGTAACGTATAATCACAAGTTGCAATATCATGATCCTGATAATTCTGAAATTTTCATTTCCTAGATACCAAAAAGCTGCAAATTAATCCATAGAACGCCAAGATGTCTAGTTATTTCATCCAGTGACTATAATTAAGGAAAATAATATTCAGCCTGCCATTTTGATTGCTTTGTTCTAACCAAAACACAACCTTGACATTAAACATTGTAAGTTAAACAAATTATCAATAACGAAACCCCCTCAATCATTGCCTGATAAATATTACACACACAAAAAGAGTCTATCCAAATGAAGTTTCCCTTTCTTTCTCTTCAAACAAAATACCTCTTTTGATTCACGATATAAAGATCTTCAGAATATGGGATACCAAGGAACTTCAAAGTCACACTACACCCATTTTTAGATCATGTTAGGGTCAAAAAGGAGGAAATAGATCCCATCATTTTCTCAATAATTGGTCAGGCTCAACAAACTACTTGTTTTATTATGAGTTTGTAGAAGCGCAGCAATTTCAAAGCCCATGGAGTTTGTAAATGATAAGTCTCAGAATCAATATGTGTACAAGAGGATTAACCATGTGGGCAATGCAAGCAGAGGCACAGGGAAGAACCCAGAATCCAACTAATCGATCAGCCTATGTGGCTGTTACAGTTAGCAGAATTACTATATTGAAAAAGGTTATTTAGCCTGGTTCTACGAGCTGCGAAAAGAAGGTAGTTATGGGTTTGTTACAAGAATTAGACAGGGATACAGTATAGATGAAGGGGACATGACCTTGCTAGTACACTTTTTGGAGTAGGGGAGAGAGTTGCCTTTTGAGTTTTCCATTTATGGATATTTGAATGAGAAATGCCTGAATCCTACTGTGTGAATAAGTAGTTTGGCAGTCTAACCCATTTTAAAGTGGCCATCAAAGGAAGGCTTGGAGAAGTAGAGGAACCAATCAATAAATTTTGCAGGGAATACAGCATCGATAAGATGATCTCTAAGGTTACTCTTTTTTTTTTCCTTTTAGAAGACAGATTGACAGCTTGATTCCTAGGTTGTCAGGGTTCATGACTTCCAAGTTTCAAATGGACTATATAGTGTCCAATGCATAGTCTATTAAAGATAAGTAAAGCAGCGATTAGGGGCTCCATGCTAAGTATCTTTAATCATATTTTTTTTTCACTTTTCATTTGGCCTAGATAATAACCATGCATAATCTATTAAAGTTGAAATAACATAGTGATTACAGGTTCCACACTACCTTTAATCGTGTCTGACATTATGATGATGGAAAGCAGTTAAAATTATTTTGAGAGAGTAACAAATTGAGAATCAAAAGATCTTATGGTTCTCAACATGTGGAAAAACATAGAAACTTGATAGCTCTTTCAAATATTGACAAGTTATCCATAACATCTACTCTAGAATTTTCCATAGGAGAAGAAGCATTGTCAGTGCGGATGAAACTTGGTGTTTGATGTGCAAAATGGAGAATGAAGCCACTGGTCTACTTATTATTGCACTGCAGATGAACTTGATTAGTATGGTCATAGATTATGGATTGGTAGGGAATCAAATGGGCAATACCTGGAAATATGGAAGAAATTGTGATGCAGTGGAGTTGTTTTGTTGTAGGAGAATGACAAAAGAAGATCTGGACTGCACTACTTTTTTGCACAGTTAGCACATTTAGACAAAAGGAGTTAAGTCATATTCAGGAAGGACCAGATCATTGATATTAATGTTATTGTAGATTGAATTTGTGATAAGATTGCAGTAATGATAAAAGTTAAATGGCCAAGCTGTTCCCTGTAATGGCACAGACATCTACAGATGCCCTAAAACAGTCAAAGACTGAGAACCTTGATACTTTATGCACATGCCTCCGCTATGTTTTGTTTCTGTTTCTCAATGTAAATCATCTTATGTTTTATGGTGTGCTCTTATGTGTTTTTTGACCTTTTCTGTAACTGGATACAGGCCACCCTCCGGCTGGCCTCCTCCCTATTTTGCCTCTTCTTAATAATATCCTAGTATTTTATCAAGAAAAATAACCTTTAGGAATTTCAGATAAACTTAAAGCTTAAATATCCACAATAAACCATAAACCTTGAGCATTTCATACTTCTTCATTGAAGGCACTGGCTGACAATCAGCAGGCACCTTCTGATAATATAAAGCAAACATACTAAGATTATCAAGGCATGGAAAACTATACCTGAATGACCACAGGAATGCATCCTTGCAAAATACTATCTTCCATGCGACCACTCCAACCATCTCCAGGCAACACACCGCAAAAAACAGAACTAGCTAAATCTTCATGATAGTTATCGGAACGTAATGGAGTCACAACAACATTTTCTGAATGTTGTTTCCCTAGCTTCCCATCTTTGTCAGGGCTTGATCCAAACTCTTCTCCTAGTTTTTGTCTGATGCCCATGCTATACCTGCACAAGTACCAACAGAAAATCTATAATCTAAAACTAAAACAATTAAGGACCACAGCATGAGGACTGGTGAAATGGAAGCCAGGCCCACAACCAACAAAACTGGCTATTTAATGATGTCAACAGGTGATTTAAATTATAATCAGCACTTACGGCGGAGGTAAAATCTTGTTAATCTGTTGATTAGTCATCTGTCTTTTGTAAATTCTTATCTTCAATAAATCAGCATTTACAGGTAGCAACAGAAAGAAATTGAGAAAAACAACACAGAAAGATGATAAGATTATTGGTTCAGTGCAGTATTCGGTCCCTTAAGTCATCTTTGGCTCACTTATTCCTTGATTGAAGTCAAGGCATCAGATGCACCATCACTGCGGCAAGAATGACACGGTTAGCCCTAGCAGATTAACAACCAGTTATTTTAGTGCACATGATTGTCCAATTGGAAAACATTCATACCAGGACTTGAGTTACAGCTATTCAGAATTGTCATTTAATACAATTCTTCTGTGATATTGAGATAAAGATAATCTTCAATTTAGTTGCTGGATATAGTCAGCAGCAATAACTGATGCTAACAATACCATTAATTTAGCTCGGTGAGTATTTCTGACATTCAGATTTCTACATCAGTAAAACGTTTCACTGGAATATGTTAAAGACTGGCACTGCCATACCCACCGAGGTTGAGGGACTGACAAAGTCTAGGTCAAAGACTATAATTGCCAAAAATGCTATAAAACATAGAATTATGTGCCTCTGGGTGGTCTATCCACATTTCTTTACCAATATTGTTTGGCCTTTTCAGTTAGATTTACTTACGAATCTTCTGGTCTTCCATTTGCATATGCTGGTCCAAGATTTCCATTGAAGTAGAACAATGTCTTTCGTTTCTCAAGAAGCCTGACATTAATTAAAATGACTCCAGCTTAAAACTGTCTGAAAGCATGTTCATATTGTTCAACCAAGAATGGGAAAAGAAATCAGACATCTACCTAGCCCAAAGTTTACTGCTCAGGGTAACAACATCAGGTATTTTCCAAGCAGGAAGCACAAGATCTTTATGAGGATCAAAACACGGATGGTTGCCTCTTCTATTCGAAGAAATTGTATCCCAGTTATCAGCCCAATAGGCTGTTGTAGAATGGTTATGCTTTGAATTTGTATTACCCCAGTGAACCAACATCATGCTATTCCATATCTCCTTGGGAGCATAGCAAGCACCTTCATCCCATGAAAAAAACTGCCTTGAGATAAAAAGATCCAATCATTAGAATATATGGGAAAAAGCTTATTTACCAGCAAAAGACTGTATTGCTTTTCTTGTGTCACCATAAGTAAAAAAAAAAAAACCTTTTACTCGTTGATACCATACCCAGATATGATCTCTTCCCATTGAACGGTTCCAATAAGGGTAATCCTTGACAATGTAATCATATGCCATCCTGTAATATTCCAGAGTGAGAGAGCTCCTCAAGCCCATATGTTCCTAAAATCAGCAAACGTCACATAACAGGAAGGGAAAATTAAACCATGTTTCAAATAAAATGCCATGCCGATGCAAATCATGAGAAATTTGAAACAAATTTTTGTATACTAATATAACAAATTTTCATTATTGGAGTGCACCAGAAGGCTCAAGCACTTTGGATGAAGCATCAGATTGAACCTATGCACCATAACAATGTCTTAACAAACATCAAGCAGCCAGAAAGGCGAGAGTATCTCCCACAATTTCATCAAATATTCTAACTTTTCCCTGATACTTGGGCTCAGATATCAATCAACTTTGGTGTTTTTCCTACTGGTAATATATACTTCAGAAAGACAGCAGGTCAAATATTATAAGTAGTTAACATATTTTATAATTTAATTTAATGTTAAGCTCACTACTAAGCCCCAAATCAAATACGTGTATCAGATAAGGCCCAAGATGGAGGCACAGAATATTCCTGAGGATGGCCCCATGAGGCGGCAGAACTGTCCAAGAATATTGAGCATACAGCAGGGCACTGAATAGCACTAGTACAGGTTACATATAGGAGGACAGAGGATCAAAGTAGGACAGCTTGTTTCTTTTTTCGTAATAGCAGGGTTTAGGAGAGTCAGCAGTCTCTCGAATTAATGGCCTTGTACCATTCTCCCTCCAACTAAATAATATTCCTTGTTGCTTTCCCTTTTCGGTGAATCATTTTCTTGTTTATCTTTAGCTCATACAAAACAAGTTGGGATCTTAACATTCAACTTTACATAATTTTTCCTATTTCTTTGATTAGCCGTAAAGAATGAAAAATTTTGTCATTTTTTGTTATGCTAAACATCCCATGTTTACTTCTAGATAGATATAATAATGAAGGAAAAATTTTAGATAAAGAAATATCAAGAAGGGGAGGAGATATGAAATTATTTATAAGGCTCTCTCTTTTTTCCATTCACATACTTTGCTCAGCATCCTTTTTCAGAGAGTGTCATATTTCAGACCTCTCACTATTAGTGGAACCTCTTATATATGGCATCTTGGACATTATTCAGAATCTCTATAGTTAAAAATAATAAACAGTCCTCTCAATCTTTTTACGAAACATTTTGCTTTAGATCACTAATCCTTTTTTACCAAATAATTTTTCTGGTCTCTCAATAGCACTAGCAAACAAGCCACAGCTCACATGTCTAAGATGAATATAGCAAAATTTACAAACACAGAAAAGAAAGACATCTTTCCCTGCTATTATTTTCTTCATTCATATTCAACCATGAAGTGAGCCAAATCACCCTCCCAAGCACAAGTAATCACCAAATCTCATTTGAGGAATAAATTGAATTTGACCTTAATGCAATGAAAAGTGAATGCTGCATATATTTGGGAATGGAATACTATAACGTGTTAGTTGAGCAATCGTACAACCAATGGGCTTGTATTGCAGTCATTCCCTAGAAATCCTAATAGGTAAAGAGGGTTGAAGTCTCAATTTTAGCATTTTATCTTGAATATCTGGTCTCTCTCTATATATATAATAAATAAATAAAAATTATTGGAGCGGCCAGATCCCAATGTTAGTAAAAAATAAAAAGCTTGAAAATATAAGTAGAGAAACAAAAGGGTTATTTGCTAGTAATGCGAATTTGAAAATCTTGAGAATTTTACAAGCAAAAACTTTTAGAAGAAACCCACACACTGTAAGCATGCATGTAACAAAAGTGTCAGTGATTGTATACGTAACAACCTTTTAGAAGAAACTACAAGTTATTTACTCTAGGTCTAAAGATATGCTGATTTAAGGAAGTAAAATAAGCAGTTATGTTTAAAAGACAAGTTGTTTAACTCTTAGTATTGATCTAAATAGAATGGGCTAGCTCATTAGAATTGAGCCGTTCATTCCCACACTATATAGATTGGATCGTTAGAAAGTTCATTTCTCCACTATTACATACGGTGAGGGAAGTCATAGAAAGTACACTAAGCAATTTAAGAGCAGAGGTTGCCTGAGGTTGTTAGGGTCAACGAAGCCTTTGAACAGTAATCTGATTATAGTCTCTGCAACACTCTCTTTTAATTTCTATATTCCAGATTTTCAGGGTTTTGATCGTATCATAGCAATAAAATTACGACTAAACATGGATAAATCGGAAGCTAAAAGTAAAGCTTGAAAACTGAAACCGTAGCTGACAACAAGGTTCAAAATCTTCTTTATCTTTTCTAAAAAATAGGAAGGAAAAGAACAGAGTCTTTATCATCACCACAAACTAGAGATGGTAAAAGTGAAACCACAGGTTAACAAAGTAGCATAATACAAAGAAAACAAAGTGGATACATGTTATGAATATTATCTTTTTGTCATTTTAAGATGAGCACCTAGAGCTAACGTTTATCTTTGCTCCTCAGGTAAAAGTAAGCATACTGAAAATAGAGGGGTGCATAAGAGCACTTGGAAAACTTACCTGCATACTCAGGTGGGGTGCATCATCTGCACGTGTTATAATGCATGAATCAAGAACAGGAACAAAGAAAAAGTCTGCCTCTTCACCATTTAATGTACGATGAGGACTGGCTAACAGACTTTCATAGAGTGACATCTGCCAGCAAGTGTTAGAATATTAACAGCTAGATTACATGTACTTATATTTACATGTACTTATATTACATGTTCAATAATTAATCTCAATCCAAAAATTGCACCTGGGAGCCATACAACTGATCTGTCCAGTATGTTGCATTCCTATCATCGTAGATTCTGCTTACACACTCAAACTTGAAATGTCGACCCTACAAAACGGAAAATAAGATGCAGGAAGTAGGCAAAATGTTTAATCAATTTTTAAAAATATAGCAATTGCATCATTCCTGCTTCAAAGATGTGTTTGTGCTCGTGTTTACATCAGGAATGTGTAACTGGCTTCTTCTCTTACCTCAAGGAGTAAACTGTTGAATTCTGGAGGTAAATCATAAACGTATATTAGGGGTCTTTTCTTCTTTATGAAAGCATTCAGATCCACAAGTTTCTCAGTGATGTTTTCTGCAGCAGGAACATCAAGTTGTGCAGGCCGAAGCCACTGGGGCCAATCTTTTACTGATGATACAACTGAAGGGATACTGCAATCCGTTCCATACCAGCCATTGTCACACTGAAATTTCGATATTGACATAAGTAGATAGTACAAAGATAGAAACTCTCCAATTGCTTCTATGGGAAAATATCCAGACTCACAAATAAGCATGATAGCTTTGTACTTAGTATATCAAAGATAGAAAAAAGGAAGAAGCACCCTAGACATTTGGAAAGTTTTGAGTTTGCCAGAATCTTGACAAATTACATATGTCTGAAAAGTTCCTTTCTCTACTTTGTCTGCAAGTCAAAACTGATCATGTATTTCCAATCAGATTAATGCTATGGATTTTTCTCAAGCCATCCAAGTTTTTGTTCTTCCACTTCGAATTTGTTCAAGGGTAAGATATTCCATCTACTCAAACCAAAATATACAACTTAGTAGCTAGCTATTTTCATACTGATGAGATAGAAAGGACTACAGTAGACACAATTGTTAACCAAAAAAGAGAGTAACATCAACAAAAAATCAATACAGTAAAAGGACCATCTTTACTTGCTATTCTAAAGCAGATCAAACGAAGACCTCAGAAGTAAAGAAAGAGTAGCATATTACCTCACAAAATCCACCACGGCAATGTCCATGTCCAGAGCATTGATTAACACAAACACATTGAACAGTCACTTCACAGAACCGCCCAACAAGACAATCATATTTGCAATCACATTCCTCTTTGAATTTCACCTTGCCAGCATATGCTTCACCTGGATCCACATTACACCAACCTGGTTTGCTACTATTTGTCGTATAAACATTCTCCATATCATGTTTTGCCCAATCAGACACTTTAGGAACACCAGGTACAGAAGATATGCTGAAACATAATTTGAGCTTAAAGATTTAGTGCATATGTTATAACACACAAGAGATGCCAAAACATCCCCAAATAGGATCCAACAGCACTCACTTCACTTGAAATCCACATGCTTCTGCAACAGGTCGATTAGGATATTTTGTTCCCTCTCCACAGAAGCACATAGCTCGTGTTGTGTCACAATGAGCAGAGCAAATTGAAACAACCCATCGCCCATATGGTAGCTCCGGTGTTTTAGGGTAGTTGCAATCCAAATGCTGTCTCTCAGAGCATCCTTCTCCTATTGAATCAGCACCCGTAACAACAGTGCAAATGGAAAATTGCACTGTGAGTTTTTTCTTCAATTTTTATTAGCAGTATTAACAAAAAGAAAATGTACAAACAGTGATTCAGTGCCTGAGAATGTCCTTAATCCACCGCAGCACCAATAATGGAAATTATAAAGAGACTATTATGAAGTGAGCATGTTATGTAAAGCCTTGCATTTTGTGATATCCATTATTTTTATTTTCAGCTCAGCCTACTCACTTCAACTCATGATTTCAATTTCAAATATTTTACCATTCCCCCAGGAAAAAACGTAAACCAAATGGTTCTTTCTAAAGCTTTAGAATGGGACTGCCATGCTGATGTATCGATGGTTTCTCAGAAAATAAGTTCACACCAAATATTAAATGCATTTTGTGTTTCACAATAGGTCTGAACGTATCATACTGTAAATCAGAATTAGAAACCTTGAACTTTGAGTTATCTCTACTCAGAAAATTTTAAAGAACAAAAGATATCATAAATATGTAGCCATCGGATCTATTCTATCCCACACTTCAAACATCAGAGGCCGACATTATAGTTCAATCAAAATAATAAAATAAAAAACTTATGGTCCAGAGTTTCGTAGAGAATCATATGGAAATTGCAACTAATGATGTATTGTCGTTTCTCATCCAATACACTTCCACTGCTTAAATAATTGAAACCAAGGAATAGAATATGAAGACTGACAAAAAATATGAGAATGAGGCTTTTACCAGTATATCCATGAAAGCAACGACACTCTCCTAATTCATGGTTACAAACGCCTTGACCACTACAGTCATTTTTGCAGTTCCTACCACCAATTACCTGCCAAAAGATAGTGGCATAACTCACAGGAAAAGGTATTCAAACTAGATTAGATAGCAACTTCAACCATCTATAACGGTTGATTAACGATGTCAGAAATCTAATCAGAGAAGGTAAATAGCACGAGGAGTTACTTCAACAATATCGACTGCCTTAGTAACCGTATCGCATCCTGAAAGCCATCGTCCAATCTCAGCTTTCCACGGCGCATTACGATAAGTCACTTCCCCGTGCAGGCCAGTTGGGAACTGCTTATTTAAATCCACGATTGGTCTAAAATTTTCAAAAGAATTGCGGGTGTTTCCTTCAACTTTTGATGACCAATTACCAGGGCCACAAGGATTCTGAACTCGGCGAAGACTGAAGTAATCAAAAGAAGGAACCACGGGGGTGAAGAACAGATGGACTATCGATAATAATCCCACCAGAGAAGCAACTGTGGCTATCAAAGACCATGACCATCTCCATTTCTGAAAGCCAATCACCATCCCAATAGCCCCCGTTGACCGGAGAATATCACACCCTCAATTTAGCACAAACCAATATGGCCCCCGTTGACCGGAGAACCTCCGTACAGTCGCCTATAAAATTCAAAGCGATTTTGAGACAAGCATTACAGCACAGAAAAAAGAAAGAAAATGCAGTAAACCCACAGGGATTTGTACATTAACGGCTTAACGCCGAACACAAGAATTGCAGGACATGAAGAAACACAAATGCAGGAACTATGTTGAACTGATTACAATGCTAGGAGATTCGATGACTGATGAGCAATGAACTGACCTATGATGGGATCCAAGATTTCCAAACTCTGGAGAAAAAGAGCCTCAAAACACGAAACAGCTGTGCCGGAATAAGAAAAAAGGAAAATTGCTAAATAAATAAATGGATAGGGGTGACGAGAAGGGAAAGAATGATGGCGATGGAGACAGAGACCAAAAATGCAAGACCCAGACCCAGAGTAATTAACACCCCCGAAACAGACACAACTAAGGAAATGGTTCACTGATTTCATCACAGGATTTGCTAGTTTATATATTATGCAAATGGTAAGTGCCGAGAAAGTGAGAGAAACACAGAGAGGAAGAAAGAGGAGGAAGTCAATGCAGAAGAAGCCAACGCAGAAGAAGCCAACGAACGCTCGCAGGAAAACCCAGTCGTCCATTTTTTTTATGGTTACTGTATTGTTTTTAAGTACAAATCCTCTTTGCTCTTCATTTCTTCGGCTAATTCTTGTTCCTTTTATGTGTGTTGATGTTGATTAAACATTTCTTGAGGTTCAATTATGTTGTGTTGGTGTTTTGATATTTGAGATGAGTTGTTTGGAGGCTTTTGAATTAGTCCAAGGATTGTGTTGCCATGGAATTGGCTTGAGTTTTGAGTATTGTGAGTGAGTTATGAATATTATCAGAGAAATTCTCGTGTGTTATTGTTCTTGTTTTCTGTTGTACAACCAAATATTAAAATTTTTATAATCTGTCATCTATCGTAGAGGCTCACTTCCAATAAATAGAACTCCTACCATCATATACCGAAACAAACCATACAATATTTTTTTTAAAATCCTTTCTGAAAATACTGTATAAATTTTAATTTTTTTTTAAATGGAGTATAACAAATTCATTCGAATTGGAAGTCTTAAATCAATACATGCAACAATCCACATAATCTTAATCATGCAACATAAAATGGATCCACACTTCAGTAGCCCATGTTGCAAAATGAATGCCTTAGGCATTCATCATATTAATCAATCCAATATTAAATATATAAAAATAACTTATGAATCAATATATCAAGTATACAACATCAATTAACATGCACAAAAATCAAAACACAAGAGCATGTCAAGTTTCAAAACATATCAAATGTGATAGTTCAATCTTATGACAAATCTAGAGTCTCGACTTCAAAAGAAATGCTTTATGTAAGCTAGTTCTAAAAAAAGAACAATAAAAGAGGATGAGATCTAAAAGACTTTAATAAGAGTCACCGGACCATAAATAAATTCTAAGAGAATAGAGGTATACACAAAAAGCAAAAAAAAAATAGTTGATAATCAACCCAATTTTAATTCATGCCACAACAAATGCATACAATTTAGTTCACAAATGCAATTATGCATAATACATGACTTCATAAACAATTTATGTATAAAATACAAATCCAACCCAATAGGTTTATCACATAATGCTTAAGTCACCCATCTTATTTGCATAGACTACTATGCTCAAAACCTATCAGGGTGAACCATAAATCACTTTCGAGCATTCTCTGGCTAATGAAAAGCAAATAGATCGTTGACAATTAGTTTTATGTAATTTAAAATATAAATATAAATCTTCTATTACCAACATTGTCCAAAACTAAATAGAGAAAAACAACCTATCATAGTCAATCACAAAATCAATCACATAAACACACGTGCCTCCTAAGTTAATATAAGCTCAAGCATCCTACTAAGCCACAACCAAATCAGGAAATATCACATATAAGACCAACCATATCACTCCAAGGCAACTGACTATCCCAATTGGGATCCTCATATATTTATCTCGCATTGGCCAAATGTTTATTCATCAATGATAGGTCACAACCTAGAAAACATATATATATATTCCATTAGCATAGCACCTTAGCATGTAGAGGATGATGTTCATGTCTCATGAAATATATGATTGGTACTAGTCACTTGTATGACCTCTAATAGTGTAGATATTTTTAAGAATAAAAAGATTTGTCATTAGCAGAGCTATTTTAACCATCCTTAAAATGGTTAAGTTTTGGTAATGTTAATGCCATAAGTTTATAGTCCGATTTTGAGACTTTATCCCTCCGAGTGCCTAGTCAGCGAGACTGTTAAGCGAGAGTGATCGATTTTGACCAGTTTGACCAGTGACTTGACCATTGACTAGTGAGTTGACCTTTTGACCCGAGAGTGACCTTAGGGTGGACACAGTCATAGAAAGCCTAGGTGTGCGTCTAGGCGTCTTAGCGAGGGGCCTAGGTTGAGTGTCGAGATTTGAGTCAGTGGAAATCAAGATTGGCCAATTCCGAGTATGTTTTGAGTGACCGGAGCTTTTGAGCCGAAAAACCCGTTTTGGGCCCGTTAGTTATTATCCGAGTTAGATTATCCATTTTTCAGCCTAATTGATTATTTAAACCTATTTTTGTTGTTTACTAGTTTTAAAACCCATTTTGGCGCACACGTGGCATATTAGGCTTTTAAAACATTTTAGTCGGGTATTTTCAAGATTTTTGGCCCAAGGTATTTACCCAACACTTAAATTTTCTAAGTGTTGGAATCAGCCAACAACCCATTCTCTCCCTCTTTTCTCTCTCCCATTTTCCCTCCTGATAACACCATTTAAAATCTGTTGATTTTCTTCCAACGAAAATCACCGAGCATCAACCTTAACCACTTTCCTAACGTTCCCCAGCCGATTTCCACTATTAATTGTCGATCACGGAACCACAATCTGTTGTTCTTTGCATTTAGGGCATTTTATGGAGATTTTGTGGTAAGTGCTCTAAATCTTTATTTCTTTCATCGACTTTTGGTTCTGATAGTCTCCTTTCATTGTTGCTAAGTTGGTTTGATGGTTTTGATCTGTTGAAAATGTCCTTTAATCCGTGGGTGAGTATTTTTCAATTCAGTAACATTTTCGATAATTTCAGGTGTTTTGTGATTTTGATGGAATTGTCGATTCTGTGCAATTCTGATGCTTATTTGTGTGTTGTGGAGTGTGTTTGTAGATTGAGAAACCCAATTGTGTGATTGAGTGTGCTTGAGTGTCGATTCGGAATCGTGTGTGGCTTGTGCGAGGTTTTAACGTTTCGCCCGTTGGTTGGTTTTTCGAAATCCTAAGTTGCAAGCATATTGTTAGTGTGAGATGTGTGTTAGTGAGCATGTTGTAGGGTTCATTTTTCAATTTCAAGTCCTTTGGTTGTTTTTTTCGGTTTTGATGCTTATGTGTTTATGGTTCGATTTGTGTGTTTAGGCAGTGTTGGTGTGGTCGATAAGGGAAAAGATATTGTCGGTAAGTTTTTCATGCATCAAAAGGAGCATATAGTGCATCTAAGGACAGTGTTGGACATACTTAGAGCTCAGCAGTTGTATGCCAAGTTTTCTAAGTGCGAGTTTTGGTTTAGCGAGGTTAGCTTCTTGGGGCATGTGGTTTCAGCTAGAGGAGTGCTAGTGGACCCCAAGAAGATAGAGGCGGTAGTGTCATGGGAGCAGCCCCCTAGTGTCATAGAGATCTGTAGCTTCCTCAATTTTGCAGGCTACTGCAGGTGGTTCATGGAGAACTTCTCTGTGTTGGAAAGCCCCTAGACGTGTTTGACAAATAAGGGCGTTTTGTTCGTGAGGACTGAGAAGTGTGAGCAGAGTTTTCAGGACCTGAAATCCAGGTTAGTGTCAACTTTAGTCCTTACCTTGCCAGTTAATGGTAAAGGGTATGTAGTGTTCAATGATGCTTTGAGATGGGGCTTGGGGTATATTGATGCAAGAAGGAAAGGTAGTGGCATGTGCATACAAACAATTGAGGCCGCAAGAGAGCATCTAGAGTCCAACTTGACAGTGATGAGTCCGGAACGTTGATTGCACAGTTGGTTGTTAAACCATCAATGCTAGATGATATTCGGGCCAAGCAGCTTGAGGATTCAATATTGGTCCGAGTGAGACGGTAGTTAGAGGGTGATGGTAGCGGTGTCATTACAATTAGTGAGTATCGAGTCAGAGATGACAACATTTTGGTTTTTCGAGACTGAGTGTGCATTCCAGATGATGAGGGGTTGAGATAGCTGGTTTTGACAGAAGCATATAACTTGACGTTTTTTATTCACCCTGGCAGTACCAAGATGTATCGAGACTTACGAGAGTAATATTGATAGTCCGGGATGAAGAGGCACATTGCAGAGTTTGTGGCTAGGTGTTTGGTATGCCAGTAGGTCAAAGTAGAGCACTAGAGACCCACAGTACTACTTCAGTCACTACCCATTCTGGAGTGGAAATGGGAACACGTGACGATGACTTCATTGTTGGATTATCGAGATCTTAGTGAGGTTATGACACGGTGTGGGTGATAGTGGACAAACTGACCAAGTTTGCACACTTTCTCCCTATCAGAGTGACAGATACACTAGAGAGATTGGCATCGAGGTACATGGATGAGATTGGAAGGTTATATGGAGTCCTAATATCTATCGTATCGGATCGAGATCCAAGGTTCATGTCCCAATTTTGGGGGAAATTTCACAGTACATTGGGTACCAGGTTGAATTTTAGCACAGTTTTCCACCCACAGATAGATGGGCAATCAGAGAGGACGATTCAGATTTTAGAGGATATGCTTCGTTCTTATACATTAGACAGGTAGATCACTTGGGACCGTTGCCTATCGTTAGCTGAGTTAACGTACAACAACAGCTTCCAGGTTTCCATAGTTATGGCACCGTACGAGGCTTTGTATGGTAGGCGGTGTCATACACCCTTGTGTTGGGATAAGGTAGGTGAGAGGAAGCTGGATAGTCCCAAGATGATTGAGTAGGCGACAAAGCAGTTAGCTTTGATCAGACAGCGATTGAGGACAACTCAAGATAGACAACAGAATTATTCAGATAATTGTCGGCTAGATCTTGAGTTTGAGGTTTGGGATATGTTGTTTCTGAAGGTCGCACCTTGGAAAGGTGTGATTCGGTTTCAGCAGCATGGCAAGTTGGCATTGAGGTATATCGATCTGTACGCTATCACCGAGAGGATTGGACCAGTGGTGTACAAACTTGATTTTTCGTCGGACTTGGAGAGGATCCATAGTGTATTCCATGTTTCAGTGCTGAGAAAATACATTAGAGATCCTTCTCACTTTTTGGAGACACTACTGGTGGAGATAGCCAACGATTTGTCGTATTCAACTCAGCCAGTTGTGATTGTGGATAGTGTTGTGAGACAGCTTTGGTGTCATAGTGTTCTGATGGTTAAGGTGGTTTGGCATTGTGACAAATATGAGGAGATGACTTGGGAGACCAAGCAGTTGATGAGAGAGTAGTACCCGTAGTTGTTTGAGGCATATGGTAAGTGAGTTTTGAGAATGAAATTCTTATAAGAAGGGGAGGATGTGAGATCTCATCCCTCCGAGTGCCTAGTCAATAATACCATTCAGCGAGAGTGATCGATTTTGACCAGTTTGACTAATGAGTTGAGCTTTGATCAATGAGTTGAGCTTTGACCACTGAGTTGACCGTTGACCCGAGAGTGACCCTTAGGGTGGACATAGTCATGGAAAGCTTAGGTGTGCGTCTAGGCATCTTAGAGAGTGGTCTAGGTCGAGTGTCAAGGTTTTGAGTCAGTGGAAATCGTGATTCGCCGATTCCGGGTAAGTTTTGAGTGACCGAGGCTTTTGGGCTAAAATATCGGTTTTGGGCCCGTTAGTTATTTTCTGGGCCTGATTATCTATTTTTTAGCTCAATTGATTATTTAAACCTATTTTTTATGTTTATTGGTTTTCAAACTTGTTTTGGCCCACTCGGGACATATCAGGCTTTCAAAACATTTTAATCGGGTCTTTCCAAGATTTTGGGCTCATGATATAAATACCCAACTCGACCCAACACTTAAATTTTCTAAGTGTCGGAATCAGCTAGCAACCCATTCTCTCCCTCTTCTCTCCTTCTTTTCCCTCTCTAGTTTTCCCTCCCGATAATACAGTTCAAAATTTGTCGATTTTCTTCTAACGAAAACCACCGGAAATCAACCCTAACCACTTTCCTAACGTTCCCCTGCTAATTTTCACTGTTAGTTGTCGATCGAGGAGCCACAATCTGTTGTTCTTCGCGTTTAGGGCACTTTTTGGGGATTTTGTGGTAAATGTTATAAATCTTTGTTTCTTTCGTTAATTTTTGGTTCCGATAGTCCCCTGTTATTTTTGCTAAGTCGGTTTGGTGGTTTTGATCTATCGAAAACGTCCCATGATCTATGGGTGAGCATTTTTCAGTTCAGTGGCATTTTCGATAATTCAGGTGTTTTGTGATTTTGATGGAATTGTTGATTCTGTACAATTTTGATGCTTAGGTTAGTTGGTTTGTGTGTTATGGAGTATGTTTGTGGATTGAGAAACCCAATTGTGTGATTGGGTGTGCTTGAGCGTCGATTCGGAGTTATGTGCGGCTTGTGTGAGGTTTGGGTGTTTTGCTCATTGGTTGGTTTTTCGGAATCCTGAGTTGCGAGCATATTATTAGTGTGAGATGTGTGTTAGTGAGCATGTCGTTGGGGTCTCTAGGGTTTGTTTTTTAATTTCGAGTTTTTTGGTTGTTTTTTTCAGTTTTGATGCTCATGTGTTTGTGGTTCGGTTTGTATGTTTAGGCGATGCGGTCAAATAGGGAAAAGGTATTGCGGCTGAGTTTTGCGAGCATCAAGAGGTAGGAGTTTATGTTTCCTTTGCGTATGTGAAATCATTTTCTATTTTCAATCTAAAATATACTAATTGCATGATTTTGAGTGGAGGTTATGTGTATAATGTGTTTGATGTGCATGTTTTTGATGTGCATGTTAGCTATATGAACTTGCTTGCCATATTTTGGATGCATGAATTATATGTTTGAACTCATAAACATGTTGATTGTGTGTTGATGCATGTGAATGGGCATGTGATCCGACAATTGAACCCATTCTTGAGACTCTTGTGTATGCCCATGTGTTTGTTCATGTTTAGCTCCTTTGATCTGAATGTTTGGTGTGTGGTGAGGTGTTTTTCATTGTTGAGAATCCATGGTAAGGTTTCCCGAGGTTTTGTACGAGTTTCAGGAGCGTTTCAGGATAGATCCGGGGCGCATACGCCTTTTTGAAGGGGTACATGCTCATTTACTCTTGTATAGAGCCCGTGTACTGTTTTGGATAGAACAGTACACGACCTGTCTGGGAGGGCACACGGCCGTGTGCCAGTACACGGCCTTCCCAGACAGGGTACACGACCGTGTGTCAGGCCGTGTAGGTGTACAAGGCCTCCCCCAGCAGAGTACATGGCAGTGTACTCTTGTTTACAGGTCATGTACTCTTCTGTTAGCCCCACTTATTTTGATTCCAGCGACCCTCGTAACCATTCCAATGACCCCTGTACCCTTCCTACAACCTGTGTACACCATTTTGGGACCCCCAAACCTACCCTAAACCAATTCAACCCCAATTAAACATCAAATCTTACCCAAATCGATCCCACATGAGTGCCCTTCATGATGATTATTTGCATTACATGCATTATGGGTTTTCTAAGTAAAAATTATCTATGTGTGTTCTTAGGAACAGTTGGAATTGACAAATATTGTTTGGCCAAATATGGTAAGTAGATAGAATCCCAGGCTGAGGGGACTATTGCTTGCCGATGGGTGTTGTATGGTTGGACTATATATGTGTCTGCCTGATGTGGGCTATGTCCTAGCAAGCTATGTGTTATATATATGGATTATGGTCGAGTGTGATTGTAAGATTTCTCCACTTAGTTGTGGATAACATTATTAGTAGGGGACTTATATGTATTTTGAAACGAAAAATTAATTAGCAATGGGCTTTCGGTTTCCCTTAGTGCGAGGGATTCCGAAAGTGCTTTGTAATCCACCCTAATAGGTTTTAGGCATAGTAGCCCACATGATGATGTGATGTATTAAAAGTTTATGAAACCTATTGGGTTGTTATATGTTGCATAGTATTTTACAAAACATGCATTGTGCATACTTGCTCGTGAAACATTTGAGTACATGTCTAGTATGCATGGATGAAATCAATGTTTAAATGTAACTATTTTATACTTGGTTTTCCGTATACCTCTATTCCACCAGATATGCTTATGACGTTGTAACTCCCACTGAGGTCTTTTAATCTCACCCCCTCTTGTTGATCTTTTCAGGGCTAGTTCGTTCGTTGTAGTCGATTTTCCTTGAGGTCGAGTATTTTCGATGTTAGTCTTATGACTAGACTACTACACTTGCACGTCTTGGAAACTCAGCGTGTTTATGTTTTTGGACATTTGGACACCTTATTGATATACATGCTTCTGTTGGATTATGATTGTTGATATAGACCTGTTGTGGGCTTGTTTTTATATTTGACTTTATTTACACATGTATGACTCATATTTTCGTTATATTATGAGATGTATGCATTGGGTATTTTTATATGGATCCATATGGGACTTATGAGTATGGACTCTTTTGTTGCATGTTGGGGTCATGTGGCTTGTTGTGTGTAATTTAAAATCTTTCGCTGAATGTGTGTGCGTACTCCATTGTTCATTTTATGCCCGACATATTTTGTGATCTGTCATGCTCTTTTTAAAAGGAAAATTTGAATCTATACGGATTTTTAAGATTTTGGAATTGTAAAGTTAATGTGAGTCTTGTGTAGTTTTGATGGATCTACGTGTTGGATCGATCATGATTACATGACGGTGAGAGTCTCATTTACCGGGAATGGATCCTCACAACGATATTTAATTTTGGACTTTATCGTGTGATTTGATATTTTATTATATTACTTTCCAATGTTGGAGGTATTTTTCAGTTAAGATGGTTCTATATATATATATATTATTAATATTATTATAATGTATATCTTAAAAAAAATTTGTAATTTAAAAAATTAAAAAATAAAAATAAAAATATAAAATTAAAGATTTTTTTTTTAAAAAATATAATTAAAAATAATAAGAAATTACATAAACATTAGTGGAGAAAGCAATGCAAAATAATCACGAGGGAGCTACTAAATATTCTAACCCAAAACAAAAATTACCGAATAAATGCATAAGCGGGATGCCGGGACCCAGGAGTTGCAATTCTTCACATGGACTACAAACAGAATCATCACGTATCATCACACTGATAAAACCTTTTCCTTGCACACATTGCCACTCATTGGTACCGATCTTTTGGATAAGATCAATTATAGTAATTTTTTAACATTCGATATTAAAACAATTTTCATGCGTAGCCCAAGTCTTGCACTACTGCCTTGGGCCTGGCGCACCCTCCAATTTCAGTGCAAGTTAATAGTTAAAACTGTGACATATTGGTGGATTTTGGCCCAAAATTTTCGGATTTTCGTATCGACTTTAAAAGAGTAGAAGAGTGACTGAAACCACTTAACTTCTGATCCATATTCATCAAAATATTTGATCTCACTCTCTTCATAACATGTTTTGCGTAGATCTTGGTCTTGTAAGTTATCTGTGTGCTTAATATAGCAAAACCTAACATGCACTATAGTCCCTAGGATGATGTACAAGTGAATGATGAAGTGAATTTCCTCTAAATGGACAGAAAGATTGTTGAGCATAATCCAGCCCATTGGTCCCATGTACATGCATGTTATTTTTATTCATAGTTTTAGTTCTACATCTCATTATATATCTTGGCTAAAATATTAACATATTTTCCAAAATATTCTACTAATATATGTAGTGTATGTTGTCGTCTCATTGAAGATAATCTCAAAAAGAAAAGATTAATTTAATTGTTGAAGTTTTTCTATACTTCTTTGTTATATTACAAACACCAACTATGAATGAGTCTTAAAGCTTAAAAATATTTTATATCCAAAATCAAGATTCAATTAAGGATGGATGAGTCTTCCTATTCAATCACATTCCTCAAATTTATTCGAGAAGAAATAGATTTATTAATTATTATTTTACTACACAATTAATCAAAATCAAAATCAAAATCAAAACAAATTAACAAATTTAAAATATTAAAATATTAAAATATTGATCTTAAATCTAGCAAAAATTTCCATATAAAGGTAGTTCCATATACTTCATCGACATGTTAAAATATAAAATTATTATCAATCAAATCGCACCAATTTTCTTATAATGTAATAATATATAGTAAATGATTAAGGGTACCCTTAAACCTCTTAGTTATTTATATTGGGTGAATAACTTGTTTGGTATTGAATGGCAAGGATACCAGCGGTAGGATTATAGACTATTAGGAGTTTTTGGTTGTTGGGGCCTTATTACAGGGACTTCTTAGTGCTTCTTTGTGTAGAATAAGAGATGTCGGAAAATCCGAATACAAAAGTAGAACATGGACACAGGAAATCCAAGCAATGTTGTGTGCAAAACTAGTGTTTAATTTGTTCTAACATCTAAACAATTTAAAATAAACCTGTGTCATCTTGGGAATACAAAAGAATCCAAGTAGGTTGTGTTTTCTATGAATATGTTTCTTTTAATTTTGTTTAAATGTGGTTCATAATATGTGTGGTGTGCACAGAAGAACGTAAAATGTCGGAGGGAGGCATGCGCATGCCCAGATGCACGCTCCTAGTGCTTCACACACTTCACTTTACTGAATTTATGCTAAGATGTTCGATTTCCTTAGAGATCGGTGCATCCTTTGTTCCTTGTTCCAAATCCTTTGGTTTTCAAAGATTGCCCAAGATAAAAGCTTAATTCATGGGTTGCAGGAATACTGGAACTGTTAAAAATTGGCTCTTGTGGATCGCCAACCTTACGTAGTGTCGGCCAGATAGTGTCAAGTAGAAGGGGACGGGGTCGGGGACCTTCACCTTTCTTGCATTGGCACATGCAGGTGTTAAGTAAGAAGGGTCATTACCTAGCTTTGATGGGTGATTAGCATCTGATTCCCTTTACCTTTGCCCAACTAGCTATGTCCTGATCCTGCAAAACGCACATCTCATTACCCTCAACCTGATCAGTACATGTCAAGTAGCCAGGCCCACCAGAACAGCATGTAGTGGATTGGAGGTAATTAACTCCAATACTTCTCCATGTTTTGGGATGATGGTCATTTTTATTGAGTTTTATTCTGTTAGTGAGGTTCTAATCAATTAAATAAATTTAGTATTAGCTTTGGAGGTGGGGCTGGGTAGGATTGTTGTATAAGAAAAATGAATATTTTGTACTCAAGCTGAATTCACTATCAATTGTTTTTTTTTTCCTACTTAAAATGGAGTTGGATTCCAATTCCACCAATCTTATCAATTACTTTTTTTTTAAATATATATTATTTTTTAGGAAAATAAATATATATTATTTAAATAATAATAATAATAATTATTATTATTATTATTATTATTATTTTAAAATAAAATATTTGTAAATAAAAATAATTTTGATTTTAATTTCCACAACTCGGCCCCAAACAAAAACATGTTACTCACTTTAAAATGGAGATTTCTGTTTTAATGCAAAGGTTTGCCAATGAAAAAAAATTCATCTCGAAATATGAAAGACAAATTTTTGTGACCTTATTCATTTGTAAGATTATATTAAAAAAAAGAGAGGATATTTTACTAAGAAAGCACAATCTCCACAAAGGTATAAGGTTTACGATTTAGAATGTACTAATTGAGGAAGAAATCAAAAAATAAAAAAATACAAGAAAATAGAAAAATACTGTTTCAAGGAATGGTTTTAAACTTGATAGTGATGGAGCCAGTCATTCACTTCGTGCATAGTGAGTGCGGGAGTTCTACCTGATAATTTAGGAGCATGGTGTTCGGATTTCTCTCAGCATTAGAGAGTCGTTGAAGTTGAGTTCCATGGGCCTGCACTGGGCTACGTTGTGCTCTTTATACCGGTGTTTGGAAGCTTCACGAGGAAATAGTTTCGTGGGAGGTCTGACACTTGCTAACTTAAGGTGTTTTATGTTGGTTTTTCATCTATGGCATATCGTCACATCCCAAAATTACAAGAATTAAGAAAGATATGTCACATGATTCTAAACGATGTGTTACCTAAGCAGATCGAACAACATGTCATTTAGACAGACTGAACTATGTGTCTGCTATATAAATTGAACAACGTGCCATTCAAATGAATTAGACTTAGTAAAAGTCAAAATCCATGGTTATAACCACTTCAAAAAATAGAATTGATTATAATGGATACTGAATGTGAGTCATTCAACCGTGATAATGAACACTAAATATAAATTATTGATCTGGGAGCGGAATTATTATATAAGCGGTGTTATCCCTCATTTCTAAATCATTCACTATTCTAGCAATACAAAGCATTCCTTATTCAATTCTCTCTGCATTTATTTTTGTTCTTTCAGAGTTCTTAAGATTAGAATTTTAGCTTTGTTTTTGAAGAAGTCTAACTTAGCCTATTTCAAGAGATAATCTAAGTGTTGCATGAGAGTTTTATCTCGCAAAACTCTAAGGCAGTGACAGTTGATAGCAGAGCAGAGACTCTAATCAAAAGAGAGATTTAAATGGAGAAGCAGGCTATTTCTGAAATTGAAGTGGAGGAAAGTCATACTAGTAGGTCAAAGATCTCAAATATGCCATAAAATGGAAGCCATGTATGTGTTTCTAGGGGGCTTACAAAGTTGGGCCAAGCTCGAGTTGCAAAGACTGAGTGTTCCTGATTTGAGCATCGCCATTGCTGAAGCTGAATTATTGGCAGAGTTCCAACGTATGCAAGAGACTTGTAGTCCATCAAAGTCAAAGAATTTTCAAGATTATAAAGTCAAAGATGGAGAAACAAACACTTTTATTAAGGAAAGAGCTACAAGTCCTTTTGTGTAGCCAAATGAAACCAAGGAGATGAAAATCAAGGAAAAAGTAAGATACCAAAGCTCTCTTATTTCGTATGAGAGGGTCCTCATAAAGCCATAGATTATCCAGTACGAGAAAAAATTTCTGATCTTTCCATGAAATGTGAGACTGAAGAGGTGAATGAGCCTAAGATGAGCTCAATACAATTGCTCAGTGCAGTCAAAGCCTTAACTAGTGGGACCAAAGTTGAGCAAACCTGACATATGTTTTTTAAAGCCCATTTTAAATGAAAAGTGTCCCAAGCCTTAATTGATACTGGTGTAACCCAAAATTTTATGAAGAAGGATGCATTGAGTTTGAGACACTATGGGTATGGCCAGTGCTATTTGTGCTGATGGTGGTGTCGGGTTGGTACTTAAACTGAAACGTGAAATTCTTAGTTAATGGGGTTCTTTTGATCTCTTTCGCGGTAGGTGTCTTTCTTTCTCTGTATTGCCTTTCTGTTTCTATTTCATGGGGCAAAAGAACTCGTTATCAAGTTCAAAGATGAAAGGGCATGGCTGAAGAAAATCAACACTACAACCCAACCGATCTTTGGAGTAGCATGCGGAGTTGAGCTATAAATTAGAGAATAAAAGGTAAACATTATTTCTCCATTGTTCCTATGGATGACTTTCTGATTGTACTAGCTAGGAATATAGTTCCTAGATGAGGCTAGAGCAGTCTTAATTCCAAGTACAAATACTATAATACTCTTGGAAGGAAACATATGTGATACTAGTGACTTGAGAGGGATGGTCTAAAGTTAAGATACTTTTAAATATAAAATTGAAGAAAGATATAGAGAACGAAGATATAATATTCCTTACTAATCTAGTGATGGATGAAGGCAATCACATTTCTAGCAAGGTGCTTGTCCCAATGAAAAAATTTTCTTGAGAGTCTGAATAGGTGATGCCCCAGGAAATTCCCAATAAACTTCCACTTGAGAGAGAGGTGGAACATATCATGAAGTTTTAGATAGGGGACAAACCACCTTCAAAGGCCCCTTACTGAATACTACCTCTAGAGCTAGCAAAAGAGTGAGAAGCGCATGAAGTATCTAGTTCGTTAGAAGAAAGATCCATATAGCGAGACTCACGAAGAGCAAGATTTGTGGTAGTTCCAAAAACCACATAAGCAAGCTCTATGACAACACACAACGTGTGTGAGACCCTTATCCTCAATCGGTTCGATGTCCTAGAAGTCTGTGTTAGAAATGGCACCTAGGGACCAGTGTAATAAAAATGACCATTTTTCCCCTAATGACTGAATATGTGATGGTCCTTAAAAGTTTATTTCTGAAATTTCATAAATTTTAGTCAAATAATTTGAGTTAATTATCCTTAGTTTAAATCTCAATTATCTAAAGTATTAGATAATTCTTTTTATCCTAAGTAGATAATTATCTTTTAGTGGAATTATTTTTTAAGCTTATTTATCCTTTAGACCTTATCTTATCTTTTAAGCTTAAAAGTAGGGAAAATCTATCCTTTAAGTATGAACATCTGACATCTATTCTCTTTTTAATATTACAAAATCTCAACCATATCCCTTTATTTCTTGAAAATCATGCATTGTCCCTTCAACCCTAATGTTGTCGAATTGTGTTATCTTTAAGAGATTGAATAATCAGGTTGAAATATGTTGGATTCTTAGTCATCACTTCACGCATTTAGAGGGAGGTTATTACTGTATCCGATCATTAGTTTTGGTAGGTTTTTGTGAGTGAGTTTGGTGAGGACCATAGGTTGTCCTTCATATTTCTGTTTGTATTGCATGCTTTGTTTTGTGCTGTCTTTGCCTTATAATTGTTTAGGAATTTCTGATCCTTGTGATAAAGGCAAAGGAGTAGCTTATTGTTCAAAGCGTGAGAGGTAGGATATATGCCCCGTTGGTTTCTCTGGAAATTTCCTTGCTTGATTTCCTTAATTTCGGTTTGTCTAATTGTGTTCTATATGCTTGCGGATTGTGTGCTTTGATTCTTGGTAATTTTGGAACTATGTAGGGTTTAGTATTGCCCTATTTTGAATTGTTTTTTGTGTATTGGTTTGTGCATTGTGTTGTGATTCGATTGGGATACCTTGTTATGTTTCTATAAGCATGTATGTGTGTATATGTATGTATGCATGCTTTGTTTGAAGGATTCTCTTATTTTCTGGCCATACGAGGTAAGTGTTGATGCTCCTGAGGTCGAGGAGAGGTGCTTACTGAACTGGGAGTCGTATGGTGATTGTTTCTCAGCAAGTGCACGATGGATGCCCCCTATGCCATGAGATGGACGTGGGATGCCCTGCATGTCTTCTGGGTTGGGTGCAAATGTATAGTAGGATCCCCCATGCGTGGGATGTAAGAAGGCTTACTGTAAATTTTTTGCTAACTATTTTCCTTTTTGCAGCATAGTCTTGGGAAACGTAGGTGGTAGGGGATAATTGTTTGGTTTTGGAAATCGTATAGCAAATTAAGCTGCCTATGTGATTTTGGTTTCCGTCTTGTGATGGTTGCCTACGAAATATTTTGAGTCCTCCCCGTTATTTTGATAAAATCAGCCATTTGTAATTGTGTTTGATTGCTGTTTTTGTTTTGGGCCTATTATATATATATATGCGATTTATATATGTTTCTCGGGAGAAGTTTTCTTAGGTTTTTGTAGATCTTATGATGTTGAGACCCTACTAAGATTCTTGTAATTTCATTTCATTTTTTTCTCCTTTTTCAGGCTTAGGTTCGTATTTTGCTGACGGTACCGAGGTGTGAGATCAGGGCTGCATGGCGGGACGATTGCATATCACATTTCAGTTTTGTTTCTGGCTTTCCGATTCCTATTCTTATTTCTGCATATTGACACGAACAGATGCTTGCTGATTGAGTTTCCTTTGGGACTTGTGTGTTATGTTTCCATTAGTTTTTCATTTATGAAAGTCTTTCGCTGATGTTTCCTTTAACTCCGTTTTATGCCAGAATGAAATTGCATGCTCCAACCTTAAAACAACTTAATTAACTAATGAATTTAATAAATAATCGTTTAGAGCCTTGTGGGATTCGAATAGAACCTTGCGAGGGCTTGTTTGGATTTTACGGCGGTAAGGGTCCTTAAAGGTTGGGTTCGGGTCCTTACAAGAGTGGTAGCGGAGCCAGGTTATATGTTTAGCATGGTTGTTTGTTTTTCTTGCTAATATGTGTTTTTGCTTTGTATGTGCTTTGCTGTCTCGAGACATGTTATGATTTGCTATGTTTTGTATGCATATGTATATTCTGTTTTCTGTTTGTATATATGCACATTTTCCAGTGTATATCCCTCCACCAGGTACCATTTTCTTTTACTGGTTATGCATTTATGTTTATGTATTGGAGAGTTATATCGTATATGTGTTTGTTTAGTATAATAAGGTCGACTACAACACATAGTGCTACCAGATTTTGTCGGGATAGGAATGAGGAACAAGCTGAGTCGGTTGAGCAGGTCGAGCAAAATGAGAAGGTCGAGAAAGTTGAGCAGGTTGGGCAAGTTGAGCCTGAGATTCAGGTCGAGTAGCTAGGCGAATAGGCCACACCAGTTCAGGAAGAAAACCGAGCCGCAACAATTACCCTAGCCGCACTAGCTCAGGAGCCTGTGTTAATCCAGATTTTGGCTTCGATACAACATATGTTGGGTGGTATCACTAAGTACCAGCAACACATTGAGGCACCATTCGGACATGAGGCTGCACCGCCTAGACCAGACCCTATTCCACCTCTTTCCCACATTCAGCCAACAAATCCGAGAGAGGCTGAGAGACTTCCTATTGTGATCACCAAGTTAGGTTGCAAAGATTTCAGTGGATCAGCAGGTGCTGCTGCAGCCCGAGAGTGGATTGATACTTTGTGTTGTGTTGCCTTGTTCTTGAGTATTACCGATGATGATAAAGTTTCCATCACCACGTTATTGATTGAGGGAGAGGCCCTTGCATGGTGGATTGCTATTAGTTTGAGATTCAGAGGCCATTTTCCCACTTAGGACGAGTTCTTGCACGAGTTCAACGATAGGTTCTACACCAGGTTTCGCAAGAATTATCCGCGACAAGCTTTCTATAAGGTTGAGCAAGGTACCCGCTCAGTTATGGAGTTCGAAAAGGAGCTGAGAGAGTTTTCCCATTTTGCACCCGAGGAGGATCGCACTCCATCCCAGCTTGCACGATATTTCTAGGATGGTTTGAGCACCGACATCAATACCATCATTGGTACGACACCCATGCACAATTTTCAGGAACGGATCGTTGCAACCTATGAATCCGAGAAGATGGTTCTGAATCAGAAACCTCCTAGTCAGGTGCGCACCATTACAAAACATAATAGTGGTCCATTTCGTCATGGTTTAAAGTTTGGCCATCGTTTAGGACCCTATCCTTTGAAATTGTTTCATTTGAAAGACAATGGCAATGGAAATTCGAAGACGCATTCAGCAGGTTCCAGTCCGAGTGTGAGCATACCCCTGAGGTGTCTGAATTGCCATCGATATCATGTCCCTCCTTGTTCATAGCTGCGTAGGTGTTACAATTGTGGAGAGCTTGACCATATGCAAAGAGAATGCCCTAAGCTGAGATGTGACGATTTGCAAACTTCTGAAGCACCAAGTTCGAATAGTGGGCGCCAATGCTTCTAAGCCACTAGCCCGTGCACCCGATAGAGCCCGTAGTGCATCTGCATCAGGTTCGCAGACCAGACCTACAAGACTCTTTACTTTGATGGATGCTAAGGCTTGTGCCAGTCTCGACATGGTGATAGATGGGTTTAGTTGTGATTGAAGTAGATCTGATTCCATTGGACATTCGAGAGTTGGATGTAATCTTAGGCATGGATTATTTGGAAAAGTACAGAGCCCAGATGGAATGTTTTGCAAAGCGTGTGAGGTTCAGCCTTCCAGATAGTTTCAAGTATTGCTTCGATGGTGATAGGTGAGTTGTTTCGACTTGCTTGGTTTCCTGTCTTGATGCAAAGTGATTGATCAGCAAAGGATGCACAACATACCTTGCACATGTGCGTGACACTTTCGTGGAGTCTTCAGACCTGAGTTTTGTTCCCATGGTTCGTGAATTCCCATATGTATTTCGAGAAGATGTAGCTGGTTTGCCACCAGCTAGAGAAGTCGAGTTCAGCATTGAGTTGTTACTCAGTACAAGTCCTATTTCTATTCTGCCTTACCGTATGGCTCCAGTAGAGATGAAAGAATTAAAGATGCAATTAGAAGACTTGTTGGATCATGGTTTCATTTGGCCTAGTGTGTTGCCATTGGGAGCACCCATTTTGTTCGTAAAGAAGAAAGACTGTTCATTGCGGTTATGTATCGGTTGCCGGTAGCTAAACCGTGTGATAGTGAAGAACAAGTACACCTTGACATACATAAGCGACTTGTTTGACCAGCTACAGAGCACAGTCATGTTCTCTAAAATTGATCTAAGGTCCGGATACCATCAATCGCGTGTTCATGAGGCAGACATACCAAAGATAGCTTTCAGATAGCGTTATGGCCACTATGAGTTCCTTGTTATGCCATTCAGTTTGACTAATGCACTAGCTGTATTCATGGACTTGATGAGCAGGGTATTCCATGAGTTCCTGGATAGATTCGTGATAGTCTTCATCAACGATATTCTGATTTATTCAAAGATAAAAGAGGAGCATACTGAGCACTTACAAATTGTGTTACAGATTTTTAGAGATCGATAGCTGTATGAAAAGTACTGAAAGTGTGAGTTCCAGTTACGTGAGGTTAGTTTCCTTGGCCATATTATTTTTTCCCATGGTGTTCTTGTTGATCCTAAAAGGATTGAAGCCGTTGTTTCGTGGGAATCCTTGCAAAGTGTGTCCAGTTTGCAGCTTTCTTGGCCTATCCAGATATTTTCGTTGCTTTATGGAGAACTTTTCATCACTAGCAAGTCCTTTGACATGATTGAGGCGTAAAAGTGAACCATTTGTGTGGTCCGAAAAATGTCAGCAAATTTTTGAGGAGCTGAAGACCAGTTTGTTTCAGCACCTATCCTTACAATGTCGGTGAGCGAAAAAGAGTATGTGGTGTATAGCGATGCATCGAAATTTGGTCTTGGATGCGTGTTGATGCAAGATGGCAAAGTCGTTGCCTATGCTTGTTGATAGTTACGTCAACATAAGAGCAACTACCCTAAATATGATTTAGAGCTTGCAGCCTTGGTGTTTGCACTGAAAATTTGATGCCATTACCTATACGGAGAGACTTGATGAATTTTCACCTATCACAAAAGTTTGATGTACCTTCTCACCCAGAAAGAGTTGAACATGAGACAACGAAGATGAGTAGAGTTGATTAAAGATTATGATCTGATTATCGAGTATCACCCCAAAAAGGCTAATGTTGTAGCCAATGATGCTTTGAGCCGAAAGAGCCATTCTTCTCTTGCTTATATGCATGAGCATTACCTGCCTATGTTTCTGAGTTTGAGAGCTTCACGTGTGCAACTTAGTAGCGATTGTTCAGGTTCATTACTAGCCTGGATTGAAGCAAGACCTACCTTGCTGGAAGAAATCTATGTTCAGCAATCTGAAGATCTGAGATTGGTCCAAATTAGGTAGTAGCTAGCTGATGGTGTTGATGCTATAGTTCATGATATCCGAGTTCAAGATGGTGGAGTCCTTGTCTTTCAAGATCATGTGTGCGTGTCACAAGATGTTGATTTGTGCAATCTAATTTTGTCTGAGGCGCATAGTTCGAAGTTTGCTATTCATCCCAAGATATATCGAGATTTGAAAGAACAATTTTGGTGGCCAGGTATGAAACACCACATTGTTGAATTTGTAACCTGATGTCTAGCATGCCAGCAAGTGAAAATCAAACATCAAAGACCTGCAGGTTTGCTACAGTCACTTCCGATTCCAGAATGGAAGTGGGAGCACATTACCATGGATTTCGTGGTTGGTTTACCAAGTTATCAGCGAGGATACGATGCTATTTGGGTGATTGTGGACAGATCGACAAAGTCTGCACATTTCTTGCTTGTCTGAGTTACAGATACACTCGAGAGGTTGGCTACCCGTTACTTAGATGAGATTGTATATTTGCATGGTGTGCTTATGTCCATTGTTTCAGATCGAGATCCCCATTTCATTTCATGTTTTTGGGAGAAATTCCAAAGTGCCTTGGGTTCAAGATTGAATTTCAGTACTGCTTTTCATCCTCAAAGCGATGGATAGTCCGAGAGAACAATTCACACCCTAGAAGACATGCTACGTGCGTGTGTGCTTGATAGAAAGATCAATTAGGACAGATGCCTTCCTTTAGGAGAGTTCATTTACAATAACAATTTTCATGTAAGCATCGGAATGGCCCCTTGTGAAGCCTTGTATGGTAGACATTGCAGAACCCCGATTTGCTGGAATGTAGTCGGCAAAAGATGCCTAAACAATCCGGAATTGATAGATCAAGCAATCGAGCAATTGAATCTCATAAGGAAAAGATTAAAAATAGCACAAGATAGAAAAAAAAACTATGCAGATACCTGATGAAGAGAGCTTGAATTCACAGTAGGTGACAAAGTAATTCTAAAAATTGCCCTGTGGAAAAATGTTCTTTGTTTTCAACAGCAAGGCAAGTTAGCACCCCATTACATTGGTCTGTATGATATTATTGAAAGAATTGGTCCTGTTGCATATTTTATTGCTTTTCCCCTGAGTATGGAAAGAATTTACAGTGTGTTATATGTTTCAATGTTGCGAAAGTATGTTCGAGACCTTGCTCGCATTCTTGAAGATCCTCCAGTCGAAGTTCCTAAAGATATATACTATCTCGTACAGCCAGTTGCTATTCTAGATCGATCCATTCATCAGCATCGTAGTCATAATATTCCTATGATTCGTATTATTTGGCGTAGTGACCAAGTTGAGGAGCAATCATTGGAGATCGAGGAGTTGATGCGGGTGAGATACCCTCACCTATTTTCGTAGCTCTTGTTCAGAAATTTCTAGGTCAAAATTTTTGCAAAGTGGGGAGGATGTAAGACCTTGATCCTTGGTGGGTTAGATATCCTAGAAGTTTGTATGTCAGAAATGGTACCTAGGGACCGTGTAATAGAAATGACCATTTTGCTTCTGATGACTGAATGCGTGATGGCCTTTAAAGGTTTATTTCCGAATTTTTTCTAAATTTTATTCAGATAATTTGTGTTAGTTATCTTTAGTTTAAATACCCATTATCCAAAATATGAGATAATTCTTTTTATCCTAAGTAAATAATTATCTTTTAGTGGAATTATCTTTTAAACTTATTTATCCTTTAAATCTTATCTTATCTTTTAAGCTTAAAAGTAGGGAAAATCTAACCTTTAAACACCCATATAAGAGAAGACCGACCACCCCATTCCTCACACTCTCATTCTCTCTTTATTTCCTCACAAACATCAGTCTTCTTCCCCTTTCTTCCCTTGTGGCCGAGATCAAAACAGTCACTATCAAAATTTTTGAAACTTCCCCTCCTTCATCAGATCATTGGATATGATAGTTTGTTGGATTACTCTCTTTGTACTTCATCTTTCTTGCTTGAATTCACATTCAGAAGGTTAGAGGTTTTCAATTATATTGGTGTCGAGTTTCCTTCCCCTTATGTGTGTGCCGATTTTAATTTTCCTTCTTCTAATGTTCCTAATTCTTGTTCCTCTTGATTGTATGAGCATCTGACACATATTCCCTTTTTAATATTACAAAATCGCAACCATATCCCTTTATTTCTTGAAAATCATGAATTGTCCCTTAAACCCTAGTGTTGTCGAATTGTGTCATCTTTAAGGGATTGAATAATCAGGTTGAAATCTGTTGGTTTCTTGGACATCACTTCATGCATTCAGAGGGAGGTTACTGCTGCATCCGATCATTTTTTTTTTGGTAGGTTTTTGTGAGTGAGTTTGGTGAGGATCGTAGGTTGTCCTTCATATTTCTATTTTCATATTGAATGCTTAGTTTTGTGTTGTCCTTGCCTTATAATTTTTTAGGTATTTCTGATCCTTGTGATAAAGGCAAAGAAGTACCTTCTTGTTCAAACTCGTGAGAGATAGGATCTATGGCTCATCGGTTTCTCCTGAAATTGCCTTGCTTGATTTCCTTATTTTTGGTTTGTCTAATTGTGTTCTATATGCTTGTGGATTGTGTGCTTTGATTATTGGTAATTTTGGAACTATGTAGAGTTTATTATTGCCCTATTTTGAATTGGTTTTTGTGTATTGGTTTGTGCATTGTGTTTTGATTCGATTGAGGATACCTTGTTATGTTTCTATAAGGGTGTATGTGTGTATATAAGTGTATGCATGATTTGTTTGAAGGATCCTCTTGTCGCTGGCCATGTGAGGTAAGTGTTGATGCTCCTGAGGTAGAGGAGAGGTACTTGCCAAACTGGGAGTCGTATGGTGATTGTTTCCCAACAAGTGCACACTGGATGCCCCTATACCATGAGATGGACGTGGGATGCCCCGCATATCGTCAGGTATATAGCTCTGGATGTTTGACGGGATGACATGCATATCTTCTAGGTTGGGTACAGATGTATAGTAGGATGCCCCATGCGTGGGATGTAAGACGGCTTGCTGTAAATTCTTTGCTAACTATTTTCCTTTTTACAGCACAATTTTGGACAACACAAGCGGTAGCGGATAATTGTTTGGTTTTGCAAATCATATAGTAAAGTTTCTTGTGTGCTTCTGGTTTCCATCTTGTGATGGTTGCCTATGAAATATTTTGAGTCCTCCCCGTTATTTTGATAAAATTGGCCCTTTGTTATTGTGTTTGATTAATGTTTTTGTTTTGAGCCTATTATATATATATATGCGGTTTGTTTGGTTTTAGACTGACAATATATTGTTCAAATGGATTAGACTTAGTAAAATTCAAAATCCATGGTTATAACCATTTTTACAAGTAGATTTGGTTACAATAGACATCAAATATTAGTGGTCTGATTGCTATAATGGATACTAAATGTAAACCATTAATTTGAAAGCAAAAAAACTATATAAGGGATGTTACCCCTCATTTATAAATCATCCAGTATTCTAACAATACATAGCATTTCTTCTTTAATTCTCTATGCGTTTATTTTTATTTTTTTTCAGAGTTTTTAAGCTTAGCATTATTGCTTTGCTTGTGAAAAAGGCTGATTTATTCTATTTTGAGAGATAGTCTAACTGTCGCATAGGAATTTTATTCATTAAAACTCTAAATCCGTGAAAATATGTAATGGAATATTTTAATTTTTAAAAAAATTATCATCTAATCCAAAGAATACATATGCATGGGATTATTATCAAGACCATAAGATCTATCTCTTGTAAATCTACTTACAGAGTTTTTAGGTTCCATGCCTTTCGCAAAGAACTCTATTATAATGTATATATAGACCTTTGCTTATGCATGAAATAAAGAAAAATAAAACCACTTCTTCATTTTATAAAGAGGCGCACAACCACAATAGAAGGAGAGGGGCAGAATAATTTTCTATCAAACGAAAGAATCAAAAGAATTACGGAATACGATTAGGATAGGTCCTTATTTATACCTGCAAAATGTAGAGACCTTCTCTCTTTCCTTATAATTTGTTGCTGAAATTTTTTTCTCAATTATAAAGAGACTTGAATATTGTCATTTATTAATAATATTACCTAATTTTTTATAGAAATTAATTGATAAATTGTTAATATTTTCAATTCTTATTAAATTTTTTATGTAATTCTTATCACAGAAGAAAATAAAATTATTCTTTCTGTGGAATCTCGTCCCTCTATATGTCTGAGTTGACCAGTTTTATTAGAGAATTGATAGAGTTGACCCAAAAACCTTAGATTATTCATGAATTATGGATGCAATCATAAAGCATAAAGCCAACGTGTATGTCTAGAGTTTTTGAATGCTTGTTAGTCAATGACATCATGCGATATGTCATTTTATAATTTTGTACACATGTGTATTTGGCTTGATTTATATGTAATTGAGGATTGAGTTCTATGAGGATCCAAAATATAATCAATATCGAAAATACATCTAAGTGTAGCAAAGCGGCATATTGGGCCGTACATCTAAAATCAGAATAAAATATTACAAAAGCATCACATGCATAAAAGTATAAAAAATACATATTCATGATGCACTAGTCAAGCACTAATCGACGCAAGAGATGCACCACACAAGGATCAACTCAACTTGCTTAGCCTTCAAAAATATATCAACAAGGTGAGATCATGGGGACCTCAATAGAAATCACAGTGTCATATTCAGTGTGAGGATTGAATCCTCCCCAAAATCCCGAGGATTTGAATCTTCCAAAAAAGCATTAAATATATAGGACCCCAATTGGTCTGACCTGCAAACCAACCTTGATCATATAAGATTCAACTAGAATAATTTTCCAAAATATCTAATTACATTCATAAGAATTTAACTTCTTTTTTTTAAATAGAGTATGGTATTTTTAAATTTTATTGCGATGTCCTTATCAATATTTGGAGTGTGAAAACCAGAGATTTTCAAATAGCTTGAGCTGGACTGTCCAATTGAAGGCCGATAGTGTAAGGACCCAAACCCGGAAAGCGGGTCCTTACCGCCTTGAAGCCCGAAAAAACCCAACATGTGGACCAATCCGAACTCCACAAGGCTATTTTGACTTTTCAAACGTAAATCTCCAGAAATAAAATTTAAAATATTTACAAATTACGGCATGACAGATAAGCACTAAATACATGGCACAATAAATAACGGAGTAACATTCAAAACAGCGGAAGTCTCTTATAACAATACAAGATAAACAAGTGAAACCATAACACACAAGCCCCAAGTATCTGAAAACAAAACCAAAATTCTATAAAATAAATATTCAACAGTGTGCCAATAAAACCATACATGTGCAGATGCAATAGTCCCAGCAAGTAGTCCCGACGCTCACACTGAAAACAGCTACTGATCACGATTTAGTCCTGGGAGGGAAAAACAAAGACGAAGGGGGGTGAGATTTTCGAGAATCTCAGTAGGGGACAACAAAGTGAACTTATCAAAGGAGATGAGCAACAAGGTGTACTTATCATAGGAGAAGAGCAACAAGGAAACCAATAATTCATTGTTAACCTATGAATTCTCAAAACTTTAACTTTATTGTTTAGTTTATAAAACGTTTACTTACTGGACCCGGAAATAACATAGAACTCAACAAGGATCAATACGAAAACATGGGCGGACTGCAAATCACTTCCCGAGTAATCCCAGCTAAAAGGAAATCGGAAGCCCACTGATAGGTTTTACATATACTTTAAAAACATTTACATACATAGCCCCTTCTACCAGTGTTGTCCGAGACTAGATTGATTAACAAAACTTTATACGTAAAAGATCAACTATTCCTCTCAGATCATCCTACGAAGCAGGGAACATACAGTAACCATACACCAACCATACACCTCCCAACAGATGAGTGTCTCTCCGCTTACTCTCAGAGACAGAGCACTCACCACGTTTGGCCAAACGGAACACAAGTACGAGTAACATAAAAACTTACATACTTTACAAAACAAAACTGGTTTAACTTTCAATAACACTGAAATACCATACTTTATAATTAAAACTCAACAGTACGATATATTACCATATACCGTTACAGAAACCTTTGATTATAATCTTTTTCTTACTTACGAGCAATGATACGGAATCAGCCCAATTTACACAACAAATCAATCAAATGGACTTTGATTGATCACATGAAATTTTGGATATACATTATGATACTTTACAGGAACATACGGAAAAGGTCAATGTTACTTGGACAACGGATCCATCGGATGGGCTCCGATGGATTACACAATGATTCAATTTAAAATCAAGGTACGGATTTAAAAATCAAGAAATACTTATGATGGAACACATACGGTAAAGACCCTACCTTAGGGGCTGAAGAAGAGGAAGCGATACACTTGCCTTTGTCCTCAGCACTCGTCCTTCCTAAGAACACAACATGAAGGTTAGGCTCAACATACGAATATTAACCTTAGAAATGACTATAACTCAACAACGACACATCAAATAGAAAAACGGATCGCACTATTGCGATCAGAACGTCGAAATTACCAAACAGGGAGGTTTTCACTTTTGGTCAACGGTCAAAGTCAACGGTCAACGTCAACGGTCAACGTTAGTCAACGTCGGTCACCGTTAGTCAACGGTCAACGGTCAATGTCGCCGGTCAACGGTCTCCGGCGGTGGCCGGAAAATTCCAACTTCATCCAAAACCGAAAATTTTTACATCAAAACGAAGCTACAAACATCAGGAATACGAATCCGAAAACAAAACTTCAAAACTCACCTCCGATCGGCCGGAATCTACGATTTTCCGGTGCAAAAATCGAAACTTCCAGGCTCCGATCTGCGTGCGTCCGTGGTCCGATGAAGATGAAACCAACGGCCAGTTACTCGCGACGACGAGAGGAACGCAACGGTGTAGACGGTGAGACGATCGGACGGTCGGTGACGATACCGAAGGTGAACAACGACGGTGAAGGAGAGGAGAAGCAGAGGGGGAAACGACAGGAGGGGGGAAGAAGATGACAGTGGATGGGTATATAACCGGGGGTGATGTGGCAAAATTTTGCCACGTCAGCCCTTTCTTAAGTACATGTCTCACAGATAGTATTAGTGGACCTTAGTCCCATGGATCGGGATCGATTTTGGATTTAAGGAGAAAATTAAATTATTTTGGAAAAAATATTAATTATTTATCTATGATTGGAAAATCATAAATGAAGTTCTAATATTGGTTTTGGAATCTTAAAAAAATAGATTGGTCTATCGAATATATTTAAGGGTTGTACAAATTTTCAAAGAATTTTCAGAAGAATATTTATAATTACTGTAATTTTTTGAGATGTTTAATAAAGCTAATTAATTTTTAGTAATTTATATATTTAAGAGAAAAATAATTTTATAGTATCAATGAATATTACTATTCATAAGGAATTTATAGAAATTTTGGGTATATTTTTTAGAGATTTATACAATTTGTTATGGATTTTTTATTATTTTAAATAATTAATAAATAATTATATTATTATATAATATAATATTATTTGAATAATATTTAAATTTAGGGTCAAAACGATACTGGTCAATGTCATTTTGACCACTGTGAAACAAAACGCACCAAGGGGAGTCGTTTTAGCCATCTTTGAGTCGAAGTTGTTTTTCTTGATACGACGTCGTTTTGCATGCGTCCTCGTACGATGTCATTTCAACGACCCACCTGTTGCCGCCTTAGCATTTCCTGGTCACCGTTCGTGGCCAGTAACCTAATGGGATGAAATAGCATTTATCCTATTCTCTATTCCAGAAGGTCCCGAGTTTAGTAAACTATACCAGGGGCTTCGTCTCACTGCTAGCAACTTATTCGTGGTGGAATTGCTCCTTCTCTGGCCATATCTTGTCGGAGTAGGGTAAGTTTTTAATCTGGAAGAAATGGGTGCTTTTTCTTCTTTCTATGTTTGATTTGGTTGATGAAAATTGAGGATTTAAGTTAGGTTAGGGTCAGAATAGTGTGGGAAAGGTTATGATATGGTTTTGATGGAGCTTGGGTACGGATATGATGGAATTTAGGTATCTGGCTCTGGCAATGTTCAGAGGAGTTGGGAGGTAGGAGACAACCTCGGACGATATTTCATCCAAGGGCCATCTAGACGACAGGTCGTTCGACTTTTGAATGGAACAACGTGTCGCCTGCATATGCAGGCAACGTGTCGTTCGACTAAACGGACCAATGGACATCTGAACCTGAGGTTCGGATGCAGCGTGGCAGTTTGTGGTTGAGCCACGTATTGGTTCAGAGATAGGCTATTGGGTAGGTGTGGCAGCTTCTGGAGCTGGCACGTGGTGCATCCTGGTTGGAATGAATTAACTAAATTTTGGAAAAAGAATAAAACTGTTAAATATAAGAAAAAATCAGGAAAAATGGTAAGAAATTGAGAGAAGATTCGGAAAAATTACAGAGAATATTAGATTTAATATGGAGTTTAGTGATATCAGATTTTCATGAATTGAACTTGATTTGATGGGTCAATTAAATCGAATAAGATTTAAAAAGTTAAGAAAAAAATTAGAAAATCTACCTAGTTGGGTCCTAGGTTAATTATCGGGTAGAAACGCATTGAGTTAGGGAGTTAGGAGTGTTATTTTAAGTGATATTATGAATCTATTATGAATTACTGAGGATTTGAGATCGTTGTGCGTAGGTGGACTCCTATAATGAGAGGACCTCAAGGAATCGATCCAGAGCACCATCGACGGTTACTTGGGCTTCAAAACTCTTAAGTGGACGAATCTTTTCATCTAATTATTAAATTGCTAGCATTAGTTATAAAATGCAATTAGTATGAAGTAAATAACTGAAATTGTGTGTGTATGTGCTTAAGAGATACTACGTTAAGCATGATAACTAATGCATCATGCATCGAGTATGCCAAGATCATCATATATACTATGCATTGTATGAATGTGTCAATCTTGCTATGCTTGAACTATTGAAATACATAAAATGCACTAAAACATATTCAAGAATTGACATCGATAAGTGGAATGCACCAAGTCCGCATAGGGTAACCTATGCAACCCTTGAGAGCTCTCCTGATCTGGTAGCGTGGTGTGGAGACATCAATTCACGAGGTAATAAGGATGGAATGGATTTTATTTATTTTATTGTTGATCAAACTATAATTTAGGATCCTGCAGTGTGGAGATCAATTAGGTGGAGCTAACATCAGTTAACGTCCCAGTATCGTTAGTCGATCGGACTAGGATTTAAATTGGACATGGATTTGTCTATTGCACAATTTGATAAAATAAAATGAATTGTAAGGACCCGATTTCGCTCCACTAGGACCCTTACTAGCGTGAAACGTAAATAAACCCAACCTAGGACCTATCTGAATCTCATAAGCTTATCCCCACTTAGTTCTGATTTTTATTAGATTCATTACTTAAGTTTTTTAAAGGTTGGAACATGATAATGGACATACATTCTGGCAATAAACGGAGTGAATAAAAACATCATCGAAAGTCTTTATAATTTAACAAAGGTACCACAACACACAAGTCCCATAGGGATCTCAAAATCCAGCAAGTATACCCCTAGTATATTTCGGAAATAAGCAAACAAAGGAGGCATTCCAAAAATCCAGAAATTAGTCCAATCAAACTTCATGTTATATGCGCAAACAATAAAGGAAACAGATATGCAAATGTGATGCGATATCGTCCCGCCGTGCAGCCTTGATCTCACACACTGGTACCACGAATAAAGGATGTACCTAAGCCTGAAAAATGCTGAAAACAACAGGGTGAGATTACAAGAATCTCAGTAGGGTCAAAACATCATAAGATCTGCATAAATCTTTAAAAAATATCTCCCGAACAATATCAGATTCGCCTACATATTTAAAGGGATATCATGCAACCAATAAGCAATCACAATAGAGATAAGGCCGAAAATTATTGGCTGAGAGTGGATTGCAAACACTTCCTAAAATCAGAAGTACACAAGCAGGAAAAATATCAATCAATTTCATCAATAGAAAGGTCATCCCCTTCCACCTTTGTTGTCCAAAGCTTAGCTGCACAAAGGGTAAAAGGTTAGCACACAAGCTAAACAGCAAGCCTATTCATCTTGCTAGCACACATGACAAGGCATCTAGCCAGCATACAGGACTAGGCATCTTAACCATCACATAGGATTAGGGCATCTTGCCATCACACAAGATAAGACATCTAACCAGCACACAGGACTAGGCATCCAGCATGCACAAACTGGGGATTGCCACCCATACGACTCCTATACCAGTAAGAACCTCTCCTCTCTTCAGGAGCATCAACGTTTATCCCGAATGGCCACCGAAAAAAGATCTTGACACACAAACATGTACAAGCACACACAAGCAAGTACAAGGCATAACATCACAGCAGGGCATCCTCAATCATATCACAATACATTCAGCATGTTCAAAACATGCAACACATGTGAATTAGGTATACATAACCTATCTCAGAGGTTCGAATTTTCCTAACAACTCCATAGTTCATTCCGAAATCGAGCATACCAAACACAAGGCATGCGCGTATACCATTCAATAAAAACATGCACCAAAAACATCAAATAAACAACAAGGATTTCTAGAGAAACCAATGAGGTATAGATCCTATCTCTCTTGTCTCTGAACAAGAAGCTATTCCTTTGGGTTTATTTAGAGGATTCGAACCACCTATACCATCATAAGGCAAAGACAAAACCACAATAAGCATGCATATTCAATAACCAAGTAAACATCCTATTTCCTTACCAATTCCACTCACCAAACCTATCAGAAACCAGTGATCAGATGCCGCAGGCACCTCCCCCTTGGATATGTGATGTGATAGCCAAGAACTCAACAAGAATCAACCTTATTTACCATCCCAATCAACCATTCTAGTACTGACTTCTAGGACTTCTAATATGACAACTGGCTGTACAGGGTAGGATAGGTCTTCAACAACCTCAACTGGTGGTTCTTCAAACGCATGAGCAACATCTCGCATATATTTTCTCAACATTGAAATGTGAAACACACTGTGAATTCTTTCCATTTTCGGAGGCAATGCTAGTCGGTATGCAACAGGACTTATTTTTTCAACAATATCATACGATCCAATGTAACGAGGTGCTAACTTACCTCGCTGCTGGAAACGAAGAACATCTTTCCATGGGGCAATTTTCAGAAACACCTTGTCACCCACCGTAGATTCCAACTCCCTTCTTTGATTATCAGCATAGTTTTTCTGCCGATCTTGCTGTCTTCAGCCTTTGTCGAACCAAATTCAGCTACTCCATTGCTTGATCAATCAATTCCGGATTATCTAGGTGTCTCTCGCCTACTTCATTCCAGCAAACGGGAGTTCTGCAACGTCTCCCATATAATGCTTCATAAGGAGCCATGCCAATGCTTACTTGGAAACTATTGTTGTAAGCAAACTCCGCCAAAGGTAAACATCGATCCCAACCGGTATTTTGGTCCAACACACTCGCAAGCAGCATGTCTTCAAGTCTCTGAATTGTTCTTTCAGATTGACCATTGGTCCAGGGATGAAACTCTATACTGAAATTCAGTCTCGAACCCAGCGCATTCTGGAATTTCTCCCAAAATCGTGAAGTAAAGCAAGGGTCACGATCTGACACAATGGAAACTGGCATTCCATATAGATGAACAATTTCGTCCAAATAAAGAATAGCCAATCTCTAAAGGGTGTTTGTCACACGAACAGAAGGAAGTGTGTAGATTTCGTCATTCGATCCATGATCACTCAAATGGCATTGAATCCTCACTGAGATCTAGGCAAACCGGTCACAAAGTCCATCGTGACATGTTCCCACTTCTATTCTGGAATCGGAAGTGATTGAAGTAAACCAGTAGGTCTTTGATGCTCGATCTTCACTTGTTGACATACGAGGCATCGGGCAACGAACTCAGCAATGTGGCTTTTCATGTTCGGCCACCAATATTGCTCCTTCAAGTCTCGGTACATCTTAGTGCTACTAGGATGAATAGAGAACTTCGAACTATGCGCCTTAGAAAAAATCAGATTGCGAATATCAACATCTTGTGATTCACATACCCGGTTTCTAAAGACAAGAACTCCATCATCTCGTAGTCTGAAATCACGAGCTATGGTATCAACACCATCATATAGTTACTTCCGAATTTCACCGAATCTTGGATATTTTGATTGTTGATTTCGGATTTCTTCAATCATGGTAAGCATGACTTCGATTCGGGCCAACAACGAACCAGAAAAATCAGTGCCAAGATGCACATGTGTAGCTCTCAAATCCAGCAACGTTGGCATGCATTGGGTGCACATGTAAGCCAAAACCGATAGGGAAGGATGGTGGATCTTTCGGCCGAAGGCATCAGCGATAACATTCGCTTTTCCAGGATGATATTCGATTATCAGATTATAGTCTTTAATCAGCTCCACCCATCTTCGTTGTCTCATGCTCAACTCCTTCTGCGTAAGGAGATACTTCAAGCTTTTGTGGTCGGTGAAGATTCTGCACGTCTCGCCATACAGGTAATGGCGCCATATCTTCAATGTGAACACCACGGCTGCAAGTTTCAAATCATGCATAGGATAGTTGCTTTCGTGCAGTCGCAACTGTCAGGAAGCATAGACAACGACTTTCCCATCTTGCATTAGCACGCATCCAAGTCTGGATTTTGATGCATCGCCGTACACTACATACTCTTTTCCACCAACTGGTAAAGTAAGAATAGGTACGGAAGCTAACCAATTCTTTAATTCTTTGAAACTTCACTAGCATTTCTCATTCCACATGAATGACTCTCCTTTGCATGTCAACTTCGTCAATGGTCCAGCAAGCGATGAAAAATTCTCCACGAAGAGACGGTAGTATCTAGTTAAACCAAGGAAACTGCAAACTTCAAGCACAGTCTGCGGGGATTCCCAAGCAACTACGACTTCAATCTTCTTTGGATCAACCAGTACACCATGGGAGGAAACAACATGTTTAAGGAAACCAACTTCGCGTAACTAGAATTCACATTTGGAGTACTTTGCAAACAGATGTCAATCCCTCAAAATTTTCAGCACAATCTGCAAGTGCTCAGCATGCTCCTCTTCTGATTTTGAGTAAATCAGAATATCGTCGATGAAGACTATCACAAATCTATCCAGAAACTCTTTGAATACTTGATTCATCAAGTTTATGAATACGACTGGTGCATTGGACAAACCGAATGGCATAACCAGAAATTTATAGTGGCCGTATCGCAATCTGAATGCAGTCTTCGGAATTTCAGCTTCACGAACACGTAACTGATGGTATCCCGATCTGAGATCATCTTTGAAAACAAAGTTGCACCTTGGAGCTAGTCGAACAAGTTGTTTATTCGCGGCAGAGGGTACTTGTTCTTAATGGTCACACGATTCAAATGTCGATAGTCGATACACATTCGCAGCGAACCATCTTTCTTCTTCACGAACAAGACAAGTGCTCCCCAAGGTGACACACTGGGTCGAATGAAACCACGATTCAGCAAATCTTCCATTTGCGTCTTCAATTCCTTCATTTCTGCAGGAGCCATACAATAATGAGGAATGGAAATCGGATTCGTACCAGGCACTAGTTCAATGCCGAATTCCACCTCTCTTGCTGGCGGTAAACCAACTATGTCTTCTGGAAACACATCTGGAAATTCACGAACCAATAGAACAGAATCCAGATCCGAGGACTCTTTAGACACATCATGTACATGTGCGAGGTATGCTGTACATCCTTTGTTGATAAATCGCTTTGCATCGAGCTAGGAAATCATGCAAGTTGGAACAACTCGCCTATCACCCTCAAAGCAATACTCGTAACCATCAGAAAAAATGAATCACACACGCTTGGTGAAACACTCCATTCGGGCTTGATTTTTCGCCAGAGAATCCATGCCTAAGATCACATCCCTTGCAACATATTTTGTATTTTTACCATTACAGGATCAATGGCTGGTGCGGCTGGTTCTTCAGGTTGGTTTTTGGGCTCAGCTTGCCCTTCCTGCTTATTCCGTGCATTCGGTTTATTCTGATCAATGAGTTGCTAATCGGCTTTGGCTTCATACTTACCCCGACGATCTCTAGGCGCATTCTGCCTTGCCATACTATACAATCACACGAAATCACTCAACACATAACCCAAATACAAAACTAAGGAGAAGAAAGTGGTACATGGTGGAGAGGCGTACACCGGATGATATGCATATGCTGGAAAATAAACACACATATGCACACAAATACACACAAGTCTCGACAATCACACACATATATGCAAAGACACATTCAACAATCACATAAATCAACCATATGCATTCAGCAATGCACATATTCACACAAAAATATGCTCGGCAACCATGGCCACCATACATATTTATACAAAGACATACTCGGCAACACTTGGCAGCACACATCAAGGGATCACAATCAACATGCAGCATTATACACACAGTCGGTAATCATAAAGGAAACACAGAAAAACACACATTAAGACACACCAAGTCATACAGTATACAAAACTCAGCAAGATACTCATTTAATCATGACAATCTCGGTATTAACCCCTAAGATGTGGGTGTGCGCATGTATCTCCCTACAAACACAAAACCAACAAACATGTTAGCGTATAACAAACCATATTTCAAAACCATGCTCTACTACCAAACCTGTAAGGACCCGATTTCGCTCCATTAGGACCCTTACTGCCGTGAAACCCAAATAAACCCAACATAGAACCTATCTGAATCTCACAAGGCTTAACCCCCCTTAGTTCCAATTTTTATTAGATTCATTACTTAATCTCACAAGGTTGGAGCATGATAATGAACATTCATTCTGGCAATAAACGGAGTGAATAAAAACATCAGCGGAAGTCATTATAATTTAACAAAGGTACCACAACACACAAGTCCCATAGGGATCTCAAAATCCAGCATGTATACCCCCAATATATTTCAGAAATAAGCAAACAAATGAGACATTCCAAAATCCAGAAATTAGTCCAATCAAACTTCATGTTATATACGCAAGTAATTAAGGAAATAGGTATGCAAAGGTGATGCGATATCATCCCACCATGCAGCCTTGATCTCACACACCGGTACCACGAACAGAGGATGTACCTAAGTCTGAAAAATGGTAAAAACAACAGGGTGAGATTACAAGAATCTCACTAGGGTCACAACATCATAAAATCTGCAGAAATTTTAAACAAAACAATATCAGATTCACCTACACATCTAAAGGGATATCACGCAACCAATAAGCAATCAAAATAGAGATAAGGCTGAAAATTATTGGTTGAGGGTGGACTGCAAACACTTTCGAAAATCAGAAGTACACAGGCAGGAAAAGCATCAATCAATCTCATCAATAGAAAGGCCTCCTAGAAGGTTATGACTTCATTCGGGGGTGGTTCTTTTTTGTGACAGGTGCTTCATGCTTCTTTTATGTTAATGATTAGCGACCGGCATTACCTTGGGGCATAGTTAGGTTGAGGACTTGGCGTGTGATAAAAAATAAGGCCACGGCTCAAAATGGATTACTATGGTGATTTTCATAGGTGGCTGCCAAAGGATAGGCTGTTTCACACGATGTCTCAATCCTAGATGCCTAAGTCATGTTCCTAGGTGTACTTCCCATGTGAACTTGAAGTGGGTTCAATGGAAAGTTCTAGATTCCTCCCAATGTGAGTCCCCTCAAGATAAAAAAAAATTATTTTAAGGCAGAAAGTGTGCCTTTCTCAAGACTTAGTTTCAATGCTCACTAGGGTTGTGTGCATGATTTTGTTTCAAGTCAAATTAGTTATGTTCCTAAATCATACAATGTTCCTTGTCAAGTCAAGACTTCCATAGCTTGTTCTCATGCAGGCTAAGTTCCTTAGGTGACCAGCATTTAGATCCTAACAGATTTCAAGTACTAGCCTAAAGATAATAAGCGGAGGCAAAGTAAAAAAAAAATTGCACATGGCAGACATAATTATGGCAGCAAACATGTAAACATGTAAGAGGAAACAAAAATTGGTGCAAACATGACATACATATCCTCATACTTGAATCATGCTTGCCCCTAAACATGTAAGCATAAAATAAAGATAAAACAAGATAATAAAACAAATAACTCAATAAACTTGCTCGGGGGTGGTTAAGCCCTTAATCAGCCCTTGCATCCTCATTAGCCTCCTCCGGTTGTATACCTAATGCATAATCGATCCTCATTCGCAAGGCTTTGAGTTCCTTGTCGACTGACTGCATCCATCGAAGTATCTCCGGGGGTATGCCAGGGCTGGTTGATGGTGTAGTGGGAGGTGCAATAGGGGCCTAAGGATAACATGCAGAGGCAGAGTAAAAAAAAAACTTATACATGGCAGACATTATTATGGCAACAAACATGTATATATGTAAAAGGAAACAACAATTGGTGCAAGCATGACATATATATCCTCATACTTGAATCATGCTTGCCCCTAAGCATGTAAATATAAAATAAAGATAAAATAATATAATAAAACAAACAACTCAATAAACTTGCTCGGGGGTGGCTAAACCCCTAATCAGTCCTTGCATCATCATTAGCCTTCTCGAGTTGCAAACCCAGCGTATAATTGATCCTCATTCGCAAGGCTTTGAGTTCCTTGTCGATTGACTGCATCCATCGAAGTATCTCCAGGGGTATGCCAGGGCTGGTTGATGGTGCAGTGGGAGGTGCAGTAAGGGCCTTCTGCTGAATTATGCCCTTTTGTCCTTCAGCTATCTGGGGCACACTAGGTGCACGAAACTCAAATTTTCCATCCTCCTTTTGTTCAACCAACCCCATATTCATGAGACTGGTAATGTTGAGGGGAGCCATGTCATGTAGCAACCTCAAGTTTCTTGGGAGCGTCAACTTGAGTTGCTTGGCAAGGTGGGTAGTAATCGATCCCAAAATCAATGGCTTCTCCTTCTTCTAGTGTCTTTGGAATTACTGGCTGATGAACATAGCCAGGCTGGCCTTCGTTTCTGTCTTCATGCACCATAGAAATAACAGCTCCATTTTGTTGAGTGTAGTGGCAGAGTAAGGCCTCCCGGAGAAGGTATGAGCCATGAACCTATACAGATATTTGAAAGCTAGGGACACCAGGTAATAATCTTTAAAGGACCCATAGTTGTATGCTTGATCACAGGTTGACCATTTTGCACAGAGAGCTACAGGGTCGAAGTCCTCTGGTTCCCTTATAATGGCATGGTGGTAATCCTCACACCCCAAGAGTGAATTGAGGTGCCCGTTGGACATGTTAAAGTCTTACCCCAAAAGGAAAAATTGGACCAAGTCCGGGGTCTTCATGTTGAAGTTGGTAGGTCGTCGGCACTAGAATGTTGTGTAGAATTCCAGTACCAATTCTTGATAGGTTGGGAAGTTGATTTTGAAGTATTTAGTCCATCCAATGCTCTTGGTCAGCTGGTAGACCTCGTCTTTGATGCGCAGCTCCTCTATTGTGTCAGTGCAAAGAGACTTGCACTGGTAGATGGCACGTTGGCTAAGCTCCTCATACTTAGCCTGCAGACTGGGGTCTGCAAAGTGGCTAAGTGGCACAGTGGTTGAAGGTGAGGGATTGGAAGAGGCTTTCCTCTTCTTTTGAGTCCTCTTGGGAACCAGGGGTTCACTAGGGGTTACCTCCTGTAGTTGCCAAATTCTTGTGCTCTGGCACTTGGCTGGTTTAGCAGTTGCTGGAGCTGGAGCAGCTCTGGGGGTTGACTTTAGGAGTATCTCCAGGCTTTAAGAGGAGCTTCCTTCTTGCTCGGAAGGGGTTGTCCCTGTGGGTTGGGACCCTTCCGTCTGTACTGAGGCATCGATGGGGTCCTTGGAACTGGAAGACCCCTCAATAAACCCCATGCTAGTGGAACTGCTACTGGATGGTGATGAAGCTGGAGCAGCAGGGGTGTCAAGGAGGGGTTCACCCATAGGTGTGGGTTCGGTTGGCTGGGGCCTAACCACAGTCTCAGAATGGCTTGAGCCTGTGACCCCAACTTCTTCAGAAGGAGTTATGGGCTCTCCCTCAAACCACAGTCTCGAAGTAGCCATGTCTAGTATGAGGGTGGCATTGAATGTACCCAGGACCTCGGCTGAAGGTGTGGGTGTCTGGGCTGGAGTCTCAGCCACTCTTTGAGAGTGTGACTCTGATGTTGGAGCTTATTCAGTAGGGCGGGGCTCGTCCGGGGCCCCAGTTGGTGCTGGACTAGTGGATAAGGAGACCTGAATCGGGCTTTGTCCCCGGTTCTCCTATTGCTGCTCTGGTACCTCCGTATCAATAGACGTACCTTTATCATTATCGTTGTGGCTGGAAGTTGAGGTAGTGCTAGAATGCCCCATCATCTCTTTCATCTTGGCCAGCATTTTTGTAGTTGTTGCGTGGACTGCTGACAATAGTAGGTCCTATAGAGGCTTCGTGTGAATAGGCTAGACTGGTAGTTGGGTTTCGGCTTGTGGAACTGTCTTTTGGTGCTTCTAGTAGGTTTTTACCATTATCCTATCCGTTCTTCTCTTCCTGGTCAGTGAGGGCGTCAGCAAGGAGGGGACTTTGTCTACTTCTGTGGGAGTTCAGGCAGGGTTTGCTGCCTTCTCAAGCAGGGTTGATGGGCTGATAATGAATAGGGTATTTATTTCTTACAAAACAAAAACAACAGCAAAGATTAAAATTAAAAAACCCGGGTTGCTTCCCAGTAGGGCCTTTGGTTATGGTCATTGGCTCGACTCGCATACCTGATGGTTTAATGATATTCGGGGACATTGAGCTCATGGTACTCAGTGACCCTTGGTAGTTCATAGTACGACTTGACTCTGTGGGAGTTAATGTGAGACCCCGAATTTTCAGTCCTAGAAGTCCAGAAGCCAATGCAGGTGAAAAGATCATTTTTCCCCTGAAGAAGAGGAAGTGTGATGGCCGAAATTGGTAAGGAATGTCCTGTAATTATTTATGGTTTTAATTCCCTTTAATTTGGTTCTTTATTGGTTGATAATTATCTTAGAAAATAAAATTCCTAAAATTAAAAGAGGATAATAACATAATTTAATTTTGATAATTATCTCACCTTAATCTAATCTTTAAAGTAGGTAAATTAATCACATAAGCACCTATATAAATATAAAGCCGGCCACACGTAAACCTCACACAGAAAATATACAAAATTCATCGAACCAAAAATCCTATACCTCCCTATTTCTGCCGAAACCTGCTGGAACTTCAAACAAGCATAACTCTCTCATCCTTTGTCGGATTCTTGCGAATAATAGCTTATTAGAAATCTCTCTTCATCCTCTTTACAACCATCTTGCATTTTTTTTTATGGAGGTTAGTTTTTCTTTATCTAAAGTTAAATTGTATTTCGGCAGAATTGCCAAAATCTGCTTGAACTTCAAAATAGCATAACTCTCTCATCCTTTGTCGGATTCTTGCGAATAATAGCTTGATGGAAAGCTCTCTTCATCCTATTTCCAAAAATATTTTTTTTTATGTCTAAATATTATTTTTTCTTTATCAAAAGTTAAATCGTATTTCGTCGGGATTAGGTTTCAAGATTATGTGATTCTGCCTTCAATTGATTTCTATTGTTATTCCTCTTGTTCGTATGATTATTTGGCATCCATTCATGTTATAAAATAATGAATTCATCCTTTGAATCTTTTGTATACATGAAATCAGTATGCCCTACCCTTGCCCTATTGTTGCTTATCTTGATCAATTGATTAACCTATTGGATTCCTATATTGTTTCTTTTGATTGTACAAGTTACAAACACTTAATCCTTCTTTGTTAACATGAAATCGTAACCCTTACACCTTGCTAACATGAAGTTGCAAATTGTCTTGTGTCCTATGCTTAGTGCCGAAATATACATAGTTAAATTGGGGTGGTAATTTAGGTTAAATCTTGTTAAGTTCTTGGCTATCACATCACATATACAAAGGGGAGACACCTGCGGCATCTGACCACTGGTTCCTGATAGGTTTGGTGAGTGAAATTGGTAAGGAAATATGGTATTCATTTGGTTATTGAGTATGCATGCTTAGTTTGGTTTTGTCTTTGCCTGGTGATGCTATAGGTTGTTCGGAACCATTAAATAAAGACAAAGGAATAACTTCTTGTTCAGAAACAAGAGAGGTAGCATCTATGTCTCATCGGTTTCTCCAGAGATCCTTGTTGCTTGTTGGTTATTTTCTATGCACACCCTTGTTTTTATTGCATACTAATTGATTGTAGGGTGTATACATGAATTGTGAATTGGGATATGAATACTTATGCTATACCGAACCCTTGAGATAGGTTATGTGTGCCTAATTTGCATGTGTTGTGTGTAATGAAAATGCTGATTGTGTTCTGACATGATTGAGGATAACCTGTTATGGTATTGTGCTTTGTGCTTGCCTATGTGTGCTTGTACGTGTTTGTGTGTCAGGATCCTGTTCCGGTGGCCATTCGGGGTAAGCGCTAATGCTCCTTGGGAGAGGGGAGGCTCTTACTTGTAAGGGAGTCGTATGGGTGGTAATCCCTAGCAAGAGCTCGCTGGATACCTAGTCATGTGTGCTTTGTAGAAGCCTAGTCCTGTATACTGGCTAGATGCCTTGTCCTGTGTGCTGGAAAGCGGCCCTAATCCTGTGTGCTGGTTAGGATGCCTAGTCCTGTGTCCTGGCTGGATGCCTTGTCCTGTGTGCTGGCAAGATGAATAGGCTTGCTGTTTAGCTTGCGTGTTAACCTTTTGCCCTTTATACAGCAAAGCCTTGGACAACACAGGTGGAAGGGGATGGCCTTTTCTTTTTCCTACTACTGAGAGTAACCTAATGAGGTTTCCTGCCTGTGTACTTTTGACTTTCAAAAGTGTTTGTAGTCCACCCTCAGCCTTAGTTTCGGCCATAACCCATTGATTGATTATTGAATTGCGTGATACCCATAGTTATAAAGGGATGATCAGATGTTGTTTGGGAGATGTTTGTTTAAGATTCCTGTAGATCTTATGATGTTGTGACCCTACTAAGATTCTTGTAATCTCATCCTGTTGTTTTCACCATTTTTTTAGGCTTAGGTACATTCATTGTTCATGGTACCAGTATGTGAGATTAAGGTTGCACGGCGGGGCGATATCGCATCACATTTGCATTCCTGTCTCCTTGAATGATTACGCATATAACATGAACCTTGATTGGACTATTTTCTGGTTATTTAAGTCTCTCCTTTGATGGTTTGTTTCCAGATTACTTTAGGAGGTTTACATGCTGAATTTTTAGATCTTTATGGGACTTGTGTGTTGTGGTTCCAATAATTAAATGAAAAGACTTCCACTGATGTTTTATTTACTCCGTATTATGCCAAAATGTTTGTCCAATATCATGCTCCAATTGTTATGAATGAACATGTTAAAAATCAGAAATAAGATGGATAAGCCTTGTGGGATTTAAATGGGTTATGGTTTTTGGACTTATTTGGGTTTCACGGTGGTAAGGGTCCTAAAAAGGAGCAAATAATAATAGGTTAGGATTTGGGGTCCTTACAGTTAACTTTGAATACCTTACCAATCTCCTGAGTGGCTATTTCAATGGCCCCATCTGGGTAGAGAGCTGTTACAATTAACGGGCCCATCCATTTGGAACGTAGTTTGCTCGGAAATAGCTTGAGCTTGAGCTTGGAATGGTATAGAAAGACTTTTTGCCCCATAGAGAAGGTATTCTTTATTATTCTGTCATTATGACACCGCTTTACCTTCTCTTTGTAAAATTTTGAGTTATCATATACACTCAACCGGATTTCATCAAGCTCGTCTAGTTGTAACAACCTGTCTTGCCCAGCTTTGTAAAGGTCAGCATTACATTGTTGGACAGCCCAATAGGCCTTATACTCAATCTCCACTGGTAAGTGACAGGCTTTCTCATACACAAGTCTGAAAAGGATGGTGCCAGTAGGGGTCTTGTATGCGGTCCTAAAGGCCCACAGAGCATCATTAAGCCTAATACTCCAATCCTTATGGTTTGGATTGACCGTTTTATGAAGAATGGCCTTTATTTCTCTGTTGGAGACCTCAGCCTACCCGTTAGTTTGTGGATGATAGGCAATAGAGTTCCTGTGCACCACACTGTACTTCTTCATTAGATTTCAAATTATTCAGTTGCAAAAATATGACCCCCGGTCTCTGATAATGGCCCAGGATACCCCATATCTGCAAAAAATTCTAGCATGAACAAAGTCCACCGTGGTCTTGGCATCATTCTTCTTTGTGGCCTTGGCTTCCACCCATTTTGAAACATAATCCACTGCCATGATAATATAAAGATTTCCAAATAAGGAAGGAAAAGATCACATGAAATCTATTCCCCAAATGTCAAAAACTTCACATACAATGATTGGTTGTTAGGGACTTTCATCTCTACGACTAAGACAACCTTCAAGCTAACACCGGGGGCACGTCTTACAGAACTGATAGGCATCATACAATATGGTGGGCTAGAAAAACCCACACTCCAAATTTTTTCGAGCTGTGGTCCAAAGTGTCCTCTGCATGTTTTAGAGTGGCAAGAGTGTAAGATTGACTACTGATCCAAGTCTGGGACACACCTGCAGATGATTTGGTCTGTGCAGTATCTCTATAAATAAAGCTCGAACAAAATGTAGAACCATGATTCACCTTTCATCCTGCTCTTCTCATTTTGGTTCATATTATCTGGAATCTACCCTGTTACCAGGTAATTAACAATATCTGAGTACCATGGTATAGACGATGAATGCCTGGCTGGTATAGGTTCATGCTTCAAGGGTTTGATTAGGGTCTCCCTAACCCACAAGATATTCTCATCTGGAAATGCCTTTTCAACCGGCTGGGGATCCTCCGAGGTCACCAGGCAACTTAAGTGATATGCTACATAGTTCTATACTCCTTTTTTTTTCTTGAATCTCCATATAAAATTCTTGTAGCAACAAAATACACCTAATCAATCTTGGTTTGGACTCCTTCTTTGTCATCAAATAGCAAAGAGCTGAGTGGTTAGACGAGACTTTGACTTTGGTCCCCAGGAGATATGGTCGAAATTTTTCCAAGGAAAAAACTGCAAGCTTTTCAATTATTTGATCAATGAATGGGAGGTGAAAATGGTCCTTCCGAGTAGCTTTTTTTAGTCTCCTATAATCAATGCAAACTCTCCATCCATTTTGAACTCTCGTGGGCACATCTTCCCCTTATTATTTTTCATGACCATGACCTCGGTCTTCTTAGGACAACCTGAATAGGGCTCACCCACTTGCTGTCTGAAATTGGATATATCATACTTGCATCCAGTAGTTTCAGAACTTCCTTCTTTACTACTTCCATCATGGGTGGATTGAGTCGCCTTTGGGCTTCTCGAGTAGGCTAGGTGACTTCCTCCATTAGAATTCGGTATATACATATAGCAGGACTAATACCCTTGATGTCTGCAGTTGTCCACCCAATGGCTTGTTTGTACTCCTTCAGGACGTCTAGTAGTTGTCTGTATTCCTAATCGGTGATTTTGCTAGAGACTATCACTGGCAAGTTGTTGTCTTCTCTTAAATAAGCATGTCGCAGGTGTGATGACAGTGATTTCAGCTCAACCTTAGGAGGATGTTCAATGCTAGGAGCAAGCTTTTTGTGAGATACTAGAAGATTAACATAATAAATCTCCTCAAAGTAGTCTGTGGCCCCCTCAAGGTCATGGAAGGTATCCAGCAATAGATCATCAATCTCCACATTGTCTTTATTGAAGATCCTAAGGTTCAAACTCTTCTCAATGGCTACTAGCAGCTTGTCTGGAGTAATGGTGGCTGATGCTTATTAAGATAGTGGCTCAACAATGTCAACTATAGAAGTCATGGCCTTGTTATCAGGGTGGCGCATAGCCTCATAGATCTTGAATATCACCGTGTCTCCATCAAACTCCATAGTTAGAGATCCATTGTGGACATCAATCTTCATCCGTGAAGTCTTCAAGAATGTTCTTCCCTAGAGAGTGAGCTGAGAACCATCATTTTCCATTTCTAAAACAAAGAAGTCTACTAGAAACACTAATCCTTTACTTGTACCAACAGGTCTTCTAGTATTCCCACAGGGTGAACCACTGACCTCTCTACTAGCTGTATTACCACCCCTATCTTCCTCAGCTTCCCTAGGTTCAATGATTGGTAAACAGATAAGGACATCAAGTTGATGGGGGCCCCAAGGTCACACATAGCTTGGGAAACTTCCTGTCCGTCAATCTTGATAGGAACAGAAAACATGTCGGGATCTTTGTATTTTTGTGGCATATTCTTCTAGAGTACAGCTGATACATTCTCCCCCATTGTAACCTTCTCATTATCCCTTATTTTTCTTTTTTTTGGTGAAAATCTCTTTCAAGAATTTTTCATAATGAGGGATTTACTTGATGGTGTCAAGCAAGGGCATATTCACCTCGACCTTACTGAATACCTCCAGGATCTCTTGTTCTTCCTGAAGCTTACCATTCTTGGCGAGCCTAGAAAGGAAATATGGTGGTATTGTGATTTTGGTCGGGGGATGAGCTCAATTTCCACTTCTGGTTTCTCCCTGGGTGATACAACAACATTCAAAGTCTTCTTTTTCTCCTTAGGGGTGGTCTTCTCTATTTCCTCTCTATCTTGTTCATCAAGTGGAATTTCTTCAGACACCTGTTCTTTCTAGGGGTGCACCAGGGCCTTGGAGCGTGCTGGCTTTCTTCGATTTGATGACTTTGGTAATTCCTTTGCTAACCTAGGAACCACATCATTCACATTATGTTTAGGGTTAACTTTAAGTTGTGCAGGTACCTTAAACTTCTTGTCGATTGAGGGTGGTGGCCAATTGTGTGAGGAAGCCTTGCTAGCTGATGACCATCTTTTTTATTATGTTTTTCAATTCCTCCATTTTGTCTGATCCACCACTGTTGGAATTCTTGTCTGGGTAAGATCCTCTGTTGTTGGAGTGGAATTGGGACTCAAGTTGTCTACTGTCATGGTGGTCATGGAAACCTCCCCCATAGAAAAATTTTGGATGGTTTTTTCGTTGCTCATATGTTATCTTGTTCATGTCCTCCATGTTACTTTTGTACGGGGGCACATACTGGTTGTATGCATTGACATCTTGAATGTCATTATTCACAACGATCAGGCAGGAGTCAATAGCATGGTCTATATGGCCACAAAATTCATATGCCTTGACTTGGACTTTAGACACAGTGGCTGTTCACTTCCAGAAGGCATCATTTATTCCTGAGGTGATTACATCCTTGACTGAGGCCAAGTCCTCTGGCTTAGATCTCCTTACTGCAGAGCTTCCTCTTTTGTTGTATCTCTTCATCCCCCAGGTCATCCTTACAATGAGTCTGCGAGCTTCTTTATGATCAAGGCTAAGAAGGGAACAGTTGGTTGTTGAGTCTACCGGGATCCTGATCTCATCCAACATGCCTTCATAAAAAGCTTGTATCAACTGGAAGTTTAAGTATCCATGCTAGGGACATGATGAGCATAATTTCTTAATCCTTTCCCAATATTCGTTCAAGTTCTCATCTTCTTTCTGATTGATGCCTCCTATTGCTCATCTGAGGTCAGCTTCTTTGGATGGTGAGAAATACTCAAACAAGAATACATCCACCATTTTATCCCATTATCTAATCGAGTGAGAGGGTAATTCAAATAGCCAATTCTCAGTTTTCCATTTTAGGGAGAAGGGAAATGACCACAATAAGACTTCATCATAAGAAAATCCTTTAGATCGGAAACTTGAGTAGGCCATCTCCAATCTTCTTAGATGGCTATTGGGGCCTTCACTTGGCAATCCATGGAAGGAAGGAAGCATTTGGATGAGGCTGGTTCTTAGTTCGAAATATACATCCAAGTCCCCATGCCTAATACACATCGGTCTTCTTCTTCTTCTTGGTGCTCCTTCTTCCTCAATTGGCTTGAGTGGTCCTTAATCATCATCACCATCATCTTCGTTGAGAAAATCATCCACCATTCTGTAAGTTTGATTACTTTGGTTTCCTGTATGACCGTGCCCCTGATCATCATGGGGATCATGAGTATCAATGGCTTGATGTTGGTTATTATTACCCCCAGCTGATTCACTAATCTCCATATTTTGGACTATGTTGGCCATTAGAGATGGCACTTTTGTATCAAGATAAATCCTCTCTTGTGATGAGCTCATGGAGGCCTCGGCTGACCCTTGGTTGTGGTTTTCTGATTCGTTTGAATTATATATGGTTGATTCCAGGGTTGTAACTTCTCTCCTTCGTTGAGCATTGTTTCATCGGCCAGTGGATTCAATCTCAAGATCTAGTGGAACTAGATTACCAGTCTGGCTAGATCTAGATATGCAACTTCTAGTTTTCTGAACTGTTTTGCCGTCTCCCCTGCAACGGCACCAAATTTGATGTGCTGCTGTTTCGCACTTCAAATTACCTTCTCCAAATATATGGTAGTACGCAGCAAGAAGGGTCAAATCCACTGAGGAGACGGGATCAAGTTCAGATAAACTATAATTGTGATGTTGCCAAGTGTGCATTTGGACCTCGACGCACCCCAGGTGTAGTGTAACAGAGATTTGTTTATAAGAGGTTGTGTTGAAATTGTAATCTTCCGATTGTAATAAACAAAAGAACATAATGGCAATTGTGTTTGAACTCAGTTTTGTACAAATCCAGTCTTTCCCTGAGTTTCATGCCTGAACCGTGGTCACGGGCCCTCCATATAATGAAAAATACCCAGTTCAATCCACATATCAAGAAGGGGATGACCGGTACGACCTTGGGCACTTTGGCGGCTTAGAACGGCTGAAGGCCCCTTCGTTTTCCCTTCCTCCTAATAACCCTAGTTTCCTGTTGTGAACATCATCAGCCCTCTACTATCCTATCCTTCTCTCATATTTCACTCACCAGATGTGTTTCTCTCTCCTTATCTCACTAGGTGTGTCACTCACCAATGAGTCACTCACAAATCAAGATACTCTTACTGGTTTTGAATGTAGGAATCTATTCTATCAAGTTGATCAAGTACAATAGAAATAGAAACCGTAAAAATGATATAAAAGAAAGATGGACTGAAACTGGAATTTTACTAATAAATAAACCGAGGCCTCGCTGAAGGCTGGGGCTTAGCTACAGGTATAGACTGGAAATAAAAAGTTTAGCTGCTTATAATCTGACGATCAAACAACTTAATTCTAAAATAAAAACACAAAAGCCAAAGATGATTCTTTCGACCAAATTCGGTCTCTATATATACGACCTCATAGGATTTTATGCCTGGAGTATAAAAGGCTAGCCCAAACCAACACTTAGAAATTTTTCTAAATGTTGGAAACCTGAAGCCCTTCCCCCTCTCACGTCATTTGCTCCTTCCCCTCTCCCAAAGAATACATTTTGATTCCTTTGATTTTTCCTCGAAAGAAACCAAATGAGCATTATTCCTAAACACATTCCTAACCTCCCCTGACCGATTTTCACTGTTAGTTTTGGATTGAGGAGCTGGAATCTTGTTGTTCTTGGTATTGGGGCACTTTTGTAGATTTTGGTGGTAAGTGCCTTGAATCTCCATTTCCTTTGTCGATTTGTGGCTCCTTTAGATTGCTTTTGATGTTTCTAAGATTGTGAGAAGGATTGGATTTCCTGGAAACATTAATTGATTTGTGGGTGTGTGATTAGAGTTTTTGATGGCATGTTTGGTAACTTTAAGGTTTTTTTCTTTTGATGTAATTGTTGGAATTGACTGGCTTTCTTGCTTGAGTTGGATTGATTGTGTATTGTGGAGGATGTTTGTCGGTTGAGGAACCCAATTGTGTTACTGTTTGAGCTGGGTTGTTGATTGTGAACCATGAGTGGCATGTGTGAGGAGAGGATGGCTCATCCTCTTGTTTGAATTGGTGGGTTTGTGAGTTTAGTGTGTGGTTAGTGTAAGCGGTGAGTTAGCTAAGTGTCTAAGGGGTCTCTAGGCTTGTTTTCAGCTTTGTCATTTCCATTCATTTATGTTCTATTCGTTCTTAATATTGTGTTTGTGTGCTTTGGCAGTGCTGGAGCAGCCGATAAAGGAAAAGGCATTGTCGTTGAGTCATCAACGTGACAAGAGATGGGGGTTTACATTTCATTCATTTAAACAAAAATACTTTGCTTTGTTAAATTAAAATGTGATCAAATGCTTGGTTTTGAATAGAGGTTATACATGCATTGTGAATGATGATCATGCTAGGTTCATTGTGTGTTTACCATGTGATTTATGCATCAACTGTATTTAGTACCACTTATGCATATGTTGATTGTGTTTAATGCATCCTTGGTGAGTGTAAACCTTTGAATTGAGAGTGTGTTCTTGGATTTGAGACCTTGATTGTTGAGCATATTGTGTTGCGAAAGTTTGTGATGAGAGTGATTAGGTTGGGTGAGGATTTGGTACCCAAAAATTGAGAGAAAACCAGTGAGAATCCTAACAAACGACGACTTGAGTGAACATCCATACATATAGGACCAACCGATCGAACCTTGTGTCAGAACCTACCGAATGCTCACCGACCGGTCAGTCGAGGTTCACAAACCGGTCAGTCAGTACTAGATTTCCCAAACAATCCCAATTTCATTCCAAGTAAAGCCCAGCATCAAGTATAACCTTTTGACATACACTTGTGAGTATTGTGAGGTCTTGAGAAACATGTCCTAAGGTTGTGGAAACCAATAGTGAGGATGCTTGCTTGATCATTTCATCCATTTCAGTTTTCATAAAGATATGTTATAAGTATTATCCTAGGTGCAATCTGGAATTGACGATTTCGCTTGGCCAATACGTGATAGGTATATGGAATCCCAGCTGAGGGGAATGTTACCTTTCTTATATTTTTGTACGGATGGATTGTGTGTTTATGCCCGAATTTGCTAATACTTAGCATGTTGCCTGAATTTGCTAAGACATAGGAGGCTATGTGTATACGTATATGTATGGAATGGTTATTGAGTGTGATATTGTGTTTTGTCCACTCAATTTTGGATAACATTGGTAGTAAGGGGTTTATAAATATTTTTAAAGCGAAAATTTAACTGCCAGTGGCCTCTCAATTACCTTTTAGTGGGGGTGACTTGAGGGTGCTTTGTGATCTGCCCCGATAGGTTTTTGAGGCATAGTAGCCCTTGTGACAATGTTGTGTGATGTGAATTTATGAAACCTATTGGGCTGGTCCTTATTATTCATGTTTTATAATTCATGCATTATAGTTTGTTGTGTATGAAATTCCTTGAGTGCACGGTTAGAATGTATGGACGATAATTGTATTTTGAACCAACTATTTTATAATCTTGTTATTTGTATGACTCGATTCCACCGGATATACTTATGACAATGTAACTCCCATTGAGGTCTTTTGATCTTGCCCCCTCTTATTGATCTTTTCAGGGCTAGTTCTTCAGCTTATAGCCGATCGTCTTTGAGGTTGAGTTTCCCGGTGTTGGTCTAAGGGCTGAACTATTGCACATGGATGTTTTGGAGGCTCAACATATTTATATTGCTCTATTTTCATTATCTTGTGTTATGTATGTTTGGATCAGACTATGTGGTTTGTTATAGAATCGTTATGGGCTTGACATTCGGATATTGATAATTGTTATGCATGTATGACTCGAATATCAGTTTATGTGTATAGACTCAGTGTGTTGCATGTTTAGGGTACTGCGACCTATTGCTTGTGATTTAAGACTTCCATTGTATGTGCTTTGCTTACTTCGTTGACTATTATGTTCCAGGTACCTTTTACAAAGTGACATACTCCTTTTAAATTAAAGATTCAAATTTATATGTATTTTTTGAATTTTGGTTTGAAAAGTTAACACGAGCCTTGTGTGGTTTCGATTGATCCACGAGTTTAGTCGATTAGGACTACATGGCAGTGAGGATCCCATTTACCGGGATACTTATCCACTTACCTTCATATTGACCAAGCACAGTTCGTCAACTGTATATTGTGATTTACCATGTGATTTATGCATCAACTGTATTTAGTACCACTTATGCATATGTTGATTGTGTTTAATGCATCCTTGGTGAGTGTAAACCTTTGAATTGAGAGTGTGTTCTTGGATTTGAGACCTTGATTGTTGAGCATATTGTGTTGCGAAAGTTTGTGATGAGAGTGATTAGGTTGGGTGAGGATTTGGTACCCAAAAATTGAGAGAAAACCAGTGAGAATCCTAACAAACGACGACTTGAGTGAACATCCATACATATAGGACCAACCGATCGAACCTTGTGTCAGAACCTACCGAATGCTCACCGACCGGTCAGTCGAGGTTCACAAACCGGTCAGTCAGTACTAGATTTCCCAAACAATCCCAATTTCATTCCAAGTAAAGCCCAGCATCAAGTATAACCTTTTGACATACACTTGTGAGTATTGTGAGGTCTTGAGAAACATGTCCTAAGGTTGTGGAAACCAATAGTGAGGATGCTTGCTTGATCATTTCATCCATTTCAGTTTTCATAAAGATATGTTATAAGTATTATCCTAGGTGCAATCTGGAATTGACGATTTCGCTTGGCCAATACGTGATAGGTATATGGAATCCCAGCTGAGGGGAATGTTACCTTTCTTATATTTTTGTACGGATGGATTGTGTGTTTATGCCCGAATTTGCTAATACTTAGCATGTTGCCTGAATTTGCTAATACTTAGCATGTTGCCTGAATTTGCTAAGACATAGGAGGCTATGTGTATACGTATATGTATGGAATGGTTATTGAGTGTGATATTGTGTTTTGTCCACTCAATTTTAGATAACATTGGTAGTAAGGGGTTTATAAATATTTTTAAAGCGAAAATTTAACTGCCAGTGGCCTCTCAATTACCTTTTAGTGGGGGTGACTTGAGGGTGCTTTGTGATCTGCCCCGATAGGTTTTTGAGGCATAGTAGCCCGTGTGACAATGTTATGTGATGTGAATTTACGAAACCTATTGGGCTGCTCCTTATTATTCGTGTTTTATAATTCATGCATTATAGTTTGTTGTGTATGAAATTCCTTGAGTGCACGGTTAGAATGTATGGACGATAATTGTATTTTGAACCAACTATTTTATAATCTTGTTATTTGTATGACTTGATTCCACCTGATATACTTATGACAATGTAACTCCCATTGAGGTCTTTTGATTTTGCCCCCTCTTATTGATGTTTTCAGGGCTAGTTCTTCAGCTTATAGCAGATCGTCTTTGAGGTTGAGTTTCCCGGTGTTGGTCTAAGGGCTGGACTATTGCACATGGATGTTTTGGAGGCTCAACATATTTATATTGCTCTATTTTCATTATCTTGTGTTATGTATGTTTGGATCAGACTATGTGGTTTGTTATAGAATCGTTATGGGCTTGACATTCGGATATTGATAATTGTTATGCATGTATGACTCGAATATCAGTTTATGTGTATAGACTCAGTGTGTTTCATGTTTGGGGTACTGCGGCCTATTGCTTGTGATTTAAGACTTCCATTGTATGTGCTTTGCTTACTTCGTTAACTGTTATGTTCCAGGTACCTTTTACGAAGTGACATACTCCTTTTAAAATAAAGATTCAAATTTATATGTATTTTTTGAATTTTGGTTTGAAAAGTTAACACGAGCCTTGTGTGGTTTCGATTGATCCACGAGTTTAGTCGATTAGGACTACATGGCAGTGAGGATCCCATTTACCGGGATACTTATCCACTTACCTTCATATTGACCAAGCACAGTTCGTCAATTCCAACTCACACCTAGAAATCATACATATGCATATACTTAAATTTTTCAAAATGTGTATCTCATAATGCATGAAAATCAAGTATAAATATACCATGCAATCATATACATCAAGAAACATCTGAAGGAAATTCTCATACTCATATATAAGGCTAAGAATGTTTGAAAAGAGGATGTGAATTTATCTGGGTAACCTCGGGATGTAGGAAGACAAAAGAAGTATTTAATATTTTTATTATTTTTTATTTTTCAAGAAAAAACTCTACTCACATCCTCACTCTCCCAACAATCTCACAACAAGTTTCTCAATAAAAAGTCAGTCTCTTAACTCAACAATCTCATACGATTCAAAATCAAGGATCACCAACTCAAATTATCAAATTTTTACGTGAACAAGGTATAGGTTCATTAAACTCAAGCTCACCAATAATGTATCAAAACATAATCATCATGCTCAATATTTTAAACATAACATAAGTGCATAAAAATCATGACAAGCATCACAACGAATCTAATATGACATTCACACACAATGCAAGTGCTACCTTTACTCAAAACCAAACATTTACCCAAGTTTTAGATTAATAAAATAAACATAATTCTGCATATGTAAATGAGACTTAGACTCCCACCTGTTGTCGTGTAAATGACTCGCTAACAGCCACATGCCTTGCTCGCGAGCTGAAACATCACCTAAGAACAAAAGCAAGCAACCAAGCAACCAACTCAAAATCGAAACGAAATAAATAATTTAAACGACTCAAAATCAAAAATAAAACCTAAGACCCCATCTGTTCCACTCTCTAACACTCTACTAACCATCAAATACTCTACCTAATCAAAAACAACCATTAAAGAATCCAAAAATATCACTAAAATCAAAAATAGCGGTTCTCAACAAACCACCAACCTCATCCATAATTACACCAGCTCAAAACCAACCACCAGCAAGCACATACTCACATCGAATAAGCTCAAAAAGATTTTCTTTTTTAAAAAATAAAAATAAAAAACCTGAAATGACATATAAAATAACCCACATAAGCCCCAAATGGGCCAAAATAGTATTTAAAGGCTCAAAATATAAAATTTAAGTTTTTAAAATGCAACTGGGCTCGGTGAAAAGAAATCGGGCCTACTAAAGGTAAATCGGCCCAAAGGTGTTCGATCACTCAAAACGAGCTTCGAAAACTCATACTTGGATCAAGGGAATAGAAACAGATATTTTCACTAGATTCAGGCCTAGAACAATAAACAAATCAAACTAACTACTCTAATGCACGCTAAAACTCTGAAAGCGACATGTTGTGCAAACTATCGCCACAATACCAATAACATGACACTCTAGACATCCTAGACTCGACACATAAATTCTATGACTATGTCTAGGTCACTCTCTCAATGGGTTAACTCTCGGTCTACTATCTAATTGGTTGGTCAAACGGGTCAACTCCAACTGGTCAACTAGTCAAACCCACTCAAACTGACCAATTTGGATGATTTGACTATATCTGAGTGCTGATTAAACTCTCTGAAGGACGGGATCTCAAAGTAAATATATAGGTTCGCACGTAATATAGTACTCCTAAGAGTACGAGTATCGATCCCATGAGGAATTGGCTAGAATCACATGTTTAGTTTTCTTCTTCTAGTTAAATTAAACAAATCAATAGGTTTTGTAATATGAAAAAAAAAGTAACATTATGATTAAGGTCTGAAGGTATAATATTCTTCTACTTAGTTTATTCCTATCTTCTGTTCTTTTAGGTTTCAAGAATTGCTTAAGCCTTCCTAGGACTTCTTCCAGAGTCACCTAGAACTATTAATCACAGTTAATCCATCTATATTCCTATGTATGAATTAAAAAGAAATAATGGTGAAGAACTAATTCATTTCAATGTTAGAAGTATAAGGTATATACCTATCCTTATGATTTCTAATGGTTTAATTCCATAATGCTCACCCACTGGTGATTTCTCACTCTTTTATATGTTAGATTATTAACAAGGTGATTAGGCTTGCTATTTGTTTTTCTCATAATAGAAATTTAAGGGAAACCAATAGAAAGAATAAAAAGATAAAAAATTAAACTTCAAAGAATCAAATCACATCCCCAGAGGAGGGTGTTTAAGCTAAAATAACTTGAAAGAAAATCAATATAAACATTCTTTTTACCTTACGAATGTAATAAAGCTATGATGCACAATACTTTGGGAGAGGAATTCTCTCTGAATAGGACTCAAAACCGTACTTTGTACATAAAACTCATTATTAATCTATAACCCTATCCTATCTATTTATATCTTGTAATTCCCACTAGTCCTACACTTATTCCGGACTAGTTTTACCTTGGATTTATGATAGAACCACAACTCTTGCAATGCATAGCCGATCGGTCAGTCTATTTACTCGACCAGTTTGCTAAACTCTTCAGCTATCGGTCTTCTCTTGGCACGATCAGTCTTTTATCTTCAGGATTTGTGTATGTCCGATCTCTATAGATACAGATAGTTCATACAAACCTCTCGGTGATCAGTTATAGATCAATCAACTAGTCTTCTTTTTTCTTTCATTTACATCTTTTAGCCGATCGATCTTCTCTTTTGCAAGAGAGGTCGCCTATACAATTCTTCACTTAATTTGGTTGATTTTCTTATAAAAATCCTGTAAACAACGTCTCTAAAACCGAATTATCAAAGATATGGGTTAATATCACAGAATAGTTGTCATTTTACCCAGAACTATTAAATATTAACTCATAAAACTACTGAATAACTGTGTATTTTATAAAATTATTACATCCCAAACTTTAAGTTTTTGCTAGTTACTAACAAAGAATGAAATCAGAGGGTCAATCTCTAGTACAATTCTCAATTTCTATGCGTAACTTACCTCAAGATCAACCTATCAACCTATGATAAACACAATTCCTTCAACATATTTTTCTTTTCTTTCATCTTGTCTATTTTTTTATCATCAATGTATCATATTAGAATAAGTAGGGTGTATAGTAAAAGAATACTTAAAAGCTTAGTATCTTTTGATAGTCATGCACTAATTTATCATACCAACATGATATTTATTGGTGTTTCCAAAGAGGCTCAAAAGTTTTACTAATTTCTCTTACAATCTCTTATTTTACTTTTATGCCTTTTATTTTTCTTTTGTTTTCTTTCAACATATTCTTTATTTCTTTTGCATATAAAGACAAAGTCATAGCTCATCTCAAATTACAGATATTATCACTGTAACTAGTACATCATTTATTAATCTCCATACTTGAATTGCATACAATACTTCATTGTTCTAAATGTCATTTTTAGATTTTTTTTTAACTTAAGTATTATTCTTCATACAACACCTTTTTTATATCATTTTTTAATTTTAAGCATATTTTTAGAACACAATTTAAAGATGCAAATATATTAAAGGAATCATCTCATTATATATCTATTACTCAAAATAAGAATGCACATTATATCAAATACTATCAATAAAATTACTCATCTCCAAACATAAGCATGACGTTGTCCTCGTAACCATCGAATAAGACCGTCTCAAAATGACTATTTGTCACGATCCAGTTTAGTAGGTTCGGACATGTATGTGTGCATAATGAGATCACAACTGTAATGTTTAGTAGGGATTCTGACCATATGGCCCAAAAGATGCATGTTGTTACAAATTATCCATTCACACAACACATATAAGCTCCTCCCCACTATTTTTCGATGTGGGATTACGTAACATTTGACTCCCTATGCAGGCTTGGTCTCATAATCTCCCTTCCTTATAGACCTCGTGTCCTTACAAAGGGAGCCCAAACATAAACTCAACACACAACAAGGCCCAAGCTCACACAGAAGAGAGTCAGAGATATGTACGTAATCTCCCCAAATAATATCTTATATGTGAGAGTTAAAAGATCTTATATGTGAGAGTTAAAAGACGGTTTCTCCAGTTGTGTTTTGTTGTTTCTCCAGGAAGGAGATCCTCACACTATTCATGTAAACATATCATTAGAAAAATACATCATAATTTAATAATACATTGATTGGATCTAGAGTACATCGCAATATCCAATACTAAATCCAACAATTATGGAGCAAGCCTATTTCCACGTAGATAGATTGGGAGAAATTTTGGTTTGGTTGGTTCAGGAACAGAGATGTAGTATTCATTTTCTTAATGACTAACATGTACATTATTTTTCATGAGCAAAAATCGTTTTTTCTTCTTAAAAGAAAATTGCATGTAATGGCTATGCTACCGTACATTTCGGGGGTTATCGCGAAGGATGTGGGCTTGGCTTAGGATCATTATATTTTTAGGATCGTGTGCGGCAAGACTCTGATTATGCCTCAACTAGGACTACAAAAAGCTTTTGTATGCCTCTGATATGGATAGCCATGAGCGTCAACATGATTTCTTTACTTACCTCCAGTATAAAGAAAAGCCCAGATATATCTAATGCCCTTTCTCCCACATGTTTTGAGTGTTTGGTTATTATGCTCTCTTGCTTCTCCACGAAGCTTTTACTCTATATTCCCTATACCAAGATACCCATCCCCTACAACGTGGGGAATGTCCAAGCACCAAAGCATGGTAACTTTATCAGAAGAAATTGGATGAAAGTAGGCATATCTATACCTCATGGATAATGATCATGGCAAAATGGAATCTTAGAGAGGTATCACCCAAAAGAAGAGTTTTGTACTACCATTATTTTATGACGTGTGTATTAATATTTTTACTTTAAAAAGGTAGTAGATATCATGGGTCAAGATTATTTTTGCCTTTTTCCCTTTGCTTTTTTACATTGGGTCCTCTCAAACAAAGGTGTCTCTTATACTTTGAGGATCAGTCCATTCTCATATTTCCCTTTATTTCTTTTTTCTTGCCATAAAAAGATTCTCTTATTTTCCTTCTCAGAACATATTGGAATCTGTGTCTATTTTTTTGGAAGACCCTTCTTTGCTTTACTGTACATAAGGGCACCTTAATGATTTCAGTTTCACCTAAAGACAATCTGTATCCTTACTACAATTTGGCGTTTAACCAAGCATTTACTGCAGTTGCAAGCATCAGCATTTAACTTCGCAGTGATTTCTGGGATATGAATGAAGCAATTTAGAGCTTTTTTTTTTTTTTCACTGTCCGGCTTTATTTGTGATACGTGTACTTATATATAAGCGAATTCTCACTTCCCTGTCCCTTACTGTATTTTAATTTTCAAAACTGAAGTTTCAGCTCCCGAATAAAGGTCTGCAATTTGTCTTCTGAAACGGAGGGTAGAATATAATATAGATAAACATACATGTGTTTTCTTTTTAAAAAAATTGAAGATGCCAACTAATCTCGATAGTAAAAACATAAAATATTACATAGATTCATCTGCTTCTTAATATTTAGTTAAGAATAGATTAGTTTTATCAATCAACTATATCTTTTGGGATTATGATAGTATGATTATATGCAGTTCCACGATACGTAATAATCGGCTGGTTAGCACTTTTTATTTCCTAATATATGCGGTTATGGAGTTATTACTGGTATCTTACAAGATTTCCCTGAAAGCAGGAATCCACAGGATATTATGGAGATTTAAAGGCAGATTTCGCGAAAGAGAATCAGGAGCTGCGATTTGATAGCTGCTGCCTGGAAAATCGGAGATCTCACCGTGACCACGGACCGAGAATCTGACCTGATATCTCGGGAAATCCTAACTAATATGGCAGTAATCTGTTTCTGATCCTGCGAGATTTCGAGAGATAGTATATAGAGACCCCGACCGCCTGTGGTTGCCGGGGGAGAAATTAGGAGATTTTACTTTGTTTTAGAATTGTTCAAAAGGTTTACTCCAGAACCAAATGGAGGGCTAAACTTATTCTTTCCTTGATTTAGTTCATTTACCGGGCCAGCCCTTGTGAGGTCCTGTTCAATATATTACTCAGTTCTTTTTGTTATCTCTTGTCATTCTTGAGTATACGGATGTTATGGTGAGTGATCAACTCCATGACATATTAAGAGCCAATCACTGTAATCGTGAGTGGTGAGCGAAAACACGAGTGACGGAGTGCATACTCAGATTAACTACGCTGTTAATCCAGAGGTGAGGTTTTCTGGAAAGTAGGACACGAAAGAGCGAAGGACGTTCCTTCCCCCTGGAGTGCTCAGTCGTACTGAGCAACCCGCTAACTGGAATCCGACAGAACAGACGTGAGTACATCCCTCGAAGACCCGTGATCACGGGAAGGTCTCGGTGTGAACCGAATCAAGGATCATCACAAACATACGGATTACACTTTTCTTTCTCCTCTCCGAAACATTACATTTGTTACACAACCCCTACTCATCCCAAAGATCTTACAACCCATCATTCTCACTGACCGTGGGCACACCGTGACCACGGCCAATTCAAAGACTTCCAACTCTTAAAACCATCTCCCTGAGGATTCGACCTTCCTTACCACTAGCTACCTATTCAGAAGAGAAGATTATTTTGGTGAGCTTGCGACACTCTATCAAAATTGGCGCCGTTGCCGGGGAGACGGCAACTCAAGATTTGGAATTCTTAACAGTATATGACCCGTTCGGGCCGGACAGGACCCTTACTTCCCTTCGACCCAGAAATTGAATCAACCTGTCGGCTGAACAACTCCAGAAGAAGACAAAACTGGTTCGCGTTAGCCGCATCCAGTTCCACGGCATCAAGTTCTCATCAAGCAGGTGACCGTGACCACACTGAGATCACGGTCGACTCGTCCTCAAGCAATCCTCCTTCTCCAGTTCATATACCGGCTCCACCAATGGCGGATAACCAGAATAGAGCAGGGAATCATGAGGACCCACCAGCAGGACATGAGGATCCTCCTCAGGTAAATGATGAGGTGGAAAGAAGACGACCTTACAAGGTACTCGATGCCATTCTAGCTGACGAAGAAGAGGATGACGCTCAACTCATCCCAATGGAAGAAATGGGGGGGACCGGCAGATTTAGAAGACCAATGTGTATCATCCACGAGAATGATAGAGATGTTAATTATGAAATGAAGCCTGGACTTCTGCAAACACTGCCTTTCTTCCATGGACGAGCCCGTGAAGACCCAAACGAACACTTGAGAAAGTTTGAGATGGCATGTACAAGTTTTAAGCCAAAAGGTTTGGTCATGGATCAGGTACTGCTCCGATCGTTTCCTTTCTCCCTGAAAGGAGAGGCTGAAGAATGGCTTAGCGAGATGCCCCCTGGATGCATCAGAACATGGGATGAAATGGTAGATGCATTCCTATACGAATATTTCCCACCTTCTGTCGAAGATGACCTCAGACGGCAAATAGCTGTGGTGCGACAGGACGACGCAGAAACTTTGTATGATTACTGGCGACGATTTAAGAAACTCTGCTCAGCATGCCCACGGCATGGCTACACTAATTTCCAGTTGCTTCAAGCTTTTTATCATGGCATGGACGACGAAACTAGGAGTGCTGTAGACCATTCTGCTAATGGCTACTTACTCTCCCTTGACTCCCGAAGAGCTAAAGATCTTATTCTCAATATGATAAAGGGAGCCAAACACCGTGTAAGGCGGGGGAGATCACCTCCAAGATCATCCACGAGAACAGCTGCAGCAGCCACCACAGTCATAGCAGAAGCAGACCTACAGAAGATAATCGACAAAACCGTGGGCAACGCATTCCATAAATATGTTTCACAACTTCAATCAAAGCCATGTGAGTTCTGTGGGAACCGTGACCACGGCACAGACCAGTGCCCCAAAGTCCTCAACAATGAGATCCAAGATGCAAACGCATACAATCAGTATGTCCCTCCATACCGCAGGAACCCAGAATTTGCCGGAAAACCAGGTGGGTTTTACGAACCAAGGAAGGCCTATCCAAACCCGCCTTATGATGGCGGAGTACAAGAGCAACAGACCAACCACCGAGGACCTGACCACAGATCCGGAGCCACCTACGAGAAGGGTTCGTCAAGCCGTAACCATCAGGAGGAGTTGGACAAAATATGGGAGGCCCTGAAGCAAGTGACAATGAACCAGCAATTATTCGCGCAACAACAGCTGGCCAGCCAAAACGCTCAGAATGCACGGGAAGGTAAGTTACCCGCACAACCCGAAACTAACCCCAAACATAATGTTAGCGCTATTACTCTCAGGTCTGGAAAAGAGCTTCCGGAGCCATCACAGGTGCAGGTCAGACAACCGAAAGCGATGAACGCTCCACAACCTACCTCAGTAAGAATTGACATGTCGGAGACACCCTTGTCTCGACCAAGGACGGTGCCACAGGACGGTGAAGCGGAAGTTGAAAACGAACTCGAAGTGCAGCCTAGGCCTGTGATCACGATACCTCCACCATTCCCTGCCAGGTTAGCAAAGAATAAAAAGAATCAAGAGGAGCAGGCCATCCTAGACATCTTCCGAAAAGTGGAAGTCAATATTCCACTTCTAGAGACGATAAAGCAAATTCCAAAATTTGCTAAATTCTTGAAAGAACTATGCACCAACAAAAGGCGATTGTCCGATCATGCCAAGGTCACGGTGGGAGAAGTAGTGTCAGCAGTCCTTCAGAAAAACATACCCCAAAAATGCAACGACCCGGGAATGTTTTCCGTCCCACTGAAGATTGGAGGGGTCCAAATAGCACAAGCTATGTGCGATCTGGGTGCATCAATCAACGTAATGCCAATGTCTGTGTATAAGACTCTCAACCTTGGAACATTGAAGAAAACTGGCGTGATAATTCAGCTCGCTGACCGATCAGTGGTTCATCCAGCCGGAGTAGTGGAAGACTTGTTAGTACAGATTAAGGGATTGGTATTCCCAGCGGATTTCTTTGTACTGGAGATGGAAAACGTTGGACAACAGTTGATACTACTCGGACGCCCTTTTCTGAAGACAGCTAGGACGAAGATTGATGTCCATCAAGGTACTCTATCTATGGAATTTGATGAGGATACCGTGACCTTCAGTATATCTGAAGCTATGAGACATCCGGATCCTGGGGCCTCTCTATTTGCCCTAGACACTATCGACGAACTAGTTCAAACAGCCTCCAGAACATGCAACGCGGAAAAGTTACAGATTTCTCTGGAAGACAGTATCGAGATCGAAGGTTTCGAAGAGGCAAGCACCGAAATGGACGACCTACTGATCGATGCTCTCCGTGACCTTACCGTGACCACGGTAGATCTACCGGAGGTAAAGTATGTCAACCTCCCAGACGAGCACGAGAAGTTACGCCAAAGCCTAGAGCAACCACCAACCCTGGACCTGAAGCCACTACCATCACATTTGCAGTATGCCTACTTAGGTGAAAATAACACCCTTCCAGTAATAGTCTCCAGCAAGCTATCAAATGAAGAACATGTGCAATTGACAACCGTGCTCAAAGTCTACAAACAGGCCATTGGGTGGACTTTGGCGGACCTACAAGGAATCAATCCCGCTGTTTGTATGCACCGAATCCTACTGGAAGATGAAGCACGACCAACCCGAGACGCACAGAGAAGGCTCAATCCACCAATGATGGAGGTAGTAAAGAAAGAGGTGTTGAGATTACTAGATGCGGGTATGATATACCCGATTTCCGATAGCAAATGGGTCAGTCCAGTGCAAGTGGTGCCTAAAAAGACCGGGGTCACGGTAGTCCAAAATGACCGTGGGCAAGCCGTGCCCACAAGAGTTCAAAATGGATGGCGAGTCTGCATCGATTACAGGAGGTTAAACAAGGCTACACGGAAGGACCATTTCCCGCTTCCTTTCATCGACCAGATGCTTGAACGGTTAGCTGGAAAGAGTCACTACTGCTGTCTCGATGGTTACTCAGGTTTCCATCAAATTCCAGTGGCTCCAGAGGATCAGGAAAAGACAACATTTACTTGTCCATTCGGCACATTTGCTTACAGACGAATGCCTTTCGGTCTATGCAACGCACCGGCAACTTTTCAACGATGTATGGTCAGCATTTTTTTCGGAATATGTTGAGAGCATAATCGAGGTGTTCATGGATGACTTTACTGTATATGGAGACTCCTTCCAGGCCTGTTTGGCCAACCTCACGAAGATTTTACAGCGATGCATAGAAAAGGACCTAGTCCTCAATTATGAGAAATGCCATTTCATGGTAGACAAGGGATTGATCTTGGGACACATTGTCTCCTCAGAGGGTATCCAAGTTGATCAAGCCAAGATAGAAGTCATCAAGGCCCTACCCTACCCCACAACAACCAGAGAAATCAGGTCGTTCGTGGGCCATGCAGGCTTTTACCGACGATTCATCAAAGATTTCTCCAAAATAACTCAGCCAATGTGCCGATTGCTCCAGCAGGATATGGACTTTGATTTCAATGAAGAATGCAGACAAGCTTTTGACAAGATTAAAAGATTGCTAATCTCTGCCCCAATCATACAACCTCCAGATTGGTCACTGCCCTTTGAGTTAATGTGTGACGCCAGTAACTACGCGATAGGTGCAGTACTTGGGCAAAGAATAAGCCGTGACCCCCACGTGATCTATTATGCCTCCAGAATGCTGGACGCTGCTCAAGTAAATTATACCACTACGGAAAAGGAGCTCCTAGCAATAGTTTTTGCTTTAGAGAAGTTTCGACCCTACCTGTTAGGGACCAAGGTCACGGTCTATTCAGATCATTCTGCTCTCAGGTACTTGATGGCCAAAAAGGAGTCCAAACCACGGTTGATCAGATGGATATTACTCTTGCAAGAATTTGACATCACCATCAAGGATAAGAAGGGCGCTGAAAACTACGTTGCCGATCATCTTAGTCGGCTCGTGACCACGGCCGAACCACGGCCAATTCAAGAAACCTTTCCAGATGAGCATCTCATGCTTGCTGTCGCCATATCCATTCCCTGGTATGCTGACATTGTCAATTTTATTGTTACTAACAAGCTGCCTGATGACTTGACAAAAAACGAAGCTGCCAAGATAGTGAGGGAGTCACGATTGTACGTATGGGATGATCCATACCTATGGCGCTTTTGCAATGACCAAATAATCAGGAGATGTGTACCCAAGGAAGAACATAATGCAATCATACGTGCCTGCCATAATGAAGCATGTGGGGGACATTTCGGACCCCGGAGAACCGCTAGGAAAATTCTGGAAAGCGGGTTCTTTTGGCCCACCTTGTTCAATGATTCTTACAGGTTTTGCAAGGCTTGTCCCAGATGCCAACGAGAGGGTTCTTTGAGCCATCGAGATGCAGCTCCCCTACAGCCCATCCTTGTATGTGAAGTTTTTGATGTATGGGGAATCGACTTTATGGGTCCTTTTCCAACCTCATCTGGCTTCCAATACATCATTCTTGCGGTGGACTATGTTTCAAAATGGGCAGAGGCAAAAGCCACAAGAGACAATAGTGCCAAGACCACGGTAGAATTTATCCGTAAGAACATCCTCTGTCGATATGGAGTGCCAAGGGCCATCATTAGTGATCGTGGCACACACTTTTGCAATCAACTTTTCCGGAATCTATTGAAGAAATATGGTGTGGTGCACAAAACTTCCACAGCCTATCATCCACAAACCAATGGACAGGCGGAGGTCACGAACAGGGAAGTCAAGTCTATACTCCAGAAAACAGTCAATCCTAACCGGAAAGACTGGAGCCTCAGGCTTGATGATGCACTATGGGCATACCGTACCGCATACAAAACTCCAATTGGCACTACCCCCTTTCGCCTCATTTTTGGGAAAGCCTGTCACCCTTCCAGTAGAGATTGAACACCGAGCTTACTGGGCTATCCGACAGTGCAATCAGGAGCTTTCACGCGCTGGGGAAGAAAGGCTGTTGCAGTTAGGAGAACTTGAGGAGCTGAGACTTAATGCTTACAACAGTTCAAAAATATACAAGGAAAAGGTCAAGCACTACCATGACAAGAGCATTCGGCGTAAGCATTTCATTGAAAGGCAACAGGTATTGCTATACCATTCCAAATTTAAAATCTTCTCAGGAAAATTACGCTCAAAGTGGATAGGACCCTTCACCGTGACCACGGTCTATCCCCACGGTGCTGTTGAAATTAAGAGCCAGGACACTGGAAAGGTTTTTAAAGTCAATGCTAACAGACTTAAACCTTTCTATGAATTACCTGCAGAGACTCTTCCCGGTTACCAATGATACTATAGTATCATCAATAAGTCGAGCCAAACGACATTAACCAAAGGCGCTCCTGGGAGGCAACCCAGCAGTTTTAATTTTGTTTGTTGTTTATGTTTTATTTCAGGAATTTGGGAGCCAGTCACACACTTAGACACACGGGGGGGGGGTGTATAACCGAGCGTTGGTGTGGCACTACTTAATGCCCTAGACGGAATTAAAGACGAACCTACCAAAACCCCAAAAAAACCTCAGCGACTAGCCCTAACGCCCGTCCTCTCTGCACTCACGCCATGGCACCTCCACGCAAAGACACCACGCCAACAGGACGGCGCACCTACACCCGGCGATCCTCTCGGTCCGCACCCAGGGTCCCGACATTCGGCTCAGTGCAAACAGCGATGGAGGAATTACAACAGCGCCACGCCCTAACCCGAGCCATTGTGATTCAAAGGACGGTGATCGATCGTATTGCGCAAGGCCTCATCCCTGACGCGATGGTTCTCGATATCCCTCCGTTAGACACATTGTCAATGGAGACAACAACAGACGCAGCCACCCCCATTGCAACTTCTACAGCCCCGTCCAACTCACCCATGAAGGACGTACCCACGGCGAACCCACGGCCGATTCTACCTGATCAGCCGACGCCACGTGGTCGTGCAAATCCCTCTCCTGTCGAGGGTAGCACCACCACGAACCCGATACTCATTACCCCGCCACTGAGCCCAGCGGGGAGCCAGCCGAGCACTCCTGTGCTTTCCACTCCAGACAGTTCGGCCCAGGAGACGGCTGATATGGCGGCCCTAAAGGAGATGTACCCTGACTTCCTGGAGAATCATGGGGAACTTCGACACATGCCAGAGACTATGGAGCCAGAACCCCCATCAACCTCCCAGGATGTCGCTCCTCCAGCACAGCCAAATGCGGAGGACATACCATGTCAAATGCCCGAGGTAACAGAGCTGCACACTCGTCCTTCAATTCAAATTTCTGATAATGATGTTGAATGGTCGTCCGAGACCACGGGCGGGGCTGCGCCTCAAGTTCCCATGGATGAGGACGAGGATGTTGCTTGGTCCTCTGAGTCGTCTGAGCCCACGGGGGTTGCGTCCCGCGTTCCAGCTGCTGCCCCTACACCCCCTGCTCCTGTCCAATCACTATCAAGCAGTGATTATGAGCTCGAGGACTCCGACGTTCCCCTGGCTGACTTAGCAGGATCATCGTCCCGAACCAGCCGCCAATTGCGCAAGCGGAAGGCTGCTGCACCTACCCCACGGCTAAGCAAAAAGGCAAAAGGGAAAGCCGTGGCCACGAGCCGTTCAACACCAATATCCGCCCGAGGTTTACAGGACAAGTATGAGGAGTTCCGACATCGCGCAGTATACCAATGCAAGTGCTTATGCCCCGACACGATGGCGGAACTGGACCTGTCCGCGGAGATTGATGAATTGATTGATAACATAGGCTGGCGCACCTATTTCTATATCAATGAACCAGCCTATATGGAGCTGATGTTGGACTTCTATGCGACCTTCCAATGCCACCGGCCGTCAGAATTCAGTATGAGGACTCCTGATCTCATCCAGTTTCAACTGCTCGGGCAGCCCTTTAGCTTGTCGTACGCCCAGTTCAACTCTCTGCTGGGTTTTGCTCAGTCCCGCACTGCAAGGACACAGGAACCTCAGGACTTCAACCCGGCTGACTTGTACAAGAAATGGTCCAATTGCCCCACGGCATATGATCCAGGGAGGTCTAAGGATTATTACCTGCTCCGCCCTGCCTACCTATACATCCATCGATTCCTGTCCTACAGTTTTTCAGGTAGACCAAACGCGGCTACCACGTTGAATCGAATGGAACTCCTGATTTTATGGTGCATGCAGACCTCCACCAAGCTCAACTTGGCTGTATTCTTGACCCGACAATTTGAAAAACATCAAAAGAAGGGTCAGCCATTAATCCTCGGGAGCATCATTACGCATCTAGCCAAGGCACTCAAGGTTACACTCTCGAGTAACCTAAGGCGGCTGCATGAAATGGCCCCCCTGAATACAGCCAGTCTTCTCAATATGGGACTACTGATGCCAACAGCACAGGGGAGATATCGATTCCGTGCCCCCGGTAAGCCCACGGTGGGTGGAGGTGCACGGAAACCACAGCCATCAGCCCCATCAACCTCCGATCTACCACCATCATCATCCACTCCTGCCATGATCCACCCGGACATTCTTGCGTGGATGCAATCCGTGGACAAAAGAATCAAGGCGCTGACGATGCAGATGCTGCGAATCCGTACCAGCATCAATCATGCCCTCGGGCTACCTACGGATGACTCTGCTGACGACTTGGCAGCCAGCGCGGATGATAGGAGTGACTAAGGGGTCTAACCACCCAGACCAGGTTCCACTATCCTAGTATTTCCATTCCTTGTACTTATCTTATGCATGCTTAGGGGCAAGCATGACTTAAGTATGAGGATATTGGGTACCATTGCTTATTTCATTCTTATTTCATTATTTGCTTATGTCATTTTTTTTTGCTTTTATTGTTTGTTTTCATGTTTATTTTCGCTGATTTTCGCATCATGCTCCTTTGCATTTGTCATACTTGATAATTATCCTCTAGCTCTCTCATGCCCTGTACTTATTTATGTGTTCCACGCCATAGGAACTAGACCTGCCACCACTTGGACTCTACAGAGTGTAGGCTCAGATGTTGAGTTTCCTCACTAGGGTCACGGCCTGACTTAGGCACACTCACTATGCTAGCTTGAGATAAAACCACATAGCATAACATGGGAGACTTTGGGAATACATTTGTTTTGAGTGGATTCATACTTTGGGGACAAATCTAGAACTTGCCAAGTTTTGCCTCACAAACCTACATGGTAAGTATGTCTAGAAATGTGATTTGGGCATTTAGAATAACACCTTTGCATATATAGACCTTTGATTGTTAAAGCCGATCCTTGCACAATTTCATTAGGAACCATGCTTGAGACTAAGCCTATTCTTGTTTTTACCCAAGCAACAACTTCCTTTCCTGCCTCTAAAGAACCTGAGGGCCAGCCACTACTAACGAGCAAAGAAAGAAATCCTGACCTATGCCAGTAAGACACACCATGACCGCCCCGTGGTCACGGTTGATATGCATGTTCTCCCTCCATCAGGAGTAAAAGCAAGCCAAAGAAAAAGGGGAACGACATTACCCCTGATATATGACGAATTACAATCCAAAGAGAAGGAGACAAAGGATGCAATCAGAAACAACGATCAACCTAAAAGAAAACAAAAGCAGCAGAATACAGAACTATCTCCTGCAAACAGCCCACGGGAAGTGCTTGGGCAAGAGAAAGGGGTCAGGGAAGATAACAAAACAGCTAGTGGTTGGTTGGCACCCTCTAAGCCAAAATAGCCTTCTTCCATCATACCCCTGTCCAAGGCCACGGTTCAGTCCTTGAACAAAGCCCCATTGATTTTTAGATGTATTAAAGCCCCGCAGGGGAGTTTGGAAAGCTTGGCAAGCTTATGGTATTTAACACTTGGTATGAACGAGGAGAGGTCCTTGGTAGTATAGATCTGAAATTTCTGTGTGGTTTGATCAAGCGCATGGTTGTGTGTGTTTAACTTCTCGCATGTACCCGTTTTCAGAAATTCTCTATCTGCTTAATATATCTCTGATAGGCTACTTGAGGTGAATGATCAAGTTCTGTGGATTAGAATGCATGCTTAGGGACAAGCATGACTTAAGTATGAGGATATTTGATAGTATGATTATATGCAGTTCCACGATACGTAATAATCGGCTGGTTAGCACTTTTTATTTCCTAATATATGCGGTTATGGAGTTATTACTGGTATCTTACAAGATTTCCCTGAAAGCAGGAATCCACAGGATATTATGGAGATTTAAAGGCAGATTTCGCGAAAGAGAATCAGGAGCTGCGATTTGATAGCTGCTGCCTGGAAAATCGGAGATCTCACCGTGACCACGGACCGAGAATCTGACCTGATATCTCGGGAAATCCTAACTAATATGGCAGTAATCTGTTTCTGATCCTGCGAGATTTCGAGAGATAGTATATAGAGACCCCGACCGCCTGTGGTTGAGGGGGAGAAATTAGGAGATTTTACTTTGTTTTAGAATTGTTCAAAAGGTTTACTCCAGAACCAAATGGAGGGCTAAACTTATTCTTTCCTTGATTTAGTTCATTTACCGGGCCAGCCCTTGTGAGGTCCTGTTCAATATATTACTCAGTTCTTTTTGTTATCTCTTGTCATTCTTGAGTATACGGATGTTATGGTGAGTGATCAACTCCATGACATATTAAGAGCCAATCACTGTAATCGTGAGTGGTGAGCGAAAACACGAGTGACGGAGTGCATACTCAGATTAACTACGCTGTTAATCCAGAGGTGAGGTTTTCTGGAAAGTAGGACACGAAAGAGCGAAGGACGTTCCTTCCCCCTGGAGTGCTCAGTCGTACTGAGCAACCCGCTAACTGGAATCCGACAGAACAGACGTGAGTACATCCCTCGAAGACCCGTGATCACGGGAAGGTCTCGGTGTGAACCGAATCAAGGATCATCACAAACATACGGATTACACTTTTCTTTCTCCTCTCCGAAACATTACATTTGTTACACAACCCCTACTCATCCCAAAGATCTTACAACCCATCATTCTCACTGACCGTGGGCACACCGTGACCACGGCCAATTCAAAGACTTCCAACTCTTAAAACCATCTCCCTGAGGATTCGACCTTCCTTACCACTAGCTACCTATTCAGAAGAGAAGATTATTTTGGTGAGCTTGCGACACTCTATCAGATTAACATATACATCTATTGAATGGTCATCCACGCCCAAACTAATCTATGTTATATTAGTCTTATACATAAAGATACTGAAGATGATCTATATGAAGCAGAGAAATGATAGTGATTCGAGCCTAGGAAGACCAAGCTGTCCCCTTTGTTTTGGAATAGGAATACAGTGAGAAAGAATAAAAATAAATAAATATTCTGTCATGTAGGACGCCCGGTCTCCTTAACAATCGACTATTGGAGTTTCGATGCCAATATAAATAATATGGCCATCTATATAACTACAAGAGAAAACGGCAAAGGGACCTTGGGATTTTAAGCAGGGATGGCCGTGTTCTTCGATTTGCATTGGGAAAAACTAGACAAAGTACTGGTTATAGCATGTGAGGCGTTCCCTCGTAATCTCCACTTGCAAATCTTCGCCTTTTCCTTTATAAAAGACTGGACCCACAATATATAGCCTATGGGGTTTGAAGCTAAAGTTTTCCAAATATGCAGCTGTAATATTTTTTAGATGGCACTATGCAGGGTAAAATGGTGGCAACATCCGGAGAAAGACTTGGCCTGATGAAAGAGGAGAAATGGTCAATCCCTAGAAAGGGATGAGACATTGATTGTTCATAGTAAATACTGTAGCTCTATTTTTTTGTGAGCCGTTTGGTTGATCTGAACAGTACGCAAGTACTTGAGGGAACAGTGCCAAAGGCAGCAGTAGCCCCCACATGTCCAGCAACTGGCAACTTCTGTTCAGTTTGTTAATGTTTCATGAGTATGTCACCAGCATTAAGTATCAGTGATACGGTAATGGATATCAATTGTAATTGCTCTTCTTTAGCCTTTCCTTTCTCAGCTTTTCCAGCACCCAAAGAAACCAAAAATAAAAAAAAAATAAAAATAATAATTCATGGTTCATTATGCGTCCTCTTTCTTGTCTAGAGTGCAGATAATGTCATGGAAAAGTTTTTAAGAGCATAATAAATCCACACCACACTTTCCACAGATATTCAGTAATATTATAATTATTATTGCATGTTCTTCTGCACTAGTGTACATACATTCATTTACACGAATTGCAGTCTGAATCTCACAGCTGTTGCAGGGAAGACAGATAGGAGAGGTGGTCAAATGGGTCATTGATATGTCATTTCAGTCTACAGTGTCTCCATCAAAAGAGGTGTGTGCGCACTGTAGGATGCATCAGTATATGTAGCCAATTTGGCCAACCAACATGGCTCCGGGCACGCCATTCATGCAATTTTAGTCTAATGGTTTTGTCCATACTCTCTCTTGCTGTAAACAATGGATGTAACATCTCAATTATTCCTAATTCCATTGGTTAATCCGTAAGTTTATTACACATAAGAAAATATATTTATTAGGATTATTCCTATATTTAAAAATAGATACGATAACATATTAATTCATAATTTCGGATTAGAATTCTATAAAATGAATCTGGATAATCTAATTACCGGAACATATCAATTAATGACTAAATATTCTCTCATTCACATACAGTATTGTTTCTTTCTTAGGCAAGGTAATTCTAAGTTGGTGTCGGACCACCGGATCAAATTTGCTCTTAAGAAATAAAGAATAAATTAATATTTTCAATCATCATCACATAGTTTGTTGATAAAAAGAGAGAAAAAAAATTCGAGAAGGGTAATCTGTCTTTTTATTCTTTTTTGTCTACATAAAAAACAAGATTATGATATTGACTATCCCATTCAGTACTCTCTCTCCATTCGAGAATTTTTTTCGACGGTATGAAGAGAGAATTGTATTTCTACACCAAAGAATTCTAACCCAGAAAAGTAAAGCCCAATTTGCTAATTTAACAAATAAAGGTTTTTGTTTGAAATAGTCAATCACATGGGTTTTAGGTTTTTCATGTTGTTAGGTAAAGTAATATTGTTGTGTATTTAATACTTTCAATGATTGTTAGGATGAATTTTATTGTTGTGTTGTATTTATGAAGGGATATATATTATAAATGAGTTAGATATGTAAAAATGTGTTAGAGTTATGAAGGATCTTTTTAGTTTCAATTATTTATGAAATCCATATGTGGCACCCTTAAAATAGACAAAAACAAAATATTGATATAATAACACATGTTGTATGTCCTATGTACGATGTGCATATGATAATGTGTAACATAAACGTCACGTTACATTGTGGTACACACCTGATACATTATAAATAATGTATAATATATCTAACATGAATGACATATTACATGTGGTACACACTTGATGTGCTGCATGTACCGTGTAGTCCGATTTAAACAATTTTCATAACAAATGTGACACTATATGTTATACAAAATGTATTTATATATTTCATAATCTGATTCATACAATAATTATCATTTCAAAATAAAAACTTAACCAACAATACTATAACAATTATGATAATCATTAATCTGGTACATCCCAACAAACCAACCACATTTTCTACAAAAATCCTATCTGCTGCGTTAGTCATATTGAAATAACCATAATAACTGCCAAATCCAGATTTACAATATAATACATAATAACAAAAAAATATATATATCAAGGCTAAATAAAATCTTTTCAAACTCCAAAATAGTCCTTGCAATTAGGGAGGAATTTTAGAAATCTGAAAAAATCAAGATGAGAGAATCAAATTTGTAACACTTTGCAAGTAAAATTAGCTTGAGATATTTTTTTTTTTTACTTACAGACAATTTTTAAATACAAATTATTTTTTGGTGCATTTCAGACCGCGAGATTGTGTTCTACTTTATAAAATATAAGATGGCATGTTTATATTTTGTTCAAGGATAAACGCTTTTTAGATCTAGATACAAAGGATAAAAAAACAGATTAATCTTTTCGAATTTTTTTTTATAATTAACAAACTTAAACTTGTGTAGTGGTAATTGAAAATATTAATTTATTGTTTATACATTGAGGACTAAATTTGAAGTGGTGGTCCTGGACGTTTTAAAATTACCGTACACACCACACAAAAAATAAAAATAAAGCCGCCAACAAGATCCATAAAAATCTTGTAAATGTTTAATCAAACGGGAACGATTTTACAGCAGGAGCACCCAACACACTACCAGACGCACTGCAACTTGCATCATTCCTTGAGCTCGTATCCTAAAATTTCCCATCAAACAGTACAGATGTTGCTCTTACCTATGATCTCCTCTCAACTTGTGTTATTCCAAACAGGTATTCTTTTCTGCCTCTCACAAACTCTAAAAGCTAATCATTTGCTTTGAATTTTTAAAGAGATTTCAAGTCAGATGGTATATGTTTCCAATCCACAAAAAAAAATACATCTCTCCACTGAGCAAAGCAGAAGGGCATCTTATGCACCCTCCAAAAGCTTATAGCTTAACACCAAGCAAAGCTCATCTTGGCCATACTTGGAATGATCCAGCATGCTGTCTTGTTTTACATTGAGCGTGATTTGATGTACATTCTCCCCTACACATTTGTTAGGTCTATATATATATATGAGGATCTTTCAGAGTATAAAAGAATTATTAAAGGCAATTCTAAATACCCCACTTGAGTAATCATTCCTGCATGTATCAATCAGCATCTCTGGAAGACTGTTATGTTTTTCTCTTTTTTTTCATAGAAAATTTTCCGGAAGCTTCTCAAGACTCATGCCTTTCGAGCACAGGCGGTCATCTATCACATCCCGGCCATGGCATCCGACAGGAAGTTATACATAGCCTCAGTATAAGTACAACCAAAAAGACAAAAAAAAAAGAAAAAGGAAAGGAAGCGCAAGATTAAATAAGATAAAAGCGGTAACTTTTAGTCTGACAATGTTCATTCTTCCCGAGCAATTTGCTGGGCTTATGGCTCCTGAGTATTGACAAATCACCTTTATATTACAAATTTCCACAAAGAACTGAATCAACAGCAAGAGTAAAAGAGCTATCATCATGGATTCAAATGAAAATGAACTTGCAGACCTAACATCATCGAGTTTATAAGGATATATCCTACGATACTAAACCAATAAAAAAATGAGAACATATATATAAAAGTCGACGTTGTACTTATATATATAATAGGTTAAGTCAATCTTAACATAAGCTCCTTAAGTTGGCATTGATTATTCAGTAATCAGGAAACATGTGTCATCCAAGTGACTGCATGGAGTCATTATCTTGTTCTACTTCAGACGAAGGCTCGTCTTCTTCTTCAAATCCATCAACACCATAGGCTTCATGGCCATTTCCAAAAGCCTTGATATGGTCTTTAAGTGACCTCTTGTGCTTAAAATCAGATCCACAGGTGCAGTACCAAAGCTTACCACAATTCTTCTCGTGGGTTCTCCAGTCTCCCCTCACAGCAAAAGCTTTGCCACATTTTCTGCACATAAATGGCTTAATCCCATGCTTCCTCTTATAATGCGTTTGAAGGGTTCTAAAATCTTTTAGTGGCCTTGCTCTAGGGTGATCAATGTTGTTTTTACAGCCTGGAGCACAACAATAGCAAGGAAGCCTTAGCATTCCTGTTGGTTGAGTTCCTCTTAATGATTCAGGCCCTCTTCTATATTGAGACCCATGCCCCCACATATGCATCTGCTCAGAATTAGTTCATAAACATCAATATAAGCAGCTCATTCCAATAAAAAAGAACAAATCATGACAGAAAAAATTGATTCCTATGCATGGAAAATAGCCTGTAGCGGGCAAGGTTTAATTAATCAGCAAAATGGCCTCTAATGCAAGTCCTAAATTCTCAAGAAAAAAAAAAAGTTAAGTCCTATGACAAGTTAATGGATCCTGAAATCCGTATCGCGGTTCCTGGTGTTTGTAATATGTGTACGCGGAGGATGTTTTTGATTAAATTAGCAATTCTATGGAAGCGAAAATTACTGCTTTGGGAGGTTTATGGTGTTCGAAAACTCTGTTTGACACTTGATAGAACTTTGCTTTGTATTATTTGTCAGGAACTACTCGTTACTGAGACTGAGACATGCATTTTTGTAGGGGGAGTCCTTCGAGATCGATTGGGGTTTTGCTTTAAAATCCTGAAAAATGATCTGAAGTTTCAAGCTTATCCTTGGTCTGACTTTAACCTCTCGCTTGAATTGAAGAGAGAGATGGAGAAGATGATAACGAGACAAAACAACATTTTTTCGGTATATTGTCAGAAATAGTCAATGGAGAATTAAATTTTGATTTTCATGTGATGGGATGTGATGATGACCTTTTTGTGATGCAGATGGAGATTTCCATAGAGAAATTTCTTGCTTAATAGAAAGATAAACTGAAAAATTCTCGGGTTTGCACACTAGCCGATGTTTGAACTTTGAAGCACAAACTTCGAAGTATACTTCTGGCATATGGAACATTTCCTGAGTTGTTCCATCACTAAAAGGGGTACTGATCTGAGTGACATGGTGAACAGAAAGGCTTTACTGGCACCTAAGAATCCATACCCCGTAGTAGTACAACGGTATAAAAGACAAATCAAAGAAAAACGAAACCTCTTAAATTTCAAGCATATAAAAATCGGGAAATAAAGTCTTAAAGAAAACAACAAATAGAGGTGTGGTTTTAGCTTTCCAGTTTTTTTTTTTCTTTAAAGTGTCCAGAAATTTTTGTAACGAAAACAAACAAGTCTTTGAGTATGGACGCCATGATACTGATTACCTGCATGTTGTTGTATCTATTGAAGGTTTTGCAGCAAACAGGACACGAGAACTGAGTAGGGCCAATCAGAATCTGAGAAGGGGTAGGGATCCAGTACTGACCCATGTTAAGCCTATTGAAAGGGTAACCAGAATCATCACCGCCATCTCCATCTTTTTCAGTGACCTCAGAGGAAGAAGACAGCACAGACGCCATCTCTGCTGCACTAGGGCTTGGCAACCCTATATTAAGTGCAACGGTAACGGTGTCATCTTCTTCCTTGTTATCAATGGCACTGTTGGAAAGCAAGAAGCTGCCATGACGTTCTCTGGCCTTGCTGATCTTGTCCATATCCACAGCAGTGCAACTGTTTTGGTCTCGATCCTGCTCTTCCCGTTCTTCTTCTTGCTCTTTCTCATAACTTGTTGGGCTTAAACTCAGGAGCGGCAAGGCTTCTCGCAGAGGAGGAGACGAAGGTGAGTTTTGATGGTGAAAGTTAGAGTGGGTTTGGTTGATGCTGATGGTATTTGTGTAGGATTTGTGAGCATAGCAAAGGTGCTGTGGATGAGTTTGGGTGGGAATATTTAGAGATGGGCAGGAGCTAAGATGGTAGTCGTTAAACTCAGACCAATTTCGGAAGAAATTTGAGTAGGGGTCAGCCATGGTTAAAAAATGGAGAGGAAACAGTGAAGCTCCTTGAGTTTGCTTTATGGGGGGAGAGAGAGAGAGAGAGTGGGTAGGGAGTATATGATGACTGAAGAGAGCTTGGATGGTGGGTGGTGGGTGGTGGATGGAGGATAGTGGAGACAGATTATTAGTACAGAAGAGAAGAGAGAACATGCAAAGGGAGAGAGAAGGGGAGTAAAATAACAACAAAGTGGAGAGGTAACTTTGTAAGGATTAGGTTCTTTAGTTATTGCAGAGAAAGAATCTTAACTTAAGCCTTCAGAGGAACATATTGAGAATCCAGGAACTGTGCCGTCATAGCCCCGTCTATAGGTTTTACATTAGGTTGTTATGTTGAACAAGGGGGGATTCACTTTGGTCTTTTTTGTGAATTGCCGTCATATCCCTGGACGTGTCCGAATGGTGGATTGGATGCCACCTACAATCTTAGCTAATTTCTTACATTAGGGGGTTTGTATATTGAAGTGATTATTATGTGTATCAAAATCCCAGCTCAACTTACCCTTACGATTGGCTAGTTTAGGATTAGATTCAGTTTTTCCTCTTTTCTTTCCTTTTTTTTTTAAAAAAATCAAATAATCTTGTATTTGGTATTACAATTAGATTAAAAATGACCAAATCAGGAATCTTACTAGTTCAAGAATAGATGGAATCAGTATTCCATGATTTATCAAGTATTTTAACTGTAAATTTATATTGTTCTATAAAATTAAATTATTTCATCTATTTTTTATTATTTTTATAATAATAATAATAATAATTATTATTATTACTATTAATATTCTAACCAACCAATGAAGATAGTAGATATATCTAAAAGATTATTGAGAGAGATGAGATATGAGATACAAGATGGACAGTACTTAACTCGATGATATTTCATATTATCTTAAGTGACATATGGCTAAAAGATGTTGGATTTAAGATCTAATAATATTGTTCATTTAAATTATATATATATAGTTAGTTAGTTTATATGAAATTCATCATGATTTTAATATTACAAGTATTTGAAAAAATAGTATTTTCATATTAAGAGTATTTTACCCAAATAGTATCTGATGACTTTGAAAATTTTTTAGATGGTTACTATACATAGTAATTTTGTTTAAAAATTTATAATTTTTGAATATTATAAGTATTTCGAACAAAGAATAGTATTTTCATATAAAGAGTATTTAGGTTTTTTCACTAAATTAATATCTGGATGACTTTGAAAATTTTTTAGATGGTTATTATACATGCGTAATTTTGTTTAAAAATTTTATAATTTTTGAATATTATAAGTATTTCAAAAAAATTTGTATTTTAAGAGTTTTTGGGGTTTTCACTAAAATAATATCTGATGACATTGAAAATTTTTTAGATGGTTACTATACAAATGTAATCTTTTTAAAAAATTTATAATTTTTAGAGAAGGCTAAATATTAATTTGAATTAATAAATAATTATCTTATTTATAAGTTTTTTTTATTTTTATTAAATTAATTATTACTTCAAATTTGAATAATTTCTCATCAATGGATAAAATATAGTTTTTTGGGCCTATGGTTAAAATTTGATAATTTTTGGAAAAACTTGTTAATTACTGTATATTTTAGAAAATATATATATTTTATAAAAATAAATAATAATAATAATAATAATAATAATAATAATAATTATTATTATTATTATTATTATTGATTAATTAATTAGAAAAAAATATTAGTTTTGGCTTCAAATCAAAACTATACTGTATCGTCATAGATTAGGGGAAAAAATTGTTTTTTTTTCTTTCTATTTTCTCCATTTTTTTTTCTGTCATTGACAAACAACCTGTCAACGACCATGAAGATCCGTTTGATTCATGGAATTAGAATTAGAATTTTAAATAGATAATTAAGAAACTATTAAATTAATTTATAATAAAAAAATTTAATTTATTTTAAAAAATAATAATTTACATCTTTTTTATGCAATATTTTCATCTCCCGCCGGCTAGAATAATCGATCAAACTGGCTTCAAGTTAGCATGTGCGTGCGCGCTGCGCAACGTAGCATGTTATTGTTTGTTAGCAATTACGTGGGCTCCTTTTTAGTTATCATAGCGCATGGGCTTGGTTTTACAACCCGATGGCAGGAGTGGGCTATTTTACAGTCCAATTGCTTCATTTATTTAGTGTTGGATTTTTAATTAGTTTGTGTAGGCTTTTACTTAGTTTAGGCCGAATATGTTTCTACTAAGTGGGAGATAAAAGCAATGAGGTTGGCTAAGTTTTTATTTTTTTTGGCAAGTTAATTAGGATTTCTTTTACTCTCATCTCTAATATTTTAACATTTTTTAAAAAATTAAAGGGATTATCCATTACAGACAATAATGATTAATTTTCTCCAAAAATATCAATTATGGATAAAAATTAAAAAATACTTTAACACTTTGGTCGAAGTCATTGCAATTATAGCCATCAACCCGCTCTAGAATTTCAAAAGTACGAAAATTTGTATTTTTTGTTTCGAAGCGATTCACGATTCAGCCCCGTCTTTATTTAGGTTGTTCTAACCCATGACCGCAGACCCTACAGTAAGTCAATTATCAGTATCTGTTTTTGTTTTAATTTTTCTGAACAAAATGACATTTTACTGCAATTCGTTTCGTTGGTTGTTCATGAAAAAGGGAGTTTGAGGTGACACTCAATGTAGATAGTTGATAATCAATAAATGGAAATGTGAAAGGACAGGCATGTGGAACACAAGTCACTGAAACTCCAAAATTGCTCTCTTCTTGCATAGGGATACACGTTGTCTTATCTTTTTCATAATAAGAAATAACAGGTTGTCCTACTCATAAAAGAATTGGATGACCTATGAAAATTGTTTCCACTCGCTCAGATCATTTTTTTTCTCTTGCTTTAAGTGAAAGGTGTCTTTATCCTTCCCTTTAACCCATCCTTTCTGTCATCTAACTTTGGAAAATCTATCCAAAATACAACCTTTACATATTCGTGCCGTGCAGGAAACAAGGGAGAGACTAACGGTTTTCATTTCAACCTTTATATTTTCTTAATTTAAACATTTTGAAATCATCAAAAATATATATTTATTATGAATGATGTTATTATTTTTTATTTTTTTAGATAGTTAAATATCATATTAGTTTATGATCTCCAAAAGTAAACTTCGAAAAGATAAGTTTGATGTAAGGAGATATTAATGTGATTGTAGATAAAAATATTCTTTATTATTAATAAAAAGAATAAGATGTTAAATTTGAATTTTTTAAAACTATAACTATAAGGAAAAACATCATTCGTATTCCTGTCATAATCTGTCACGCAACGCTCATAGCATCTCAGCCCTACAGGTGGGGACACTAGTGTACTTGAGTGAAGAGTGTGACATTATGTCGGTTAATGTGAGACCCAGTTCATATCTAATTTCAGTGTTATAATTGTAATCCATTGTGCACATTTTTTTAAAAAAAATATTTTTGTTACAAAATTCTACCAACCACAAATATAAATCAATCTATTCCTTTCCCATGTAAGATTAGATTCTTACATAACCATAACAAAAATCTCCACGTTAAAGCATGTGGTAACAGCTACAAAGACAGTGAGTGACCTTTTTTTCAATCCCAATCAAGACATAAGACATGCATTAATGGGCAGTCGGCAGAAGTAAGGTGTGTATTTTCCTGATAAACTAATCTCAGTTGTCAATATCATGTCATCTTCTCAACTCCTAGAATTCAGCTACAGTTTTCCGTCGGCAGGACAATGAGCGGCCCTATGTGATTCATATCATTAATTATATTTGCATGGCATCTACAAATTAGTACTGCGAGTATTGGAAATACGGATGAACAGCCATGGTCTTCAAATCCCATGTGTCTATGTTCCCCGACGACCCGGACTTGCACATCAGTTTTGCAAGGCCAACTTAACTTGGACTCACCCAATACTAATGAACCTTCTTATAGGTGACATGTTTTATAATTACAAGCACACGCATAGCCTCTGAGTGATTACTTGTTTACTGGATTTGTGTTCCAACAGTTCACTTGTGATTGTTTCTTACTCCGGCGCAGTTCTGATGCCTCAAAATGCTTCAGACCTGCACTCCTGCTGGTAACGCAATTCATGACCAGAACAGGGGGCATAACCATATAAGTGGCATCTATCTTCAAAGTATTTGAATTAACATTTAAAATATGTTGATGATCGATTACGAACATGGAAAAGAAGGCATTTTTTTGAACTGCTTGCGCTATTCCAAATTAATTTATGCCATTATTGCACCGTTTCTCAGTCTACCTTGTTTCATATATCATCTAAATTTTACAAGTGTAAGTGTATCAAGTTAAACAGTTACAAATCCCATTAGAAACAAGTGATGAATTTTTTTATCAAAACCAATAAAAAACTTGTAATTGAAGCCTTCAAAATATAATCGGAAAATAAATTTTGGGTTGGAAAAACAAATTATTTTACTATTTTCAATATAGAAAGATTTATATTTAACCTATAATTTGTTTCACAATTATGTGCAAAATGTACCCTTGGATTACTAAAAAAACTAGTTGTGCTTTTTTCTCGATCAATTCCTTCTCTTTCTCTTGTTATCTGAATTACAAGAGCAGAGTCATCATGTATATTGCTCATTTTTCTCCTGATGATAATTTGTTTCCAATCACCTCAGAGTGCAAAAGCGCCATCGTCTGACAACGCTTTCATTCTTCATCATTCGAAAGCTGAAGTCATGCTTTTTCAGCATCCAATACATACTCCAGAATACCTGTTTAAGGAAATAAAATAATATCGCCATCCCATCTTGTCTAATTCTTTGATCAACCTAATTTGTAAGACAACAAATCATAGATGTGACTGATGGAACACGGTGAGAAATTAAAGGGCTCTAACTGCTACCATAATTTAAAATACAAGAATTCAAGTTAGAATCTCATCGAGATCATGCAAAATACATCATGGAGTAATCAAAAATTTTCGAAACATAAGTGTGAGATCAGACCTGTAGGGGTTAGGTTACCCAATCCCACATCGTAAAGGAACGAAGGAGGTCTTGGATTTATATGTGAGACCCAGCCCGTAGGGGGTCAGGTTACCCAATCCCACATCGGAAAGGAGCGAGGGAGGTCTTGGGCTTACATGTGTTGTGTGATGGTATCATTTGTAACAAGATGTATCTTTTGGGCCCTGTGGTTAAAAGTCCAATCGAGCGTTGCAATTGTGATCCATCACGTACACATACACGTCCAGGCCCGCTGGGCCAAGGGTCCGGGGGCCGGGTCGTGACAAATGGTAACGGAGCTCCCTCTTTCGGGGTGGGCTTGGGCCGTGGGCCATGTGGTTATATCATTGTGCTTGGGCCGTGGCCCATATATCTTTTGGGCCCTGTGGTTAAAAGTCCAATCGAGTGTTGCAGTTGTGTTCTATCACGTACACATACACAGTCCAGGCCCGCTGGTCCGGGTCGTGACAAATGGTAACGGAGCTCCCTCTTTCGGGGTGGGCTTGGGCCGTGGGCCATGTGGTTATATCACTGTGCTTGGGCCGTGGCCCATGTAGTTATATCATTGGGCTTGGGCCGTAAGCTATGTAGTTATATCATTTGCAATAAGATGTATTTTTGGGGCCATATGGTTAGAAGCCCAAACACGTTCGGGCCCGCTGGGCCGAGGGGTCCGAGGGCCGGATCGTGAAAAATGGTAGCGGAGCTCCCTCTTCCGGGGTGGGCTTGGGCCGTGGGCCATATGGTTATATCATTTGCAACAAGATGCATCTTTTGGACCATGTAGTTAGGGGCCCATACACGTTTGGCCCATGTGGTTATATCATTGGGCTTGGGCCGTAAGCTATGTAGTTATATCATTTGCAATAAGATGTATTTTTTGGGCCATATGGTTAGAAGCCCATACACGTTCGGGCCTGTTGGGCCGAGGGGTCCGAGGGCCGGATCGTGACAAATGGTAGCGGAGTTCCCTCTTTCGGGGTGGGCTTGGGCCGTGGGCCATGTGGTTATATCATTGGGCTTGGGCCGTGAGCTATGTAGTTATATCATTTGTAATAAGATGTATTTTTTGAGCCATATGGTTAGAAGCCCATACACTTTCGGATCCGTTAGGCCGAGGGGTCCGGTGGCCGGGTTGTGACAAACGGTAGTAGTTATATCATTTGCAACAAGATGCATTTTTTGGACCATATGGTTAGAAGCCCATACCCGTTCGGGCCCGCTGGGCCGAGGGTCTGGGGGCCGATTCGTGACAAATGGTAGCGGAGCTCCCTCTTCCGGGGTGGGCTTGGGCCGTGGGTCATATAGTTATATCATTTGCAACAAGATGCATGTTTTGGACCATGTAGTTAGAAGCCCATACATGTTTGGGCCCGCTAGGCCGAGGGGTCCGGCAGCCGGGTCGTTACAATAAGGCATACGCTAAAGATCAAGACCTGAATATACTTGTAATTTATGATTCATGTAACCGACTAAATGTAAATGTAAATGTGACAAGTGTATTACTCTTTATGATAATCCATGAACATCACAGCAAGCTTTGAGAAAATAAGGAAAAAAAATTATTATTTGGAATTGAAAATAATGCTTAAACTTCGGTGATTGTTTGTTTCGTGGAAAACGAGTTTATGCTATCTTTGAATACATGGAGAATGGATTGAAATGAGTGATAGGGTAGCACTCAAGCTGGTGTGCCATGCCCATGCTGAAACCTGTACCCTCTTCCATACTGATCTTTCCTCCACCTTTCACTTCCCAATCAAAGCATTGGACCAAGGTTGCAATGGTGAATTGCACCACCGTATAAGCAAGCGATCCGCCAGGACATGCTCGCCTTCCTGTTCCAAATGGGAGATAACTGAAGTTCTGTCCTTTGATGTCCAGTTGTCGCTGCTCTGGGTTCATTTCGGAGTCAACCATAAACCTTTCTGGAATGAATTCTTCAGGATCGCTCCATAGACTTGGGTCCCTCTGAATGGTATAGACGTTGACTATCATCCTTGTTTTCCCCTTCAAATCATACCCATTAATCTTGCAATCTTCGATGCATTCCCTGAGAACAATGGGTGATGGAGGGTGCAGTCGTAGCGTTTCTTTCACCACTGCTTGCAAGTACGGGAGGTTGTGGAGATCAGATTCTTTGACAAACCTTTTTTCCCCTACCACTGAATCAATTTCTTCTCTGAGTTTGCTGAAAACCCTTGGGTGGTTCATGAGCTCCGCTAAGATCCATTGAGAAGTTAGAGCAGATGTATCCGTGCCGGCAATGATAACGTCCTGAGAAAGCAACGAGTATGCAGCAATTTTAGATTCTTTTGCTTTTTTCTAGAATTCTACTAGACCAAAAGAAGAACCATGTTCAAGTTGCTAAATGGACTTACAAGGAAAAAGGCCTTGATCTCCTTCTTGGTTAACTTCATCTCAGCATTTGGATCTCGTGAAATTTCTAGTAGGATATCCATCAAGTCCCTTCCTTCTGAACCATTTTCGGAGCCCGTCATTTGTTTCTCTTCATGCTCCTTTATGATCTTCTCTACCAACCCATCAAACTTCCTGAGCACCTTCTCAAGTTGTCTTCCATGTCCAAACAAGTCAAGTTTCGCCAATGGACCCAGTACATTGCCCATGCTTAACTTGCCTCCAAGCACCACAATTTGGTTAACAAACTTCTTGATGTCTCGTGCTTCATTCTCAGTCCCCATGCATCTTGTGCTCATAGCCATTCTGCATATAACGTTATTGGTCATGGTCATTAGTGCTTGCTTTAACTCGCAAGACTCTCCTTTCCTGGACGTTTCGATCAATGACTCGACCAGTTTCTCCATCTCCTGCTCTCTGATGTGAACTAGCTGATTAAGCTGGGTGGTGGATAGCAGCCTGGTCATGCAAAGCTTCTTCATGAACCGCCAGTACGAGTTGTAGGGTGCGGTGATAAAGCCCGATCCCCTGTATATGTTGTAATCCGATGTGTCAAACTCCAGGCGAGAAACAAAATTGAGCTCATTGGTTTTCAGGACTTCTTTAGCAAGATTGGCATCCGAGACAACATAGCATTCAGAAGCACCCATGCGAAGCTGAATAAAGGGTCCATATTTAAGAGCCAGGGCGTGCAGAGACTTGGCTAAAACAGAGCCTAGTAAATGCAGATGGCCTAGGAAGGGCAAAGCGGGGGGACTTGGTGGCGGGGTTCGTTCTTTAGCTCCAGAATTCCTGTGAGATTTTATAGTTTTGACAAGGAAACTGGTAAAGAACCATAAGAAATACAAGAAACTGAAAAAGAAGAGAGCATCAGTGAGGGCCATAACTCGGATTGATGTGGTACCAATGGAATATTTGGTACTTGGATGTAGGGGGTTGATGCTGTGGTGGGGGGTTACCAGCTTACTCTGCGTTTATATACAACAAAGCACAAAAGCCTAGTCTTAAAAGGTGCCATCCCGTGGAATCTCCGATACTTTCCATGGGCTGAAGCTTACGCGCAAATACAAGCATCTCGTAGGAACATGGTAGTTCACATATACCTTTGGCTGCGGGATTTGGATTGGATTTTCGGCGCTTAGGGCGATATGTATATACTGAGAAGCATTTTGTGTGATCCTAAACTTTGTTGTATTCGAAAAATTACTTTTAAGGAATACAGACTCTTAAAGCTGTAGGGAATGTTCACAGCATTAGTATTTTATCCGTCTTTTTGTCGCCGAGGAAAATCCATGGGCGGACCAGACGAAGCAAAGAATATTATACAAAGGAAAAAGGCATTCCTATACTCATGTCGATTACATTACTCCAAAGAAATTAGATACGTCAATTGATTAATGTATTAGTTACTACAAGTTATCAGGTAAGTAAGTGACTTGACTATAATTAAGAATCTATTTCTTGCTTAAATTACTGTTCGACGTATTTTAGTCGTAAGTACTATTATATAATTGGACTATACTTGATATAAATGATTTGTAGATATGAGATGTCAAGTCTATTAAATTAATGTTCGTCTTAATGAATAACATGTAATCTCACATTATAACGAATAACAGACAATCTATATTCATTTTGAATTTCGATTTCTAGTAAATAAGCATATCCATTGAAACAGAATCCCTAATCTATGCATAATTGTAAGATGATATGGACAGCGTATAAGTTAGTATGTTAGTGTTGATTAATGACTTTTTTTTTTGGACAAAATAATGCATCAAATTGTTGAATTATTTGGGTTTTGCAGAAGGTAACCCTATAACATCCTTATTCAGCACAGATTTTTGCAGTATGTTAGTATTTGATTATGCAGTTAGAAATTTAAATAAGTTATATTAGTGTTCGGGGAGATTTATTATATTATTTGGTTAATATGTTAGGATATTATCTATATTTGTTTTTAAATACCAGTAAATAATGAGAGAGACCTAGGCTCCCAAAGTAGATTATCTTCTTTCTCCAGTTTACACGTTTTTACACAGTTTCTTCTTATAACCCATATCCTCTTTATAAAACCACAAATTGGTAGCGGAGCCAATTTCTTGAGAGACCTGTGAGAATGGAGAGTGAAACACAATCGGCTTTTAACTAATATGTTGTGCCATCAGTTTTTGATGGGAAAAATTATCAAGCATGAGCTGTTCGAATGAAAGTCTATTTTGATGCTCTGGATTTTTCGGAGGTTGTAGAAGAAGATTATGATGTCGCATCGTTGCCTACGAATCCAACTGTGACACAAATGAAAATACATAAGGAGAGGAAGGCAAGAAAGTCAAAAGTTATGGCTTGTCTTTTTTCTGCCGTCAGAAAGACCTTATTTACAAGAATCATGAACCATTAGTCAACCAAAACTATATGGGATTATCTTAAGGAGCAATATCAAGGCAATGAATAAATCAAGACCATGAAAATTCTCAATTTAATTAGAGAATTTGAGATAATGAAGATGAAGAAATCAAATCATCCACCAAAGAAGTGTTGGTGGAGACCCGATATACAATGCAAAAAATATGGAGGTATGGGACACATTGAGAAAGTATGCAGATCCCTACATTCCAAAGCAGCAATAACATATATGGAAGAAAACGATGACAATATTCTTTATAGAGATATATGAAGATTCCGAGATATATGAAGATTCGCCAATTTGGGAATATGCAAATACTACGACAAGGAGGAGTTTGTTAGAATATTCCGTTAATATTTGATTGCAGTTAGAAATTTGAGTAAGTTATATTAATGTTCCTTGATTATGAGAGATTTTATTATATTATTTGGTTAATGAGTTAGGATATTATCTATGTTTTCCCTTTAAATACTAGTCAATAATGAGAGGGACCTAGGCTCCTAAAGTACAATATATTCTCTCTCCAGTTCACATGCTTTTACATAGTTTCTTCTTGTAACCCATATCCTTCTTACAAAACCAACACTCGTTACTTCGAGTTTTTTGAAATCCATAAAGATGATCATCTTATGATTGCATCCTTCTACCTGGATGATTGTGCGGCAAACTGGTATGAATAGATGTACCAAAATTGTTAACTTTTTTGTTGGACTTTGTTTATTGAGGCTTTACTGAAATGTTTCAGGCCAAAACTTATAGATCCACTGAAAGCATTCTGGCTAAGATAAAGCAGACTTCATTGGTTGAAAGTATTATGCCTGGTTTCAAGCTACGATGAATCGTTCTATGCCACTTTCGATGATGTTTATTTACCCCATAGAGGTTTTGACCCTTTAAGTGAGCAGTTGGCTTGCAGCAGAGTGTATGTGGGTGTGTGCTGAGGATGGGCTTAGTGGAGATTAAGGCCGATCTGATTCTGTTGGACATCAGAGAGTTGGATGTGATATTGGGTATGGACTGTTTGGCTAGATACAAAGCAAGAATGAACTATTTCACAAAGAGAGTATGGTTCAACTTGGCCGTTGGTACAGAGTTTTGTTTTAAGGGTGATAGACGAGTGATGCTAAGTTTTGTGATATCATGGTTGACTGCCAGATAGATGATCAGCAAGGGTGGTTGCACAACCTTTTTGGCACATGTAGGGATATGACAGTTGAGTCCCCAGAGTTGAGCAGTGTACCAACAGTGAGAGAGTACCCAGATGTCTTCCTCGATGATGTGACAGGTTTGCCACCGGAGCGAGAGATCGAGTTTGAGATTAAGCTATTACCGGTCACAACACCTATCTCAATTCCACCATATCGGATGGCACCGACAGAGTTGAAGGAGTTGAAGACTTAGCTTGAGGATTTTGTGGATAGAGGATTCATCAAACCCATTGTATCTCAGTGGGGTGCACTGGTGTTGTTTGTGAAGAAGAAAGCCGACACATTCCGTTTGTGTATCGACTACAGGCAGTTGAACTGGGTCATAGTGAAGAACCGGTATCCATTGCCATAGATTGATGAACTGTTTGATCAACTTCAGGGTGCATCATTATTTTCGAAGATTGATTTGAGATCGAGTTACCATCAGTTGAGGGTCCGAGAGTTAGACATCCAGAAGACAACATTTTAGTCGCTTTATGGCCACTATGAGTTTTTGATTATTCCGTTCAAGCTAACCAATGCCCTAGCAGTGTTCATGGATCTCATGAATAAAGTATTTTAGGAATGCTTAGACTAGTTCGTCATCATCTATATCGATGATATTTTGATATACTCGAGATTAGAAGAGGAGCATATAGTGCATCTGAGGACATTATTGGACACACTTAGAGCTCGATAGTTGTATGCCAAGTTTTCTAAGTGCGAGTTTTGGCTTAGAGAGGTTAGCTTCTTAGGATATGTGGTATCAAATAGAGGAGTGCTAGTGGATCCCAAGAGGATAGAGGTGGTAGTGTCTTGGGAGCAGCCCCATAGTATTACAGAGATTCGTAGCTTCCTTGGTTTGGCAGGCAACTACAGACGGTTCGTGGAGAACTTCTTAGTGTTGACAGGCCCTTTTACCCTTTTGATACGTAAGGGTGTTCTATTTTTGTGCACCGAGAAGTGTGAACAGAGCTTTTAGAAGCTAAAATGTAGATTGGTGTTAGCTCCAGTGCTTAGTTTGCCAGTCAGTGGCAAAAGGTATGTGGTATTTTGCAATGCTTCGAAGATTGGATTGGGGTGTATATTGATGCAAGAAAGAAAGGTGGTGGCATATGCATCTAGACAGTTGAGGTCACGTGAGGGAAACTACCCGACTCACGACTTAGAGTTAGAGACAGTGGTGTTTGCATTGAAGATTTGGTGCCATTACTTGTATGGTGAGACATATAGAGTTTACACCAATCACAAGAGTCTTGAATACCTTCTCACCCAAAAGGAGATGAATTTGAGACAAAGACGATGACTAGAGTTGATCAAAGATTATGATCTAGTGATCGACTACCATCTGGGCAAGACGAACGTAGTTGCTGATGCATTGAGTAGGAAGGCATCATCTTTCTTAGCTTATGTCCGAGCTGAGTACATGCCGATGATGATGTGTTTGAGAGCATCTAGACTTCAGCTAGATAATGATGAGTCCGGAGCGTTGATTGCATAGTTGGTTGTCTGACCATCATTTCTAGATGAGATTCAGGCCAAGTAGCTTGAGGATTCAGTGTTGGTCTGAGTGAGACAGTAGTTAGAGGGTGATGGTAGTGGTGCTAGTACAATCAGTGAGTAGCGAGTTAGAGATGATGACATTTTGATTGTCCGAGGCCAAGTGTGCATTCCCGACGATGAGGGGTTGAGACAGTTGATTTTGACAGAGGCTCACAACTCGATATTTTTTATTCACCCCGACAGTACAAAGATGTACTGAGATTTGTTAGAGTAGTATTGGTGGTTCGGGATAAAGAGGCACATTGCAGAGTTTGTAGCTAGGTGTTTGGTATGCCAACAGGTTAAAGTAAAGCACCAGAGACCTGCAGAGCTACTTCAGTTACTACCCATTCCTGAGTGGAAATGGGAACACGTGATGATGGACTTCGTCATTAGATTGCCGAGATCTCAGCAAGGTTATAATGTAGTAAGGGTGATAGTGGACAGACTGACAAAGTCTGCACACTTCCTCCCCATTAGAGTGACGGATACACTGGAGAGATTGGCGTTGAGGTATATGGACGAAATCGTGAGACTGCATGGAGTTTCGGTATCTATCATATCAGATCGAGATCCAAGATTCACATCCTAATTTTGGAGGAAGCTTCACAGTGCTTTGGGTACCAGAGTGAAATTCAGGACGAGTTTCCACCCTTAGATAGATGGATAGTCGGAGAGGACGATTCAGATTTTAGAGGATATGCTCTATGCATATGCTTTGAACAGACAAACTACTTGGGACCATTGGATACCATTAGCTGAGTTTGTGTACAACAACAACTTTCAGTTTTCCATCGGTATAGCACCGTTCGAGGCCTTATATGGTAGACGATATTGTACGCCTTTGTGTTAGGATGAGGTAGGCGAGAGGAAGCTAGACAGTCCTGAGATGATTGAGAAGGGCATAGAGCAGTTGGCTTTGATCATATAGCAGTTGAGGATAACTCAGGACAGGTAGAAGAATTATGCAAACAATTGACGTTGAGATCTTGAGTTTGAGGTTGGTGACATGGTGTTTCTGAAGGTTGCACCTTGGAAAGGTGTGATTCGGTTTTAGCCGGGTGGCAAGTTGGCACTGAGGTTCATCGGTCTGTATGCCATCACTGAGAGGATTAGATCAGTGACGTACAGACTTGACTTGCCACTGTCCTTGGAGAGGATCCACAATGTATTCCATGTTTTAGTGTTGAGGAAATACATTAGGGATCTTTCTCACATTTTGGAGATGCCACTGGTGGAGATAGCTAATGACTTGTCATATTCGACTCAGCCGGCTGTAGATTGTGGACAATGCGGTGAAATAGCTTCGGCGTCGTAGTGTTCCAATGGTTAAGGTGGTTTGGCATAGTGACAGATATGAGGAGATGACTTAGGAGACCGAGTAGTTGATGAGAGATCAGCACCTGCAATTGTTTGAGACACAAGGTAAGTGAATTTCGAGGACAAAATTCTTATAAGGAGGGGAGGATATGAGACCTTGCCCCTAGTCAGTAAGACCATTCAGTGAGTTTGACCAGTTTGACTAGTGAGTTGACCTTTGACCAGTGAGTTGACCATTGACCCGAGAGTGCCCCGTAGGGTGGACACAATCATAGAAAACCTAGGTGTGCATCAAGGTGTCTTCGCGAGTGTTCTAGGTCAAGTGTCGAGATTTGAGTCAGATATTGGCAGATTTCGGGTTCGTTTTGAATGATCGGGACCTCTAGGATGAAAAACCCATTTTGGGCTCGTTACTTATTTTTCGAGCCCAATTACCCATTTTTGAGCCCAATTGATTATTTAAACTCATTTTTATGTTTATTGGTTTTAAAACCTGCTTTAGCCTACTAGGGCATACTAAGCTTTTAAAACATTTTAATCAGGTCTTTTTAGAGATTTTGGACTTGGGGTATAATTACCTAGCCCAACCCGAAAATCCCGACACTTAAAATTTTCTAAGTGTAGGAATTCTAGTAGCAGCCCACTCTCCTTTCTCTCCTCTTTCTCTCTCCTATTTCCCTCTAAACACCCGTTCGAATTTTCGTCAATTTTCTTCTGACAAAAACCACTAGGCATCGACCCTAACTACTTTCCTGACGTTCCTTGGCCATTTTCCACTACTAGTTGTCAATCATGGAGCCGCAATCTATTGTTCTTCGCATTTAGGAATCTTTTTGGAGATTTTGTAGTAAGTCATGTAAATCTCTGTTTCTTTCGCCGTTTTTTGGTTCTAATAGTCCCTTGTCATTGTTGGTAAGTAGGTTTTGTGGTTTTGATCTGTCAAAAATGTCTCCTAATCCGTGGTGAGCTTTTTTTAGTTTGTGGTATTTTTGGTGATTTTGAGTGTTTTGTGATTTTGATGGAATTTTCTATTCTTATTATTTTTGATGCTTAGGTTAGTTGATTTATGAGATGTGGAGTGTGTTTGTGGTTTAAGAAACCCATTTATGTGATCGAGTGAGCTTGGGTGTCGATTTGGAGTTGTGTGTGACTTGTGCCAGGTTGGGCATTTTGCCCATTGGTTGGATTTCTGGGATTGCGAGCTGAAAGTATGTTGTTAGAGTGAAATGTGGGTTAGTGTGAGTGTCGATGGGGTCTCTAGGTTTTTGTTTCTAGTTTTGAGTCGTTTGATCGATTTTGTCAGTTTTTATGCTTATGTGTGTATTAGTTTGTTTTGTGTGTTTAGCCGGTACTGGTGCTGTCTATAAAGGCAAAGGTATAGCTACTGAGTTTTCTGCGCTTCAGGAGATGGAAGTTTATGTTTCATTTGCATATGCGTAATTGTTTTGTGTTTTCAATTTAAAATATGATAATTACATGGTTTTGATTGCAGGTTATATGTATGATGTGTTTGACGAGCACGTTAGCTATATGAAATTGGTTTCCATGTTTTGAATGCATGATCTATGTGATTGAACTCCTAAGCATGTTGTTTGTGTGAATGATAATTGGGCATGTGATCTATTGTTGGAATTTGTTCGTTGTGACTCGTCTGTTATGCCCATGTGTTTTGTGTTGAGCCCTTCGATTGAGTGTTTGGAGTGTTGTGAGTCATTTTTCGTTGCCGAGAAACTATGGTAAGGTTTACTGAGGGTTCCAACAAGTTTTGTATAGAGCCCGTGTACTGTTCTTGAGATAGGAACGTGTACTTTTGTATAGAGCCCGTGTACTGTTCTTGAAAGAACAGTACGCGATCTGTTTGGAGAGTGCAAAGCCATGTATCTAGACCGTGTGGCAGTACAAAGCCTCCCTAGACAGGGTACACGGCCTTGTGTCAGGCCGTGTACCTGTACATGGCCTCCCCCAGTAGAGTATATGGTCATGTACTCCTCTGTCACCCCCACCTGTTTCGATTTCGGCGACCCCCGTACCCTTCCTACAACCTATGTACACCTTTTTGGGATCCCTAAACCTACCCTAAACCAATTACACCCCAATAAAACATCGAATCATAACCAAATCGATCCCACATGAGTTCCCTTCATGATGATTATTTGCATTACATGCATTATGGGTTTCCTATGTTAAAATTATCCATGTGTTTTCTTGGAACAATTGAAATTGATGAATATTGTTTGGCCAAACATGGTAAGTATATGGAATCCCACACTGAGGGGAATATTGCATATTGATAGGTATTGTATGGATGGATTATGTGTGTATGCCTGATGTGGGTTATGTCCTAGCAGGCTATGAATTTGATATATATATATATATGCAGATTGTGATTGAGTGTGACTGTGTGTTTTCTCCACTCAGTTGCGGATAGCACTGACAGTAGGGGACTTATATGTATTTTAAAACAAAAATTAACTACTAGTAGGCTTTTGGTTTCCCTTAGCGCGAGGGATTCCGAAAGTGCTTTGTAATCAACCTTGATAGGTTTTGGGGTATCGTAGCCAGTGTGATGATGTGTTGTATTATGAGTTTACAAAACCTATTGGGTTGGTATATATTGTATGATGTTTTACAAAACATGCATTGTACATACTTATTTGTGGTTCACTTGGATGTATGTCTAGAATACATGGATGGAACCGATGTTTAAATGTAACTATTTTAATACTTGTTTTCTGCATGCCTCTATTCCTCTGGATGTGCTTGTGATGGTGTAACTCCCACTGAGGTCTTGTGATCTCACCCCCTCTTGTTGATCTTTTCAGGGCTAATTCGTTCGTCGTAGCTGTGCGCCCTTGAGGTCGAGTATTCTCAGTGTTGGTCTTAGGGCTGGACTACTGCACTTGCATGTCTTGGAAACTCGGCATGTTTATATTTTTAGACATTTTGACACCTTATTGATATATATGCTTGAGTTGGATTATGGTCGTTTATATGGACCCGTTGTGGGCTCATTTTTCGATTTGACTTTATTTAAGCATGTATGACTTGTATTTTCATTATGTTATGAGATGCGTGCCTTGGACACTTTTTGTGTTGATCCATATGGGACTTATGAGTATGGACTCTTGTGTTGCATGTTTGGGGCCGTATGACCTTTTGTATGTGAGTCTTCCACTAAATGTGTGTGCATACTCCATTGTTCGTTTTATATCGGGTGTATTTTGTGACGTGCCATGCTCATTTTTAAAAGAAATATTCAAATTTATATATATTTTTTGGATTTTGGATTTGTAAAGTTAGCACGAGCCTTGTGAGGTCTAAGGTAGTCAACCACTGGTGTGAGGATCCGAACCCGGTAATTGGGCTCCTCACCGCCGTGCAGTCCCAATTGGCCCAACTCGTGGCCCAATTAAAACTACACAAGGCTTACCCTCAAATCAAATTCGTAAAATATATATAATTGCATATAAATTTGAACCTTTTAATTTTCTTTAAAAAGGAGCATGTATTTAACCGGAAACCTCGACACAACAAAATCAACCACAGAGTGCAATTACAAACAGCGGAAGTCTTAATTTCACACACAACAGGCCACACGGCGCCAAACATACTTTATCAAAATAATTCCAATAACATGCATCAACCCAAGCCCACTATGGGGTCACAATATCAATGGGCAAGTATGCAAACAAGATAAGCAAGCATATGCAAATCCAAAATAATAAAGATAGTGTCGAGTTTTCAAACGTGTCATATGCAGTAGTCCAGCCCTAAGACAAACCAGAAATCTCGACCTCAAAAATAAGTCAGCTACACTGGCTCTCGACCTAGTCCTGAAAAATATCAACAAGAGGGGGGTGAGATCTCAAGGACCTCAGTGAAAGTCACAGCATCATAAACAATTCCGGTGGAATAGAGGCATACACGAAAACCAGTATAAACACTTTGTAATGAAAATCACAGTAAGTCCATGCTGCTAATCATGTAAACAATCTCACATTGAATATAATCGAATGCATATGCATGAGTTTGATAATAACACCATGTATCACAGGCCCATGCCCAATAAGTATAAAAATCTCAAAATCTCATTCTCAAGGGCTACTATGCCCAAAAACTATCGGGGTGGACCTCTAAAATTGCTCCACTGATAACCCCGGCCAAAAGGAAATCGGAAGCCCACTGGTGACTAATTAAATGCACATTTTCAAAATATTAATAAGTCCCCTACCACCAGTGTTGTCCTCGGGAAAAGTGGAGAAATCCGCTATCACACGATTCCCAACGCACACACAACTCGAAAAGCCCGAAGGCACATGTAGCCTATCACATCCCATACTCCCACAAGGCATACATAACCCAATCGTACTCCTAGGCAAGGGATTATCCTTCTATCTAAGGATACTCATCCACTTACCTTCGCATTGGCCAAGCGCAGTCCGTCAATTCCAAGTCATACCTAGCAAATATAGGTATACGTATTCTTTGCAACCATGCAGATAAATTCGCAAATCATGTTATAGTATAAATAAAATATAGTGCAATCAAAACCAAATCAAAGACTTCCTAGAAGTCCCAACAAGTCAAGAATTCGATGCGTACGAAAATTCTCAAACACATTTTAATCATATCACAAACATGCGTATAGGTTCAATTAAATGTTTTATGCATCATAAATATGTCTCACACACAATGAACCTAGCATGCCACGTTATAAATCAATGTACGTATTGCCTCCATTCAAAAATAAGCATTTACCAATTTTAATTAATAAAGCAAAATATTTCCGTGCATGTAAATGAAACATAGTCTCCCACCTCTTGACGCGCAGACGACTCGACGACTAATCCTTTGGCCTTATCGATCGCTGAAATACCACCTAAACAATCATGCACACAAAATCGTACTAAGAACAAACCCAAAAATAATAAACTCGAAAAACGACCAGAATTAAAAGCAACCTACGAGACTTCTCAAACACTCACTCTAAATCCCAAATTACTCAATTCGACATCTAAAAACTTAAACCACTCAATTCCTTAAGAAAATAACAAATCCCTTCACATACGCAATCGATCCTAAGTTCAATTTCCAATTCCAAGCTCCACCAACATCAAAATTGGTTTCCTAATTCAACCAACCTACTCTACAACACATAAACAACCTAACTCAAGCAATGACATCAACCAATTTCATCCAATTTTACAAAATCACTCAAATCCCGAAATTACCAAAATGCCATTGACACCCAAAATGATCAATCATGGATCAAATGATGTTTTCAAGCAATCTAAAGTATCAGACTATGTTAATGAACATCTAATCTTGCTAAATCAACCATAAATCGAAGAAGAAATTGAAGAAATCAAGTAAAAATTCATAAAATCCGAAAATACAAAAAAATACTCAAATAAATATAAAACCACTATAAATGAACACAATACCAGTAACAACCTGAAGATAGGAGTTAGAATTAAGATTTGGGACAAGTCCCATTTACTAATTTTGAGTAAAAATCAATGGGTGAAGAAATTGAAATTTGAAGAAAAAAGAAGGAAAAGAAGAACTTACCTTGGGTTGGTTATCAGATATCTGCTTAGATTCATCAGAGAACTCAAATGGCATATCCTGTTATAATAATCTGCACATGGACTGAGTGATCTTGAAGAAATTTTTGATGAATCTACGATAAAATCCGGCATGCCCCACAAAGGAACGAATCTATTTGGTTTTGGTGGGATATGGAAGGGCCCAAATGGTATTAATCTTTGCTTGATCTACTTTAATGCCTCTGGCTAAGACAATATGGCCCAAGACTAACCATTGATCAACCATGAAGTGACACTTCTCGTAATTGAGTACCAGATCCTTCTCGATACATCTTCGTAGAATCTTTGTCAAGTTGGCTAGACATGTTGTAAATGAATCACCATAGGCTGCAAATTCATCAATGGATACTACAATTATGTCCTCGACATACTCAGAGAAGATGCTCACTGTACATCTTTAGAAAGTAGCAGGTGCACTACAAGTCCAACAAGCATGTGTCTGTACGCAAATGTACCAAATAGAAAAGTGAAAATAGTTTTCTCTTGGTCCTCCGGGGCAACGAGAATCTAGTGAAACTTTAAAAACCATCTAGACAACAGTAATGACACTTTCTTGCAAGCCTCTCGAGCATCTGGTCAATGAATGGTAATGGAAAGTGATCTTTCCTGGTGGCCTTATTCAACTTTTGATAATCTATACAAACTCTCCAGTCTTTTTGAATTCTCATAGGCACCATCTGTCTATTAATATTCTACATGACTGTGACCCTAGTTTTCTTTGAAACTACCTAGATGGGATTAACCCATTTGCTATCAAAGATAGGGTATATCATGCCCGCATCAAGTAGCTTTAGTACTTCCTTTTACACAATACCCATCATGGGCAGATTGAGTCACCTTTGAGCATCTCAGCTGGCTGAGTTCCTTCTTTCATTAGTATCTGAAAAAGATTTAAGTTCAAGCATAGGTGGCTGCTAGATACTAGGAAGGAGCTTCTCATGAGATAGCGAAAGGTTGACATAATTGAGTTCTTTAATACTGTTCATGCTCCCTCTAAGTCACGAAGGACATTAAGCATAAAATCATCAATTTCCATGTTGTCCTTATTGAAAAGCCGAAGATTCAAATTTTGTTCTAAAGCCACCTGTAGCTTGTTAGGATTAATGGTTATTGATGCATCCTAAATGAATGGTTCTATTGTATTAGCCATTGAGCTTGTGACCTCAGTATCTGGATGTTGCATGGCCTCATAGATGTTAAACTTTATCGTGTCCCTATAGAACTCTATAGTCAGAGAACTGTCATGGATATCAATCTTTTTCTTGGAACTCATCAAGAATGGTCTACCCAACAAGATGAGTTTAGGACCATCATTTTTCATTTTAAGGACAAAGAAATCAACAAGGAAAAACAAGTCCTTTACTTGCACTAGTAAATCTTCAAGAACACCAACTAGATGTACAACTGATATGTCAACTAGTTGTATGACTACACATATTTTTCGCAATGTACCCAAATTCAGTGACTGATATACTAATAGGGACATAATATTGATGTAGGCCCTAAGATCATACATAGCTTGAACCACCTCTTCTCCACCTATTTTGATTGAAACAGAGAACGTGTTTGGATCTTTGCACTTTTGAGGCAGGTGTTTCTAAAGTACAGTGGAAACATTTTCTCCCATAGTAATCTTCTCACAAACCCGCAATCACCTTTTGTTGGTACATAATTTTTTCAAAAATTTGATGTATCATAGAATCTGCTTGATGGTGTTGATTTTATAAATGATACCATCTTATTACAAATGATACCATCACACAACATATATAAGCTCAAGACCTCTCCCACTTCTTTTCGATATGGGATTGAGTAATATAGACACCTTACGTAGGCTGGGTCTGACAATCTTCCCTTCTTAAAGACCTCATGTCCTCACGTGCCCAAACGTAACTAACTTTCCCCCAAACTCATGAGATCAAATGTGAACTCAACACACAATATGGTCCAAGCCCGGAAGAGGGAGTGAGATCGGCTCCACTACCATTTGTCACGACCCAGCCCAGCAAGCCCAGACGTGTATGTGCACGTGATGGATCACAACTGCAACGCTCAATTGGACTTCTAATCACAAGGCCCTAAAGATGCAACTTGTTACAAATTATCTATTCACACAACACATATAAGCCCAAGACCTTCCTCACTCCTTTTCAATGTGGGATTGGGTAACTTGACTCCTTACGCAGGCTGGGTCTCACAGAACGGTCCCATACAAACTCACTGGATACCACAAACAAATCCTTGCAATAGAAATTAACTAAGGAAAGTCCCATGGGAAATCATACACATTCACCTCTCATTAATGCCACCTTAAGCTCTAAGGGATTTAAAAAGTTTAAGCATACCCTCCAAAGGAATTATGATAAGAATAGATTGGTTATCAAGAGACACAAAGACATGAATCAATCATACTCTCATTAAAAGGTCATATTATATATTCAAACAATAACACTCCTTTATACCATATTTGTGAAACCTCGTCCCAGTGTCTGCCTAGTCAGCACATTTATACCTAGTCATCATTGTCTTAGTGGTCCACATGTCCATTTGACACTTTGACCAAGTTGAAAATCGAGATAGTGAAAAATTACTGTTTTGCTCCTATTGAACCTGAACATGTTTTTGGGCTCGTTTTGAATAACCAGGCTTTCTAGGGTGTTTCGTAGGTCTTTGGACTGACTCGTTTGTTTTTGGACCTGTTTGTCCATATTCAGCCCATCTATTTGTTTCCGAGCCCACTTGTGTTATCAGGCCATGTCCATTCTTTTCTGAACCTTTTGAGTATTTTCTGAGCCGAGTTTTTTTTTTTCCGAGCCAAGCACATTTTTTCGAGATTGCCCACTAGGGCGTTAGTGCCCTGGCTATATAAATGCACTCTAAACCAGCCATTTAGACAACCGTTTATTTCTTTCTGGCACTCTCAATTCAGACAAAAACCATGTTCATCTCTTCTTATTCCCAATGCCTTTTTCTTTTCTCTGAACCGTGTGCCGTTTCTTCTTTTTGTTCCAATTCAGCATACATATTATCAAGGGATATCCGTTTCTTGTTTCTCTTATTTTCTGATTATCTTCTTCTATTTCTAATCATTCTTCTCTCTTCCTTTGGTGTTTTCCACTGCACTTGTCCGACTATGCATTCGTTAGACTGAGGTGTTTGTGGGTATTGAGGAGGGTCAGGTTCTTGCGACTAGGTGAAGGGCATCGCTTCTAGTTCGCAAACATAGGTGGGAGTCTACGTCTCACTGGTTTGATCGGAACCTATTTTATATTTTCGCTTTTAATTCGTATTGTGTGGTTTTGAATGAAAGAATATTTATTGTGTTTGTCTTAGGTTTTAATCATATTGAATAGAAGTGAAAATAATGGATTGGGTTTAAGTTATTGACTCCTTGTCATTTTATTTTTCTATTGGGTATGCCGTTCTTGGAAGGTCAAGTTAGCATTCCATTTGTTTTAACTTGTTTTGTTATATTGTTAAGAAAAATAAAAATAAAAAGAAGAGAAATCGTAGGAAATAGGGAGTCATATATGCTCAGGTTTTATTGTTTCTTTTTGTTGCTCCCACACAACTCTTAATATTGTTGACATTCTTTCTTTTGTTCGTTACCTTCTTTGGTACTAGCTTGTTCGTTCTCTTCTTACTAGCTCTTGTATATTTTTTTTTTGGGGCATCATCTTCTTGTTATGCTGTGCAATTCTCTGGCTTCTTTCGTGGCTTTTTTTTTGTTTATTCCTTCCTTTTATGGCGCAATGTGTGCTATTAATTTGTTATTCTTTGTTTCATGGGCAGCGTAGGTCTTGCATAGATTTCCATGACTTTTTTTTTTCTTTCCCTTTTTTTCCTTTTTTCTTTTTGTTTTCTTTTATCATTTTATCTTCCCTATCCCTTTGTATTATTTTTCTAAAAAATTAATTTATTAGAAAACTAGAAGGGAGGCATTCATGATAGTTATTCTTTTACCTGTTTTATCTTTAGATTGAGGTATGGTTTAATTTGTAGGTTTGAGAAAAGAATATTTTGGTTTATATTTTATTTTAGTTTGCAAAAGGATTAGAACAAATAAATGTTATGATTTATGGGTTTAGATAAAAAGTAAGCTTTTCGATTTATGCGTAATATTTATTTTAGATTTTTAAAATGTGAGCAATGATGTGTATTAGTGAATTTTTATAAACATTAGCTTTTGGGCTTAGTGTGACTATTAACAAAGTTTATACTTGGGTATGCTTTGAGGACATGTGATTTGTTTATATAAAATCTTTCTTAGTTCGTTTGGCTTTTAGTTTATTTTCTTGGAATCCTAGTGAGTATTCTTGTGAGTTCTATGCTTACTATGGTGATTTTCTTGTCCTCTAGACATGTTATATTATGAGCCTTAGTTTTGTAAGCTAAGATCATATGAGTATATTTGAGGATGTGTGATGCATGTGCACGTTTTACACTCAGTTATAAACGTATGGTTTTGTACTACTGGTTTAGTCAAGTATATTGGTTTATAAATCTATTGTTTTGGTACTATGGTTTTTATTAAGTATTATAGTTTATAAACGTATTATTTTTAGTACTGCAACGTTTATTAAGTATATTGGTTTACAAACATTCTATATGCATCAGTTTGGCGTCCACAGTTATTAAAGGTTCGCTTGACCAATGCGAGGTGAGTATACGGAATCTCAGTATTAGAAGAGAGTTACTTACCTGTTCGAGAGTCGTATGGTGTTGTATTATTTTGCCTGCTATGTCTTTGCAGGTTTGTTCGTTCTGAGTATTGAGATAGGTATGACATGTTTTTATGTTTTTCTCTACCTTGTCTCGGACAACACTAGCAGTTGGGGATAATATATACATATATTTTTAAAATAAACAATTAACGCTACTAGTGGGCTTCCGGTTTCCCTATAGTGGGATTACTCAAAAAGTTGTTTGTTATGCCCACCCCGATGGGCTTTATGTTGGGCATTATTAGCCCATGTTCTGTTATTCATATTGTGTTACAACTTATTGGGTTGGATCTGCGTATTATGTTTTCAAAATAAAATGCATGTTGTCGTGTTATGTGTTGCATCAGTTATGAATATGTTTTCAAAAGTAAATATTTTATATTTCTGTTGTCATATATGCCTCTATTCCCCTGGAGGACTTATGATGTTGTGACTTCTACTGAGACTATTATCTCACATGTTGTTGTTTCCCCATTTCAGGAGTAGTACATGAGCCATAATATGTTATTCCAAGGAGTGATGCTTCATTTGACTTAGTGGCTAGACTATTGCATCTGCATAACTCATCGTTTACATGAGTTTTTCTGGCACTTTTATGACATAATTGTTTTCATTTTCTGGATCTTATTTGACATATATTTGTTATGTTTGGATGTGGTTTAAGTTGTGAGCCTAAGGCCTGGTTTTGCATTTTTGGGTTGTGTGTTATGGACCCGTTTGGGTTTTGTTTTGAGTTTTATTTTATAATAAAGTCTTTCACTGTGTTTTTAGTTTACTCAGATTACTGTTTATTGTGCCAGATGTTAATTTATGATTGAACATACTCCGCTTCTAAAAGTTAAATGCTCATTATTTTGGGAATCATGTTTTAAAAAGTCAAAAAGCCTTGTGGGATTCGGATTGGTCCACATATTGGGCTAGTCCAGATTTTATGGTGGTAAGGGCCCAGTTTTCGAGTTTGGGTCCTTACAAACCCAATTCCACATCAGAAAAGAGTGGGGGAGGTCTTGGGCTTATATGAGTTGTATGAATGGATCATGTGTAACAAGTTGCATCTTTTGGGCGTTATGGTTAGAAGCCCGACTCAGCATTGAAATTGTGATCCATCACACGTACATACATATCTGAGCCTGTTGGGCCAGGGGTCTGGGGGCTGAGTCATGACAAATAGTAGTAGAGCTGATCTCGGTCCCTCTTCGGGATGTGCTTGAGCCGTGTGTTGAGTTTACGTTTAGGCCTGTGAGTTTAGGTCAAAGTCATTTACGTTTGGGTTTCCCTCATGAGGACACGAGGTCTATAAGAAGGGAAGATTATGAGACTCAGCCTATGTAGGGGGTTTGTCTTACCCAATCCCACTTCGGAAAGAAGTAGGGGAAGTCTTGGGCTTATATGTGTTGTGTGAATGGATCATTTGTAACAAGATGCATCTCTTGGGCCACAGATGCATCTTTTGGACCATGTGATTAAAAGCCCAACTGAGCATTGCAGTTGTGATCCATCACATGCGCATACAAGTCCAGGCCCACAAGACTGGGGTCCAGGGGTCGAGTTTTGACAATATTCCCCCAAATCCATGCCACCAAGAATTTATAAACCTTAAGGGATACTCAAAGGGTGAAACTCTTATTAGAAAAATTTTGGCTATGATTTGGCAAGTGTATAAAAGGATGTAATAAGGGTGAAGTAGGACAGAGCACACTATAAAAGAAATAATAGGATTGTGCTCTAGGTCAGGGTATGGACACTGGTTGACGGAAGGTTACACAATCACTAATGCGATTGTGGTTTAGGATGTGTAATGAAATCTCAATAGACTAAATATTACACACTTATACAAGGGATCACATGGTCACACAAGGGGTTACATGGTTGTGTATTTTTTAGGTCAGGACGTATAACTCTCGTACAAAAGTTTACTCAGCTCAGGGAAAGAAACATGGGCGTTATATTTCTAGTCAGGACGTGTAGTTCTCATCCAAAAGATCACACACAAAAAAGGAAGGATAACACAGGCGCATTATTTTAGGTCAGGCCGTGTTTGTTTCAGAAATTGGTCTGGAAGATAATATGGACTGAGACATGAGCATGTAATTTCAGGTCAAGCTGTGTTTGTTTTGGAAACTAGTCTAGGAGATAACATGGTCTAAGACACAGGCGTGTTATTTCAAGTTAGGCTGTGTTTAAGTTCTGGGTCGAGCACTTACACGAGATTAGGGTAGATTACATGGGTGTGTAACCTGGGTTTCTGGGTTTAACATAGTCTCAAACCGAATTATATGGTTATGTTAACACAATCAACCTACCTAAGAGGATTCCACTCCACTCCTTCAGTCCATAGGCCAAAGAAAATTCTCTCATATTTAAACACAACAATATTTTGACACAAACTCATCTAATCCAATCCGTATAATCATACCATGATCACTCCAAGTTATATAATAAAGGTACTCACAATGCATCAATAACATTCAATCATGCATACATGTCTCACAATTACTTTTGATGTATCTAAAACATGTCAAGCAAATCAAATGAGCCTATCATGTTATTCATACACAATGCAACACAATGCCTCCATTCAAAATCATACAATTACCAATTTTTGTTTAACAAAAAAAAAATCCAAATATGTGAATCAAACTTAGACTCTCACCTCTTGTCATAAGGATGACTCACTAAGAGCCACACTCTTGTCCATATCTCGAGCCGAAGCACCACCTACAAGCAAGACAAGGAACCCAAAAACAACTCAACAACAACAAAAGCAATAAGGCATGAAATGACTCAAACTAAGACAAAGCCTATGACCCCTGCTAACACACTCTCTAATACTCACACAATCCTCAAACATATAAACATATCAAGCCAAGCTAAAGAGACCATCAAAATGTAGCTCAAGGAGAAGCGAACAACCATTTATAACTCAACACAAGGGCAAACTCCACTATACCTCAAACCAATGACACCAAGGCTTATATACACACTCCACAAACTCAAGGGAACCAAAATCAATAGTCAAAATCAACAAGAACCATAATGGGGTAGGAATCCCCAAAGACCCATATGCCATCACACTCCTCAAAGCTCATACACTTCACAAAACGTCAAACTAAGAAAAAAATCCATCAAGATATCATAGAAAATATGTTAGCATTCTAAAAAAACCAACAATCGACCAAGAAAGGGAGAACATTGGACACTTACCACACAAGTCCGATTTCATCCAAAAATACTCAATTTGGCCAAATCTGTTCCAAGACAAGCTATTACCAGTGGACACTCATTTGATAGAGCTAGGAATTGATTGAGGGTTGATTTGAGGAGAACAATTGTTTTGGGAGGGGCTGGGTTCTTTATGGGTGAGTTGCAAGTGTGAGAGCAGGAGAAAGAAGAGGAATTTTGGCTTTGGAAATTCAATACTTAGAATAATTTCTAAGTGTTGGGGTGAGCTTTTTATGTCTTGAGGCTCGGAAATCCCGAAAATCCAAAAAAAAGTTTTTAAATGACCAAAAATACACCAAGTGGGTCAAAATAGGGTTTAGGTACTCAAAGCATCAAATTGGGATTTTTTAAATAAAATGGGGTCGGTGAATAGTGATCGGGCCTATAAATGATAAATCGGCCATTGGCCATGGCCGCTCAAAATGGACCAAGTAAATACTCAATCGGGTCCAAGAAGGAAAAATAGATATTCCACTAGACTTAGGCCTCGAAAAAATATAGATCATACTAATACATGCTAAGACTCCAAATGACGTATCGTGCATAACTATTGACACTCAACTGATGACACAACACTTAAGGCAACCTAGACTTGACACTTAGGCTATATGACTTGTTTAGGTTACTCAGTCAACAAGTCAACTCCCGAATCCACTGTCTAGCTGGCTGATCAAAAAGTCAGTCCCACTTAAATGAATCAATTCGATAAATCTGACTATACTTGACTACTGACTAAACTATCTGATGGACGAGGTCTCACATAATAAGACATTATGCAATATAAAATGGAGAATCATTTTTCAAGAAGCTGTCGTTTACTATCTGCTAAGAATAAAGTATGACCAAAGGCTGATATTTATTAATCAAGACCAATATATACATTAGAGGTCTTGGCAGAACTAAGAGAATCAACACCAGATGGGTCATGACATGTTTTAAATGTCATGTTATTTTTCATATTAACTACACCTTAGGGAAATTTATGATGTTATCTTTATCCAACTACTACTTTATCTCCACAAGACATCTTCACAGGAAATATAAGCTATTTTAAAGGAGAAAAGAGATATTCTAAGATGGGAGATAAATACTAAGAAGATAAGGAAGAAAATAAGATTTAGAACATATCTTTTCTGTGATTATAAGACGCGATGTTATTTGTAATAAACTATAAATAACCTCAACCGCCTAGTCAGGATAGATATCTTTTAGTATTTATAGATCCCTTAACGATAGCTCTCATTATGTTTTCAGCCTAGAAACCTTTAATCTAGCCTTAACTTCACAAAAGATTATTGTTGAATCGTTGGAAGATTTTGTAATTATTCAAGTACTTTGTTTACTCACTTCTCTTCCATCATCATTTGTAGAATCAACTACCATGGTCATGGCCAGATCGTTGTGCTGACATCTTACACTGCTAGAAGGAGTTTATCATAAAAGTCTCTGGATCAAGTGGCATATCAAGAGAAGGAGATATTCTCTTGAGTACCTATATTAGTGTTTAAGAAGATAGGAAGATCGTTGTCTGGTAAAGCAAAAGACCTTTATTTTTACTAAGCCTCCAAAGTACCACGGTAGTACTTGGTGTCCTTGCAATCGATTCTTTTTTTTTAAATGAAACGATATATCTTATTATTGGACAAAAATTACATCACCACATCTAGTATAATATACACATCAGATGCAAAAACTGAAAATCTAAACTGCCTAGCTTAAACACCAAGATTTTATATTTTCACTCTTCATCCTACCAATTGATGCTAATCCCTTGTTAGTAGCAAGTCCAAAGGAGATGGTATTATTCTTAAGATTCACAACTATCTTCTAAAAAAATGATTCATAACTATCTTAAGATCAAATCGACGATCGAGGGAGATGATAAACTAGATATAAGCTAGGGATGGATATTATTCTCATATAAGTTACACCAAAGTTATTTCAACTATTTTTAATTTACAAGACTTCTTATAAAACCTCTTTTCTATTTATGCCCTTGCATGTTCATGTATTGACAACCATGTCCACAGCAAGCACTTGCATAAAAGTGTTTCCCTCTACTAAAACTTGACCCAATTCCCTTTGTGAGACCTAGCTTATGTAGGAGGTCTGTGTTACCGAATCTCACTTCGGAAAGGAGTGAGAGAGGTTTTGGGCTTATATATGCTGTGTAATGGTATCATTTGTAACAAGATATATCTTTTGGGCCTTTTGATTAGAAGCTCAATAAAGCATTGTAGTTGTGATCCATTACACGTATATACACGTCCGGGGGCCACTAGGCCTGAAGTCCGGATAATAACAAATGGTAGCGGAGCCGATCTCGTTCCATCTTCCATGTGGGTTTGTGTCATATGTTGTAATTATATTTGGGATTGTGAGTTTGGGCCCATGTCAGTTATGCTTGGGTTCTCCTCGTGAGGACACGATAAGGAGGGGAGATTGTGTGAGACCTTATCCCTTCGAGTGACTAGTCAGTGAGATCGTTCAACGAGAGAACCCGATTTTGCCCTGTTTGACCTGAGAGAGTTGACTATTGACCCGAGTATTGACTTTAGGTCGGATATAGTCATAGAAAGCCTAGATATGTGTCTAGGTGTCTAGCGAGTGTTTTAGGGTGAGTGTCGAGGTTTGAGTCAATAGAAATCGATTTGGGCCGGATCAGTGTCCGTTTTGAGTGACCATGGGCCTTTGGCCCATTTACCCATTTTGAGCCCAATTAAATATTTGAAACCCATTTTTGATGCTTTATATTTTTAAACATTTTCGTGGCCCATTCAGGACATATCGAGCCTTAAATTGCTTTGTGTTGGGTTTTCCTAGGATTTTGGGTCTGAAGTATAAAAGGGCAGCCCTAACCAACACTTAGAAATTTTCTAAGTGTTGGAAAGCCTGGAACTCTCCCCTGCCCTCTCCCCTCTCAAGGATTTTTCTCCTTCTCTTCTCCCAAGAACCCATTTTCTTTCTCTTTGATTTTCCTTCAAAGAAAACCTTTGAGCTTTGTTTCTAAACACATTCCTAACCTCGCACAATCAATTTTCACTATTATTTTTGGATTGAGGAGCTGATTCTTGCTGCTAGTGGTGTTAGGGTACATTTGGGGATTTTGGTGGTATGTGTCATAAATCCTTGATTTCTTTGTTATTCTTTGGTTCTTTTTTTATTGTTGTTGATGTTTCTATGTTAGTTTTATAGATTGGATTGCCCAGAAACATCAATTGAGTCTTGGGTGAATGATAAGTGTTGTCGATGGGATGTTCGAAAATTATGAGTTTTGTGATTTTGCTGGAATTGGTGGGTTTGGTTGAGTTCCTTGCTTGTAATTGATTGCTTGTGGATTGTGGAGGATGGTTGTGGGTTGAAGAACTCAATTGTGTTGTTGGTTGAGTTGGGAGATTGTTGATGAGCCAGGAGTGGCATGCTTGAGGAGAGAATGGTTCGTCCTCTTGGTTGAATTTCTGGGTTTGTAGGTTGATGAGTTGTAGTGTGAGTTGTGTGTTAGGTTATAAGTTTTGGGGTCTTTAGGTTGTTTTTAGTTTTATCATTTTCTTTCCATTGTTTCGATTTCATGCTTACCCTTGTGTTTGTGTGCATTAGGTGGTGTTAGAGCTGTTGATAAGGGCAAGTGTATTGCTATTGAGTCGTTTGCGTGACAAGAGGTGAGAGTTTACATTTCATTTGTTTAAATGGAAATGCTTTATTTTTGTTAAATTAAAATATGATCAAATGTTTGGTTTTGAATAAAGGTTATATATGCATTGTGATTGATGGCTATGTTAGGTTGAATGTGTGTTTACCATATGATTTATGTATAAACTAATCTAGTGTTACTTATGCATCAATTTTTTTTTGGTTTTTCTTGTGCATGTGCTATATGTGATTGGTGCATTATTGGTTGGTGAGCAATTGTACCTTTTTTGTAGAGTGTGTTTTTAGATTTGAGACCTTGGTTGGTGAGCGTATTGTGTGTTGGTATTGGGTGTGTTGAGAGGAGTTCATTTTGGGTGAGATTGTACACCAAAAGTTGAGTGAAAACCCATGAGAAACCCAGAAAAATGACCAGTTTGAACACCCTGCCCAAAGCCAACCGATCGGTCGGTGGAGAAACACCTATCGGTCGGTTCATTAATGTAAACTCATCGATAGGTCGGTTGATACCCACCGACCGGTCAGTGGAGATACATGGACCAATCAGTCAGAACAAAACTTCCCAAACAAAGCCTGATTTCATTCCGAGTATAGCCCAGAGATGAGTATAACCTTTTCTCATACACTTATAAGCCTTGTGAGTCCTTGAGAAACATACCCTAATGTTGTGGGGACCAATGGTGAGGATGCATACTTGATCTTTACATGCGTTACAATTTTTATAAAGATACGATATAAGTATTTTCCTAGATGTAACATGGAATTGACAATTTCACTTGGCCAATGCGTGGTAGGTAGACGGAATCGCAGCAGAGGGGAATGTTACCTTTCCTACTTTTGTTCTATGAATGGATTTTATGTTTATGCCTGAGTTTACTATGACTTAACGGGCTGCCTAATTTTGCTATAACTTTGCATGCTATATGTACATGTATTTGTATGGAATGGTTATTGAGTGTGATAGTGTGTTTTCTCCACTCAATTTCGGATAACATTTGCAGTAGGGGAATTATATGTAATTTATAAAATGTTAAATTAACTTCCATTGGGCTCTCAGTTACCTTTTAGTGGGGGTGACTCGAGGGTGGTTCGTGATCCATCCAGATAGGTTTTTTGGGCATAGTAGCCCGTGTGACATTGATGAGTACTGTGGCATTATAAAACCTATTGGGATGTACAGTTTTTTTTGCGTTTTACAACTCATGCATTATGTTTAATTGTTTTTTGAAATTCTTTGAGTGCTTGATAAGAATGCATGGACTATAATTGTGTTTAAATCAACTATTTTGTAATTGTGTTTTCCATATGCCTCTATTCCACTAGATATACATATGACACTGTAACTTCCACTAAGGTCTTTTGATCTCACCCCATCTTGTTGATCTTTTTAGAGCTAGCTTATGTGTTTGTAGCCGTCCATCTTGAGATTGAATTCTCATTATTGGTAATAGGATTAGACTATTTTACTTACACGTTTTGGAAGCTCGACATAATTTTATGTTTTACCATCTTCATGTTCTTGTGTTATACATGACTTAATATGGACTATGTTGTTTGTTTTAGACCTATTGTGGGCTTGATGTTCAGAATATGATTTTGGATATGCATGTATGAATCGAATTCCCGTTTATGTTATGAATATGTGCCTTGGGCACTTTTTGTGGATTTGTTTGGGCTTGTATGTATGGACTCAATGTGTTGCATGTTTGGGGCCGTGTGACCTGTTGTATGTGGTTTAAGACTTCTGTTGTATGTATTTGCATACTCCGTTGATTATGTATGTCGTGTGTATTATATGACGTGCCATACTCCTTTTGAAATAAAAATTCAAATTGGTATACATTTTGGAGTTATTAGTTTTGAAAAGTTAACGTGAGTCTTGTGTGGTCAAAATTGATCCACATGTTGGGTTGATCAGGGCTACAAGGCAGTGAGGATCCCATTTATCGGGAGTGGATCCTCACAGATTGTGAGACCAAACATGCGTAGGGGGTCAAGTTACCTAACCCACATCGAAAAATAGTGGGGAAGGTCTTGAGCTTATATATGTTGTGTGAGTGGATCATTTGTAACAAACTGTATATTTTAGGCCTTATGTTAGAAGCCCAACTGAGTATTATAATTGTGAATCATCACATACATGTATATGTTCGGGCCCGCTGGGCCGGGGGCTAGGTCGTGACACCCTATGGATTCGATTCTTCTATCTATATTACAGAATTCTTAGTAGGGTTTTATCTTTGGTATATTTCGACAGCACATCAATGGGGCCACTTCCTTTCCGGGCACAATAGTGGCCCTTTTCTCATCTTTGTGTGAAGCCTCTCTGGAATCCAATAGATCTAGCACTGCTTTACCTACTAGAACTGAATCCTTGGGCGACTTTATCTCCTCATCTTCGCTTCCAGTGTTTAGATCCTCATCGACTTTGAAAGACATATCAAAATGTGGTCTTCTCATGGACTGGCTATCTTCTGCCAACAAATGTCTGGTGCCCTTAAGAGACTCTTAGGGCACCTGCACCTCTTCTCGTGGTACCTCTTTGTTGGGCTCATCTATCTCCGTGTCCTCGTCCTCAGGTGATAAATGCACCGTGTCTTCGACAGGTATATCTGGTGCTCTGATTTCAATTTCTATAATAGGCTTCTCCACATCTATCCTATCCCTCTCCAGAGATAAATATTCTGACGCCTTGTGACTCCTTTAGAGGTACTTAGGATAGTTTTTAGAATTTCCTGAGGCAGCTTCCTTCACTTCCTCATCTTCTCCACTTACACTATCCTCCACAAGTTGATTCAATAATTCAGAGGCATCAAGATTGATAGATTTACCTCTTTCAGTTGAGGTATTAGTGCTTCTAGGCTTGACAATTTCTTGTCAGTTTGCTAAGACAACATCTTATTTGTGCAGTTCTTCTTGTTACTGTTCCCTTTACCTCTCCTCGCTAGAGGAGTTAGAAATCAACATTGGAGCTAATTTTGACACTGGTATTCGGGTTAATCCAAATAATCTCCAACAACCCAAAGATATTTTTTTAAATAAATATGATTTTATTTATGAACATTGTTTACAAAAATCTATCTCCCACACCAACAGGTGCAAGGCTCAAGGACAATGACTACCTATGTTGTTTCTATTATAATAAGAAATAACTTACACAGTCATAACTCTAAATTACAACCTGATTCCAATTACCCACCGGATGCATGTCACTCCCTCTCGAAATAGATCTAGAAATGTTCGTTCTAGTCCCAACTGATTTCGTGCATCATGCCTTTCATTGTAGCTTCCTTGGGACTTTTAGTATAATTTCTAAATAATCTCGTATTCCTGGCTATCTAAATACACCAGGCTACCGATATTAGAATGCAGTCCCCTATATAGGAGTGTCTCCTACTATATTAAATACCTTTTCACTGTGTAACCAGATCCACGAGTGAGCTAGGTGGTACCCAACACACTCCTTATAGTTTCATCACTTCTGACCAGCAAAGAAATGTCCATCTGCACAGAACCAACACATAATCTGCATTTTTTTCTTCATCTTCACACCACAGACACTGTATTTCCTCAGGACTCAGCAATCTCATCCTCGCTAGTCTCCCTTTAGTTAGTAGTGTGCCCTGGCATGAAAGTCATAGCATTGCTCTACTCTTCATCATAACACGTCTCTTCCACATATTTAGTAATCCTGTTATATTCCCTAGAAAATGGGCATGTTCCAGGGCTTGATAGCAGAGCTTAACAATGAATGAGACCTCTCCTTCAGCCCACACAAACTCCTCTTCTCTCTCTTTATCCCCCTCTACGTCAGCCAACCACACCTTTAGATCTTCTTCTAACTATTTTTCCCAAATGAAAAAATGTCTTCTCCACTGAAACCACCAGTTCCACCCATTATTCTATCGGTAACCCATTTGTTTCACTGTCATTGATTGTTGCTTTGAGATTTCAAAAAATCTTGGATATTTTTCTGCAAGTATCACATCTCCCCATCATTTCTCAGTCAAAAATAGAATCTGGTCACCTCTTCCTACCTTCTTCCACTTTATCCTCATCAATGCACCTTGCAGTAGTCCCATCTCTCTATTGAAGCAACCAAGTAATATCCTTACATACAAAAGACAATTTGTTATTGTTGAACACAATTCTATCAAGGCCCAATTTTCGATTATATAATTCTTTGAATATATTTGTCTACACCCATTCATAATAATTAAATGGCCTCCAAAATTGCTTAGCCAACACAGCAAAATTCTTTAAAGTTAAAAATCCTGCTAATGTGTTACATTTTTCTAAGCTCACACACAACTTGCACTATTTAACTTTATCAATGCATCCGTTTTCAATCTTTCCTTTCCAAAAGAACATCCTCGTAAGGCTTTCAATTTCTCTTTAGACTTGCATGAGCATTTTGAATATGGACATAAAAAAGAATAGGTAGACTATTTAGGATAGATTTAATCAGTATCAACTACCCTCCCACAAAAACGTATGTTTAGTATTGGTCATTTGAAATGATTTTTGGTTTGTTTGATTATTTTTATGAACAATTGAAACATTAAATTAGATATTTTTTATCATTTATTGAGTATTGTGGTTGAGCAGGCTTTAGTACAAATTTAATAATGAAAATGGAGCCGTTTCAAATGAAAAATGACCTTCGGAATGTAGAATGAACATAATGTGCACCTGCAGGAAGCCATGGACCGGTGAGTTCAATTGAACCAACCTATTGAACAAATGACAAATCAATACCGAATGTCAACCGACCAGTCGGTATGTTTTGACCAACTAGTCAGTGTGTTTTTGACCAACCGGTCAGTCAATAAAAACCAAGATTGTGAACATCAACCGATTGACCGATTCAAAAGATGGGACACTTTTATGTTTAGGCCGAGATTCAATGAACTGGTCGGTCTATTTCAACGGGCCAGTTGGTCATATGGGATAAAAACTATCAACATATAAATAGAGATTATCGACATACGGATAAAGACTATCGACTTATTTTGACTATAAAATAGTTATTAGGGTTGTATTATTTTTTATTGAACACTTTATGCATTAAAATTTTTTCTTTAGAATATGTCCTCGATCTGTTAGCGAACAAGATTTTAGTATGTTTGCTTGAGTTTTAATTAATATCAAAGCTATTTGAATTAATTCTTTCTCTATGTCTTTTGCTATCTTGATTTGCTGACTTAAAATTGGGATTCAAATCAGCTGTGTTTTGATCACAAGTTCTTAAACCTATTTCTAATATTGATTAATTAACAAACCTGGTCAGTTTATTTACATATGAGTTTTAATTGATTCGGAAGAACAATTAAACTGTGACAACTTAATAGAAATCCTAGGATAACTGTAAAAAACTTGGGAGAGTAAGAATATATCTGCCAAACTTAGAGTTCATACTGATTTGGGAAAAATAATTCAGAAACTTAATTATTATAGAAATATAGTTAATTAAGAGTTTGAATTAGCTCTTAATAGTCTGAAAAGATAATAAGGGATTAAAAGATAATCAAGAACAGAATACAGAACATTGGAATTGAACAATGGTTGGATTAATTTTCAAATTATCTAATAACCCTAACTTCAATATTTAGCTTATTAACTTAGGTTTAAAGTTTAGTTTAATTATAATTCTTTATTCATTTTATTTAACTAGAATAGTGAACTAAGTGAATTGATTGGTTTTAAATGACTTTCCCTATGGGATCGATACTTATTTTTTTGAACCATATTACTTGTTGATAGTCGTGCGCTTGCGATTAAAGGTAAATTCAATTTACGCTAACAAATTTTTTGCACCGATTCCAGGAAAACAGTTTTAAAGTTAACAATTTATCCCTAATTCTTTTTATAGATTAAATTTCTTGTTTTTGTTTCTAATGTGCAGAACTGGAGAACATGTATAATTTAAGGAGCAAGAAGCTTGACCTAGAACTGATTGACCTCTCGACTGAGAAGACTATACAAAGGCTTAGTTGTCTTAAGTTATCAAACTGAACAATGAACCACCAGAACTGTGATGCTATTAATGACGGTGACAATGCAGATTTAGTAAAAGCTAATCAGCAGCCAAGACATAGAACTATCATAGATTACAACATGCCAATAGTTGAGACATTAGGAGACAACATCTGCAAGCCCGCCATTCAGGCTAATAATTTTGAAATTAAGCCTACAATGATCCATAGGATGGAGAACCATCAGTTTTTTGGAATGGAAAAGGAGGACCAATGAAGCATGTGAAGATGTTTGTCAAACTAACAGACACGTTCAGGTTCAATAAAGTATCTCCTGAGGCAATTAGATTGCACCTTTTCCCTTTCTTTCTACCTGGGAAAGCTGCAAACTAGTTCAAAATTCTGCCAACCAGATCTATTACAACATGGGAGGATCTTATGAATGCCTTCTTGTCCCATTTCTTTCCAGTGGCAAAAATTTCGCAACTAAGGAACGAGAATAGCAACTTCAAGTAACAACCAAAAGAGCTCTTTTATAAAGCATTTAACAAATTTAAAAGGTTGTTAAAGAAGTGTCCACATCATGGTATTCCAGATTTTCTGCTGCTGGATGTTTTCTACAGAGGAATGTCAGAGATGCACAAGTTTATGTTGAATATGAATGCGGACGGGAATATTCTACACAAGGAATTTGGTGAAACCTTTGAATTGATAATGAAAGCAGCACAAAGAGGATAGACTTGGACTTTTAATTCAGATTTTGACAGGACTTCAGGATAATTTGAGGTAGATTCCATCACCAAATTGACTGTAGAGGTGTTTGCAATGAGGCATGAGCATTCTCAGAATCGAGCATCAGTGGCTAGTGCTAGTAGTGGTTGTGGGGGCAACCACAATAACTCGCAATGTCCTGGTGTAGTGGAAGGTGTTAATTACATCGATAATCCAGGGAAGCAGCCTTACTACGAACCACTTCTAACAAAAATTGGAAATTTCATCCTAATTTTGCTTATAAGAATAATAATCCTAATTATGGTCTGAATCCTAGTCAGAATAAAGAAGAAGGATACAACCCAGGAGGCCATTAAGGAAACCAATCAGCACAGCCAGTGGAAGAGAAGAGTGCGATTGAAGATCTGTTGTAGTAGTTCATTATGTCGGCAGATTCTAGAATCAAGAACTTAGAGACAAAAATGGGTCAGTTTGCACAGATTTTACAGAATAGACCACCGAGGGCATTGCCATTTGATACAAAACTGCCAATGCTGGTTACAAAACAAAGCTAAAAGGGTCATTCCATGACCAAAACTAAGGCACCTAATGGAAGGTAACCCATCAACAACAACAACAACAAAAGAAAGAAAAGGAAAAGAAAAGAGCAGTGAGAAGGGAGACGAAAAGAGGGTTTTGCACTGAGATATTTGTTCCCTATGTAATTAAATAAGTTTGAGGAGAGAGGATGTAGAGGGGCATAACATTCCAGGAGACATTGAGTGTACTATCTCGATTTTTTTTTTCTTTGTGTTATTTAAGTTGTTTCAGTCAGTTGTATTTAATTTAGTTACATTCTATGTTTGATGATATTTTTATATCCATAGACATCCATTTGGCTTAAGTTTAAGGAGGTTGGTTCACTTTTAATTTCTAGTAATGAATGCTTGATTTGGTTTAGTACTGTTAATTAATTCATACATTGGTTTTGGAATTTAGTTTTACAAATTAAGGCTGGCATTAGGTTCAAGTATTAACCGACACTTAGAGAAGCAAAACATCGAATAAGTTAGTTGAGGAAAAATTTGAGAGGGTTGATTAGTACTAGTTAATCTAGTGGTTTGAGGTGGGTTGAATCTATTAGGACCTTTGAGTTGCACCTCTGAACTCCAATAAGTATTCTGATTGGTTTGGTGAACTAGTACATAGGTGTTGAATGTTTTAAAAATTCTAATTCTTTTATGCGAGAAATAAATTTGGTATAGCTTGAATGTGAATTGATAGGCCATAATTACTAAGATGGGTGTTTATTATCAGGCATAAAGAAGTGAATTGATTCTCTAATGTTACTTTGAATTAGTGTTTGTCAGTGTTTCTTTGGTTGTTGAACTATTTTGCTAGGGACTTGCAAAGCTCTAAGTTTAAGGAGATTACAAAAACTTGTTGGCTTAAATTGAATTTACCTTTAATCGCAAGCGCATGACTATCAATAAGTAACATAGTTTAAAAGAAAGAGTATTGATCCCATAGGGAAAGCCATTTAAAACCAATTAATTCGCCTAATTCACTATTCTAGTTAAATGAAATGAATAAAGAATTGTAATTAAACTAAACTTAAAACCTAAGTTAACCATATAGATATTAAAGTTAGGATTGTCAGAAAATTAAGAACTAATTTAGACTCCTAATTAATTATATTTCTATGATAATTAAGTTTCTGAATCATTTTTCATAAATCAATATGATCCTTAGGTTTAGCATATATATTTCTATTATCCCAAGTTTCAGCAGTTTCCCTAGGATTTCTAATCAATTATCATAGTCTAATTGCTCTTTCGAACCAATTAAAACTCAACTATAGACAAACTAGCCAGGTTTGTTAATTAATCAAGATTAGAAATAGGTCTAAACACTTGTAATCAAAACATAGTGGATTTGAATCCCAGTTTTACGTCAGCAAATAAAGGTAGCAAAAGAGATAGAGAAAGAATTAATTCAAATAGTCTTGACATAAATAAAACTTAAGCAAACATACCGAAATCTTGATCGGTAACAGAACGAGGACATTTTGTAAAGAAAAAACTTAGAATGTGTAAAGTGTTTGATGAAAAATAATACAACCCTAACGAATGTTTTATAGTTAAAAATAAGTCGATATTTTTTATCTTTATGTTGATAGTCTCTATATGTATGTCGATAGTTTTTATCACATATGACTGACCAGTCTATGCCATTGAATCTCAATCCGAGCATAAAAGTGACCAATTTTTTGAACCAACCGGTCAGTTGATGTTTGGCATTGATTCGTTATTGATCTGACCGGTTGGTTCAATTGAACTGACCGATCCGTAGCTTCCTGCAGGGCATATTATGTTCATTCTACGTTTCAAAGGTTGTTTTTCACCCAAAATAGCTCCCTTTCATTGTTAAGTCTATACTAAAACCTATTAAACCACAATACTCAATAAACGATAAAAAACATCCAATTTAATAATTCATTTTTTATAAAAACAATCAAACAAACCAAAAATTATTCCAGATTACCAGTACTAAACATAGGTCATCACAGCCTTGGTGATGTATTTATTTAGCAGATATTTTACATTTAACATCTACAATTTTTTATCTTAATAATTCATTATAATCTATCTTTGATTTTACCCATAAATGCAAGATTTGAACAGATTCTGCATAGAAAGCATCGAGATCAGGGGTAGATTGGGACCTCCTATATCCCTGGAATTAAAGACCTGCAGATACACCCCGTGACCCCATTTTCTTAAAGATTTTCCAGTATGTTTCTTCTTTTGGCAAAATCGAACAATTAATTTAGGATTTAATTAGAGGATTCTGTGATATCTTATATATAGAGACCGCCTATGGTCAAAATGAGGAGCTTCTACTTTATGTTTTATTTTAGGACTAAGTTGTTTGATCGTCAAATTGTGAGCAGCTAAACTTGTTATTTCTAGTCTAGATCTGTAGCTAAACCCGAGCCCTTAGAGAGACCTCGGTTGATTTATTAGTAAAATTCTAGTTTTAGTCCATCTTTCTTTTATACCATTTTTACGGTTTGTATTTCTATTATGCATGATCAACTCGATAGAATAGATTCATATAGTCAAAACCAATGCGAGTATCTTGATTTGTGAGTGCCCCTATGGTGAGTGACACACCTAGCGAGACGAGGAGAGAGAAACACATCTAGTCAGTGAAACACGAGAGAAGGAGAAGATAGTAAAGGGCTGACGATGTTTCTAACTGGAAACTAGGGTTATTAGGAGGAAAGGAAAATGAAGGGGCCTTCAGATGTTCTAAGCCCCCGGAGTGCTCAAGGTCGTACCGAGCATCCCCTTCCTGATACCTAGATCGAACTGGGTATTTTCATCTCACAGAGGCCTTGTGACTATGGTTCAGGTACGATGCTTAGGGAAGGACTGGATATCTACAAAAGTGAGTTCAAACACAATTGTCATTACGTTCTCTTGTTCATTACAATCAGAAGATTACAATTTCAACACAACCTCTTATAATAAAATATCTATTACACTACAACGGGGGTATGCGAGGTCTCGACTTGTGCTTGACAACACAACAATTATAGTTCTATCCAGACTTAATCCCATCTCCTCAGTGGATTCGACCTTTCTAGTTGCATTCTACCATATATTTGAAAAAGATAATTTAGAGCGACGAACGATAGCACATCAAATTTGGTGTCGTTGCCGGGAAGAAGGAAAAACAGTTCAGAAAACTAGAGTTGTATGTCCAGATCTAGCCGGACTGATAATATAGTTCCCTAGATCCTGAGATTGAATCCACTTTTTGATGAAACAATGCTCGATGAATGAGAGAAGCTACAGCCCAGGAATCAACCAGATCTTATTCAGACGAGTCTAAGAACCATACTTGAAATAGAAGCACCGTCTCCAATGGCCAACAGAGCCCGAAATATGGAGATTGGTGAACCAGCTGGTGGGAATAATAACTAACATCCAGCCATCAATATACATGATCCCCATGATGATGACTAAGGGCACAGTCATGTAGGAAACCAAAAGAACTGAGCTTACAGAGTGGTAGATGCTTTTCTCAACGAAGATGACGGTGATGATGATGAAGGACCACTTAGGCCAATGGAAGAAGAAGACTAATGTGTATTAGGCATCGGGATCTGGATATTCCCTTCAAATTAAGGAACAGCCTTATCCAGATGCTTCCTTCCTTACATGGATTTCCAAGTTAAGACCCCAATAGCCATCTAAGAAGATTCGAGATGGCCTGTTCAAGTTTTTGACCTAAACAACTTTCTGATAATGAAGTCTTGCTGAGGTCATTCCCCTTCTCCCTAAAAGGGGAAGCTGAGAACTGCCTATTTGAACTGCTCCCTCACTCCATTGGATCATGGGATGAAATGGTGGATGAATTCTTGTTTCAGTACTTCCTACCATCCAAAGAAGTTGATCTCAAACGAGCAATAGGAGGCATCAATCAAAAAGAAGATGAGAACCTGTATGAATATTAGGAAAGGTTTCAGAAGTTATGCTCATCATGCCCCCAGCATGGGTACTCAAACTTACAGCTGATACAAGCTTTTTACGAAGGCATGCTAGATGAGATCAGGATCCCAGTAGACTCAGCTGCCAACGGTACCCTGCCTAGCCGTGATCACAAAGAAGCATGCAAACTGATTTTAAGAATGACCCCGGGGATGAAAAGATACAACAAAATAGGAAATTCTATAGTAAGGAGAACTAAGCCAGAAAACTTAGCCGCAGTCAAGGATCTAATCACTTCAGGGACAAATGATGCCTTCCAGAAGTGGACAAGCACTGTGTCCAAAGCTCAAGTCAAGGCATGCAAATTCTGTGGCCGTATAGACCACTTTACTGATTCCTGTCTGACAATTATGAATAATGAATTTCAAGATGTCAATGCATATAACTAGTATCTGCCCCCACACAAACAGAACATGGAGGACATGAACAAGATGACATATGAGCAATGAAGAAACCATCCAAACTTTTCCTATTGGGGGAGGTTCCCACAACCACCAAGATAGTAGACAACCTGAATCCAAGATCTACTCCAACAACAAAGGATCTTACCCAGATAAGAATCCTAGTGGTGGCCGATCAGACGAAATGGAGGAATTGAAAAATATGATCAAACAGATGGTCATGAGACAGGAAGGCTTCCTCACACAATTGGCCACCACCCTCAATCGATAAGAAGTCCAGGAAGGTAAGTTACCTTCACAACCTGAAGTTAAACCTAAACATAATATGAATGTTGTGGTTCTCAGGTCCGGGAAGGAATTACTAGAGCTATCAAATTGGAGGAAGCCAACAAGCTCCGAGGCCCCAATGCACCCCCAGGAAGAATAGGTGTTTGAAGAAATCCCAGTTGATGGACAGGATGGAGGAGAGATAGAGAACACCACCTCCAAGGAGAAACAGAAGACCTCGGATGTTGCTGCATCACCTCAGGAGAAACCAGAAACACAGAGTGAAGTCATTCCCCAACCAAAGGTCAAAATGCCACCACCTTTTCCCTTCAGGTTCGCCAAGCTCTTGGAAGAACAAAAGATTTTGGAGGTATTTAGGAAGGTTAAGGTGAACATACCTCTGCTTAACACCATCAAGCAGATCCCTCATTATGCTAAGTTCTTAAAGGAGCTCTGCACAAACAAAAGAAGACTGAGGGATCATGAGAAGGTTACAATGGGGGAGAATATATCAGTTTTACTCCAGAAGAGCATGGCACAGAAGTGTAAAGATCCTGGCATGTTCTCTATTCTTATCAAGATTGGTGGACAAGAAGTCGCCCAGGCCATGTGTGACCTCAGGGCCTCAATCAATGTGATGCCCTTATCTGTTTATTAATCATTGAACCTAGGGAAGCTGCGGAAGACAACGATGGTAATACAGCTAGTAGATAGGTCAGTGGTTCACCCTGTGGGAGTACTAGAAGACCTGTTGGTACAAGTAAAGGAGTTAGTGTTTCCAGCAAACTTCTTTGTCTTGGAAATGGAAAATGATGGTCCTCAGCTCACTCTTTTGGGAAGACCATTCTTGAAGACCTCACAGACGAATAATGATGTGCATGATGGGTCTCTAACCATGGAGTTTGATGGAGACACAGTAACTGTAAAATCCCGTCCTAGTCGTATGTCCAGTCAGCGTCGTTGTAGTGGTCCACGTGTATGTTTGACATGTTGACCGTGACGGGAATCAAGATGATAAGAAAAATTACCGTTTTGCCCCTATCGGACCCGGGCTTGCTTCAGGGCCTATTTATTTCCCTTAAGGCCTTCTTCGTACCTTTGTCTTATTTCCGGGCCTGTTTATTTCCCTAAGGCCCTGTACGTACCTTTTTAAGCCCATCCGCTTACCCTAGCTGCTATTCTTTTCTGACATTATTTTGATCGGCCGTCATTAGTTCATCCCGCTGGGTGTGCCTTCCTCCGTACAACCTAACGATTGCCTTTAGCCCCTTCCTTTTTCCCACTGTTGGATTGTCCGTCAGGTTTGTAGATTGGTGAGGGAACGACAGGAAATTTCTTTCTGTATTTTAAATTAGGTTGTGATTTCTTGTTCTGATAGTGGTTTGATTCAGGTGGATCTGAATCTGGGTATCGTGATAAGGGAAAAGGGATTGCCACCAGTTCATCTACACGTCAGGTAGGAGACTATGCCTCATCTGTTTGATCGGCTATTGTTTCGTCCTCGTTGTTTGTGCGCTCTTTGTTTATTCCTTTCCCTTAATTATTATGTTGCTTGATGTGCTTGTTCTTTGTTTCCCATTTTCGTTGGGACTGGCTCCTGATGATCAAATTCGGATACCCTTTGCCAATTGAAATCGTGACCATACGATTGGGGGTAATACATCCGGCGCTGGCCACGTACGGGATCAAAGTCGCGCCCCTGCCCTTGTTCCCTTCCTTCCCATCCGTCATTCTCAAGCCCTAGGTTGGATCCATCCCGTCCGTCACTCAACCCAGCATCGAGAAAGGCACAGGGCGGAAGACAACAGACTCGTACGTACGTTACGGCTCCGTAGCCCCTCCCTTCTCCCGTTTCTTCCATCCGGCCGTCGTTCTTCTCCAGTAGAAGCTGACCCACTGGATCCGAGGCCCCTGTTTTCTTCCCTTGGTCACCCAACTCGCACCTTCGGCCTTTCTTTTCTCTCTTTTACATCGTGCGAGGCACGCCTTCCCTGATTATTTCCCCATCGTCCGATACCCAGCTGGTTCTTCTTCGCACGTTCCCTTGTTACTTTTTTTCCCCCCGACTTCCCCTGTTCTTCCTTTCATGTCGAGCGGGTGTGTGTGCCTTCTTCTTCTCCACTTGTTTCCAGAGCCGTGAGTTTGTCCTCCACTAGACCCGCGCTCTTTTCTTCATCTGTTTCCCGAGCATGTCCACCACCAAATCCGTGCTATTTTTTTCACCCTTTTTCCCGGTGCCGTGAGCTGTTCTCCACTGGATTCGTGCATTCTCCTCTTCGTTTCCGTGCTCTCCTTTCTTTTCCTTCCCCTTCCGGCGCCGTGAGCTGTTCTCCCTTGCTAATCCTTGCATCTCGTTTACGTTGAACTAAGTGTGCTCCTGTTTGCCCCACTGATCCTCCACCAGATTCGTGCAAATCCGGATTCGTGCCCTCATTGTGTTCCTTCGATTTCCTACTATTTGCATTTTCTTTCCCTTGCAAACCTGCAGCTGAAAGCCGACAATCAAGCTGTTCCCGTAGCCTTACGTAGGCTTAAGTCCTTTCTTAGTATATGATATATATGAAGCCCTTGAGAAGGAGGGCGCCCCTTTTTCCACGTGCCATGGCTACGCCCCTAGAACCTGAAACTTAAGGAGCATTCGACTGAGATTAGATTAGTGGGCAGCACTTGTTGAATTGAATAAGATGTTCTTGCTCAAGTTGAATCAGTTGAATTAGGGAAGGTGCGAGTACCTAAGTAGTTAATTAATTAACCCATTTAATCAGTAATTAATGAACATGAAATGTAAGCTCTTTGTTATTACTATTCACTTATGAGTCCATAAAGCTACTATTATTGAATCTGCTACATATTAGGTATTAGCTTAACGTAACGATAGGATGATTTACACTTTGACATAATTTGAGGATGTGTGTGAGGTATGTGCTTGTTTTACATTCAATTATAAAGGTTGGGTGTTGTACCACTAGTTTAGGCAAGTACGTTGGCTGATAGACTATTGTTTTGGTATTATTGATTTTTCAAGTATATTAATAACGTAGTATTTTTGGAACTGTAACATTTGAAAAAATATGGTTTTATAAACTGTCTATATGCCTCAGTTTGAGTATCTACAGTTATTAACGTTCGCTTGGCCAATGCGAGGTGAGTATACGGAATCCTAGTGATAGGGGAGAGTTTCTTACCTGTTTGGGAGTCGTATGGGTGTTGTTATCGTTTTCCTGTCACGTCTTCGCAGGTTGGTTCGTATTACATATTGAGACAGGTATGATACGTGTTGTGTCTTCTCTGCCTAGTCTCGAACAACACTGGCAGTAGGGGTTACGTATATAATTAGTATTTTCCTAAAAATATAAATTAACACTGCCAGTGGGCTCCCGGTTTCCCTTTAGCGGGGGTTACTTGAGGAGTGATTTATTATGTCCATCCCGATGGGTTTTTGGTTGGCATTGTTAGTCGTGTTGTGTTACGAGTTGTTGAGTTATAACCTATTGGGCTGGAATCATGTTTTACATTATAAAATCAAATGTATGAATTCCATATTCTTCAGGTTGTTTCGATTACGTCCTTGTTTGTATAGTAATCTGTTTCTTCTCTTCTTAATGCTCTTGTTTCCCCGTAAGGACATATGATGCTGTGACTCCTACTGAGATTTTATTATCTCACCCGTTGTTGTTTCCCCCTTTCAGGAGTAGTTCGTGAGCCGTAGACGGCCTTTGAGGTGTGAGTGCTTCCTACGACTTGGCTGGACTATCGCACTTGCATGTTTTACACGGTTTTCTTTTTTGGCATTTCCTGTTAACTCGTTTTGATGTTTTGACTTACATTTTATTTTTATGCATTAATTACTCTACTGTGTATGGTTTTTAAGTTCCGGGCTTTAAGCCCAGTTTGTGATTTTGGGCTTGTGGCTATATGGACCCGTTTTCCGTTTTGAATATTTTTGGTCCATTCGAATAATGTCTTCCGCTGTGGTATTTTGTTCACTCCGATTTTTATGCCAGATGTCTGTTTCTTATTTGTTATGCTCCAAATTTTGAAATTTTAAATGCGTCTGTTTTGGGAATCGTGTTTGAAAAGTCGTCTAAGCCTTGTGGGATTCGGATTGGTCCACGTATTGGGCTCGTCCGAGTTTCACGACGGTAAGGGCCTGGTTTTCGGGTTCGGGTGCTTACAACTTGGGTCCTGTCTGGAATGCTTTTAAGGCCTCTCGCTAACTGTGGGGTAAGTTGTGAAGTATAATAGCTATTGTTTTAGTTTATTTGTGTAATTTATTTAAAAAGAATCACAAGAAGTTAAATAAAGAAAGAAGTAATCGTGTTATGATTTCGATCTAGATATAAAGCAACGTATAATATTTCTGCTTCGTTTCTATTTCTTTATGGTAAGACAATGAAACAAATACAATAAAGCATTAAAAGCCGATCGAATAATATCATTAATTTAAAATATAATAATTTTGTATATTATAAGAAAAAACATTTGTATCTAGTCTATGAGAGCTGATGTATTTATTGTGCTAATTTAGATAGTAAGCATTTACATGATCATTATAAGCTTTCTATTTGAACATAAAAAATTATAAATCCACAGGATATAAATTTTGGGTATCATTTGGGTCAATCAAGTCCATGGTCGTTAATGTCAAGACCCAGCTCCCGGCCTCAGTCTATTAGGCTTGGACGTGCATGTATTTATGATGGGATCAAAATTGCAATGTTTGGTTGTATTCGTAACCACATAATTCAAAGATATATTTTATTACAAATAATCTCATCACACAAAATATATAAACCTCTTCCACTTCTTTCCGATATGAAATTAGGTAATACTTGACCCCCTATGTAGGTTGGGTCTCACAACTGGTAACTCAATTGGTAAGAGCCGTCCTCCTTATGAGAACAAAAAATAATAGGTGACGGTTCAAATCACAATGATAGTAGCTAGGGATTGAACATGGCTTGCTGGCTCTTGGGCTAGAGAGGTGAATTTTCCCCAGACAATACCTTATATGATGCATTGTTCCAGAATTGTTCCTCCTGGGGGATACTCACAATAAACTTTAGGAGTGTTTTCTTTCAAGTTCTCCATATAATCTTAATTTTACACTCTCAACGTGGATTTGAATTTTCTTATTAAAAAGAGGATAAAAAGTAGGACGAGGGAAGGAAACCGTCGCTAAATCTTCAACCATCAACCTAAACAAGGCTGGTCATATTATGTTATGATGTGGGATCTAGAAGCACAAGTTGAATATGTTAGTTACATGAAAAATATGATGTCCGATTAAGTGATCAAATATAATTATCAGGTTTGGTCATCTTAATTTACGCTGTGGGTCCTATTTGGTTATATGTAAAAGCATACTACCTTTACTAATAAAGATGTATTTGAATAGCAATTGGCCATAAAATGGTTATATAATCTCCATCCTTAATTTATGGGTCTCAATAAAAGTATGCTACTTTTTGAGTCTCGAGTTTTTGTTCCATAAAGCGTAGAATCTTACAATAGGTAGCGAAGACATCTAAAACTTGATTTGATGAATTTTTAGATTTTTTATTGGTTGTTATTTTCAAAATAATTATTTTGAAAATCCGACATTCATATTGGTGTTAGCTTTAATGATTTTTTGTTTTCCATAAAGTTTTCAGGTGGCTAGCTGTTATACTATATTTGTATTTGGATCGCCATAATATTTGGATATGGCATCCAGATCCAAGCAAGCCACCAGGTGTATTCGGTGGTGGCTGAACCTGCTTGTGGCTTCAGCTGCTGACGGCTACTAGGGTTCAACTGCTGGCGGCTAAGGTGAAAAAGATAAACTCTAGGTTTAATCTTGACGACTGCTAGGTAAAAGAGGGTTTCATCATTGGGATTGCATTTTTTGTGCCTAAGATTTTCATCTTAAATATCCGTGGTTTTTTTGTTCTGGGCTACTAATAATATTCAATAGAAAGTATATATTATATTCGAAAAAGTAATTCTCAAACAGCCAAGAGATACTTTTCATAATTTTAAAAAATAAAAAAATAATAACAGATTTTGTTGTAAATGAAAAAAGAGACGAAGAAAATAACGAGATAGATATAGACAGATATGAATAGATAATAAAAGATATTATTCATAGATATTCAGGATACTTTAGGATATAGGTATGACATACATATTTATAGATATTAAATGATATTATTTATATCTCTTGGAAAATATATATCCATTGGTAAAGAAATATCTCTTGGAAGTAATATATCTATTGGTAATGATACAACTCTCGGGAGGAATTCAATAGATTTTATTCACAACACTCCTCCTTGAATGTCCATTGAATTAAACGTAATAGATATTCAACTTCATAACACTATTCCTTTAAAAGTCTATTCATTATATGATTAAATGGCTTGTTAAAACCTTACTAGGAGAAACCTTATGGGAAAAAATTATAGCCAAGGAAAAATAGTACATCATTCTTAACTTGAGAATATATTATTGGAATACTGCCTCATTAAAAACCTTACCAAGAAAATCCAATGGGAAAAAACTTGGTGAAGGGAAAACGAGTACAGTTCATATTCTTCAGATTCAACTATCCCTTCAAATCTTTTAAATATCCTTTTATCGAATATATATAAGTTTGCAATTAAAGTATTGCCTTATTAAAAAAACTTTATCAAGAAAAACCCAATGAAAAAAATCTTAATGAAAGAAAAAAGAGTGCAATGCATATTTTTTACTCCCCTGATGATATCATCATTTTAAAATCGACCAACATCTTAAATATTATCATTCGATATGTGATATGGTCACATATATATAACATTATGTCAAACTTAAGTCTCGATTATATTTCTTATCGAGATTTATATATGATATCACAGTTGGATAATTTTGATGGATAAACTTTATCCCTAAATTTTCACAGTACTTTTATTGAATATTACTGATTTACAAAGACTTAAATAAAATAGTCTTTATATAATCTACGGTTTTTGATTACTCAACAAGAGTTTCAATAATTTCATCTTTTCATGATGATTAGCAACCATACCAAATTTAGATCCGGATCTTTTCATAAAAATATGTACATTATGATTTCTTTAATAAATACATGCTTCATTTAGTTTGATATAATATAACTTCCCAGGAAATTCAATTATTGTCTTTTGCAATATATATCCATATTGGATTTTCATATATAAGACGTATTTAAAATATTTATTTACTGTCAGATTTATCATATATTACAACATTATTCATCCACCATCACAATGAGATATTTCTCTCAAGAATAATCATTTATATAAATTGGTACTTGTGCAATAAGCCATTTTCATCATTATATGATTTATCTCATTTTCGCACAACTATCAATTTATATGTCATAGTTTTCACAAGTCCAACAATACTCATGTTGCAAATCAATCATAAACGTCATTCTAGATCGATCAACTATTTATAATTTATACTCCCTCATAGAGTTTAATCAATATCCTCATAAATTAGAGCTCTAAATTATATGTAAGTATATTGTCGATATTTTATCTCGGTTCTATCTTTTTTTACACTGACATAATTTATCGAGATCTCTTTATTTTTCTGAATCCATTTCAGAAATTAATAATGTCAATGGAATATTTCAAATTTATTATCTTTCAAACCATCATAAATATTTGCTCATTTTATGAGAATTTAATATCTTTGAAATTGATTGGTAACTTACATTCCGAATGTGTACTAAATTCATATATAATATTGTCTCTTACAATATTATCTTACATTGGAGCAATATAGCTAGAACTCAATTATTATAAGATCAGTAAATTCATCTGACTTTGATGTTTACCAATGAGTTATCTTATAAACTTTAAGTTCATAAATTATAATGAGGATCGTAATAATGATAACTCGTCATGATATTTCTTCTCCAGCTATTTATCTTTTCTTCCCCTCAATTGCCTAATTTATATCTTTCTTTGATGATCCATCTTTGTGCGGTATGATGGATAATAATATTATCCATCGCACATATAAATTTCATAGATAGTTTTACTTGGTTCCTGATCACAAACCAATTTATGAGAGGATACGAATGATTATATATTGACATGATGTGAATAAACTTGTTGCATGACAAATGCATTATAATAAGCATATAATATCTTGCAAAGGTCTATAATATAGATATACTCACAATATATATTCATATTATTTGTATCAAATTATTAGGATGCATACGTTGGCCAACAATTTTTTTTTCACAAGTTATTTTACAAACAACACTTGCGTTGTAACTATATTTATATATGTGAATATTTTGGCTGATATATCATCAAAACCCAATATATGTAGTTCACATCTTCATTCTGATTTGATATCAAATTGAGCAAAGAGAGACATTGTGCTTAATATGCATTTGCACAATAAGATTCGAAAGCTTATGTACTATAGAACAACTTATAGTTTTCTAATCATAATCGATATAGCTTATCGATGTACATATCACACATCAATTTTCAACCGGGATGGTCCCACCGGTGATGTTTTTTTTTTTATAGTCGTACTATCTCATCTTTTGTAACCTTATTAAAGGTTTAACATTTTGTCCATGTCCTTAATCATAGATATAATATAAAAATGCATTCACTTTAGGGAATGATATTTAATTTTTTTTATAATGCGATACATACGATCGGTACACGACATTGTATTGTACCATTCACTGCAAATTATAAACTATGATAATTATAAGATAATATTATATTAAAAAAATAAATAAAATTATCTTAAAATGTTTACAATATCATATATTTTGTATAGTATTAACCTTCTAAATAGAGTTATGGTGCACTACTAACATACTTTGTGCAAGAAATAATATTGCATACAAACTTATTTTAATTAATAACTGAATTATGACATGTTATGTTCCTAACTAAAAGTTATCATTTATCTTATATTATATGAAATTATATATATAATTTTACTGACCAAAAAATAATTATGCACAATCCTAATTTAGATTTATATAATATAAAAAAAATATGTCTTAATAATAATTAATTTCATATGCATATGTATACATAACATGTATACTAAGTATTAATATGATTGATTATTATTATATAAAAGAAATTTATTTTATTAAATAAAAGAAAACTTATCCTTTTCTTTTAACCATGACTTCTCAAGCATGGGATTTGATAATTTCTCATCAGATCTTTGCATCCATAAGCTATCCGAGATTTCATACAGTGAGAGGGTGAGTTGATAGATATAAATATATGATTTTTGCTAGAGAATCGCGTTGATAACGTGTTGTAAATGAAAGAGGAGAGAAAGAAGATAAAGAGATAGATATATACAGATATAGAGAGAGAATCAAGGGATATTATTCATAGGTATTCAGGATACTTTAGGATATCTCAAATGACGGTATGATATATATATTTATAGGTACTAAAGGGTATCATTTATATCTCTTGAAAATGATATATCTGTTGGTAAATATACATCTCTTGAAAGGTATATATCCGTTGGTAAAGATATAACTCTTGGGAAGAGTTCAATGGATATTCACTAAGTATTTTATTCACAACACTCCCCCTTGAATGCCCATTGAATTAAAAGTAATAGATATTCAACTTCATAACAGATTTTGGATTATTGTGTGCTTTGTGGTTATTGGACCACTTCTTTGTAAAAATCAAATTTGTGAATTCCATATTCTTCGGGTTATTTCGGTTACGTCTTTGTTCGTATAGTAATCTGTACCTTCTCTTCTTGTATGTGTTCTCGTTTCCCCGTAGGACATATGATGCTGTAACTCCTACTGAGATTTTATTATCTCACCCGTTGTTGTTTCCCCTTTCAGGAGTAGTTCGCGAGCCGTAGACGGCGTTTGAGGTGTGAGAACTTCTTACGACTTGGCTGGACTATTGCACCTGCATATTTTACACGGTTTCCTTTTCTGGCATTTCATGTTTGACTCGTTTTGATGTTTTGACTCACATTATATTTTATGCGTTAATTTCTCAACTGGATACGGTTTTTACGTACCGGGCTGTACGCCCAGTTTGTGATTTTGGGCTTGTGACTGTATGGACCCGTTTTCCGTTTTGGATATTTTTGTCCATGCGAATAAAGTCTTCCGTTGTGGTATTTTGTCCACTCCGATTTTTATGCCAGATGTCTTTTTCTTATTTGACATGCTCCAATTCTTGAAATATTAAATACGCTTGTTTTGGGAATCGTGTTTGAAAAGTCGTCTAAGCCTTGTGGAATTTAGATTGGTCCACGTGTTGGGCTTGTCCGGGTTTCACGGCGGTAAGGGCCTGGTTTTCGGGTTCGGGTCCTTACAGTAACATTCAACATCTATGAGGCTATGTGCCACCTTGATACCTAGGCCACGACCTCTGTAGTTGAAATTGTTGAACCATTATCTCAAGAGGCTTCATCCACCATCAATCCAGTTGTTAGTAGCCATTAAGAAGAGTTTGAACCTTAGAATTTTTAATGAAGACAATGTAGAAATTGATGATCTATTGTTGGATCCCCTCTGTGACCTCGAGGAGGCCACGGACCACTTTGAGGAGATCCATTATGTTGATCTTCTAGTATCTCACGAAATTGCCCCTAGCATTGAACAACCTTCTAAGCTAGAACTGAAATCACTGTTATCGCACTTGCAGTATGCTTATATAGGGGAAGACAACAGCTTGCTAATGATAGTCTCTAGCAAGCTCACCAATGAGGAATCTAGACAACTACTAGATTTTCTAAAGGAATACAAGCAAGCCATTGGGTGGAAAGTTGTGGACATCAAGGGTATCAGTCCTGCTATATGCATGCACCGAATTCTAATGGAGGAAGGCACCCAGCTCACTCGAGAAGCTCAAAGGCGATTCAATTCACCCATAATGGAAGTAGTGAAGAAGGAGGTTTTGAAACTACTAGATATAGGTATGATATATCTGATTTCAGACAGCAAGCGTGTAAGCCACGTTCAGGTTGTCCCCATGAAGACCGGGGTCACTACTGTACAGAACAATAAGGGGAAGATGGTTCCCACCAAAGTTCAAAATGGATGGAGAGTTTGCATTGATTATAGAAGATTGAACAAAGTATCTCGGAATGACCACTTTTCCCTCCCATTCATTGTTCAAATGCTTGAAAGGCTTGCAGGAAAAAGCCATTATTATTTCCGGGATGGTTTTTCAAGGTTCCCCCAGATTCCTGTGGCCCCGAAGGACTAGGAAAAGACAACTTTCACTTGCCTGCTTGGCATTTTTTCATACAGAGACATGCCTTTTGCATTTTGCAATGCTCTAGCTACCTTCCAAAGGTGTATGTTAAGCATTTCTTTTAAATATATGGAAGACATTATCAAAGTATTTATGGATGATTTCATGGTGTATGGCAATTCCTTCACAGTCTATTTGAGCAACCTTATCAAGATCCTGTAAAGGTGTATTGAAAAAAGACTTGGTGCTCAATTATAAGAAATGCAACTTTATGGTGGACTAGGGGCTGATTTTGGGGTATATAGTATCAGCCAAAGGTATTGAAGTAGACCAAGCAAAGATCGAGACCATCAAGGCCCTTCCATACTCGATGAATACCAAGGAAATCAGATCCTTCATAGGCCATGTTGGATTTTACCACAGGGTCATTAAAGATATTCCAAGATCACTCAACCAATATGCAAATTGCTGCAACAAGATGTGCCATTTGATTTTCAGAAGAATATCAACGAGCTTTCAGTAAGATAGAAAGCTTGTTAACCTTGAGACCAATCATTAAGGTCCCGAAATGGTCACAGCTATTTGAAATCATATGCGATGCAAGCAATCTTGCAGTAGGAGCTGTACTAGGATAGAAGGTAGGCCTTCACCTTTATGTCATCTATTACGCCTCCCGAATGCTTAACACAACTCAGGTTAATTACACAACCACAAAATAGAAGCTTCTAGCGGTGGTTTTTGCCTTGGAAAAATTTCAACCAGATCTCCTGGGGAAAAAAGTTACAGTCTACACTGACCACTCTACTCTTCGCTATTTGATGACAAAGAAGGAGTCTAAACCGAGATTTATTAGGTGGATTCTATTACTACAAGAATTTGATATAGAGAATAAAGAGAAGAAAGGGACAGAAAATTATGGGCAGATCACTTAAGCCACTTGGTGACCCCGGAGGACCCCTAGCCAATTGTAGCGGCATTTCCAGATGAGCATATCTTGTGGGTTGGGAAGACCTTGATCAACCACCTGGAGCTCATATTTATACCAGCCAGGCATTCATCACCTATACCATGGTATGCAGATATTGTTAATTACTTGGTAACATGGCAGATTTCAGAGGACAAGAACCGAAATGAGAAAAGCAAGATGAAAGGTGAATTATGGTTCTACATCTGGGATGAGTCTTATTTGTGGAGGTATTATACAGACCAAATCATTCGCAAGTGCGTTCTGGACTCCGATCAATAGTAAATCTTACACTTTTGATACTTTGAAACATGCGAGGGTGACTTTGGGTTGTGGCGCATAGCTCGGAAAATTTTGAAGTATGGGTTTTTCTGGCCCGCCATATTTTATGATGCCTATCAGTTCTGTAAGGCGTGCTCCCGATGTTAGCTTGAAGGATCCTCGAATATAGAGATGAAGGTCCCCAACAACCGATCATTGTATATGAAGTTTTTGGCATTTAAGGGATAGAATTCATAGGATCTTTCCCATCCTTGTTTGGCTAGCTTTATATTATCCTGACAATAGATTATGTTTTGAAGTGGGTGGAAGTCAAGGCCACAAAAAAGAATGATGCCAAGACCACGGTGGATTTTGTTTGTGGTAAAATTTTCTGCATACATGGGGTGCCCAGGGCCGTTATTAGTAACCGGGGGTCCCATTTTTGCAACCAAATCTTCCAAAATCTGACGAAGAAGTATGACGTGGTGCATAGGAACTCCACTACCTATCATCCACAGACCAACGGACAGGCCAAAGTCTCCAACAGAGAAATAAAGACCATTCTTCAAAAGACGGTCAATCCATACAGCAAAGATTGGAGTATTCGGCTTAATGTTGCTTTGTGGGCCTACAGGACTGCATACAAGACCCCTATTGGTACCACCCCTTTAGACTTGTGTATGGGAAAACCAGCCACCTACCAGTGGAGATTGAGCATAAGTCCTATTGGGCTTTTCAACAATGCAATACTGACCTTGACAAAGCTGGACAAGAAAGGCTGTTAAAATTGGACGAGTTTAATGAAATCCGGTTGAGTGCATATGATAACTCAAAATTCTACAAGGAGAAGATAAAGTGGTTTCATGATGACAGAATCGAGAAGAATACCTTCTCTGTGGGGCAAAAGGTCTTGCTATACCATTTCAAGCTCAAGCTATTTCCGGGCAAGCTACATTCCAGATGGATAGGCCCGTTCATTATAATAGCTATCTACCTACATAGGGCCATCGAAAAAGCCAGTCAAGAGACTGGTATAGTGTTCAAAGTCAACTCACATAGGGTGAAGCCATACTATGAATTACCAAGGGTTACTGAGCAACATGAGCTTATTGTCCCCGAATATCACTGACCATCAGGTATGCAGGTTGAGCCAACGATTGTAAGGCCCAAACCCAACCTATTAGGAACTTTATCGCCATGAAACCCAAACAAGCCCTTCCAAGGATCTATCTGAATCCCACATGGCTCAAGTCACACTAATTACGAATTTTAAAGTTCATTCTTATGCTTTTAAATGTTGGAGCATGTTAATATTAGATATACAATCTGGTATCATACGGAGTGAATAAAAACATCGACGAAAGTCTTTATAATTTATCAAAGGAACCATAACACACAAGTCCCAAAAGAGTCTCAAAATCCAGCAAACAATCCCAACATGTTTCGAAAATTAGGAGAAACATAAAACTAGAAAGTAGTCCAATCAAGCAAGCATGAATCAAGGTATATACGCAATCAACCCAGTAAGAAAGGAGGCATGCGAATATGATGCAATATATTCCCGTCGTGTAGCTTTGATCTCATACCTCAATACCATTAGCAGAAGATGTACCTAAACCTGAAAAAAGGGGAAAATAACATGGTGAGATTATAAGAATCTCAGTAAAGGCACAACATCATAAGATCTGCATAAACCTAAATAAACATCTCCCAATCAATATCAGATTCGCATACACTACTAAAGGGTATCAAACAAACATAAAAAAAGCACAATAAGGGTAGGGCCAAAAGTAACAAGGCTTCGGGTGGACTACGAACACTTTTGAAACCAGAAGTACACAGGTAGGTAATTCATCATCTGATTTGAGCGATTGAAAGGCTATCCCCTTCCACCTATGTTGTCCAAGGCTTAGCTGCACAAAGGGTAAATAGTTAGCAAATAATCTAATCAGCAAGCCTATTCATCTTGCCACAAAAGTGCAAGTGATCCAAGCCATACAAGGACAAGAGCATCCAAACCACACAAGGATAAGGGCATCTTGCCACACAAGGATAAGGGCATCTTGCCACACAAGAACAAGGCATCTAACCACATAAGTACTAGGTTTCTAGCCACACAAGGACTAGGCATCCAGCGAGCTCTTATTGGGGATTGCCACCTATGTGACTCCAATACCAATAAGTACCTGTCCTCTCCTTAGGAGCATCAATCACTTACCCCGAATGGCCACCGAAAAAAGATCCTGACACACAATCAATTACAAGCAAACATAATAAAGTATAAGGCATAACACCACAACAAAGTATCCTCAATCACATCACAATACAATCAGCAAGTCCAATGTAAATAGTATAACTGAAACATGCACACATTCCTAGTATAGGGATTCACAACTGCCTAGGGAATCACAAAACATTCTGCAATCATGCATACCTAACCCTAAGCATGCACATACATCAAGGAAAAAACTAAATCAATGTGCAAACAATGGATTTCTAGAGAAACCGATGAGGTATAGATCCTACCTCTATTTTCTCTGAACAAGTAGCTAGTCCTTTGCCTTTCTTAAGAGGATGTGAACAACCTAAGCACACATAAGGCAAAGACAATACCACACTAAGCATGCATATTCAAAAACCAAATAAACATCCTAGTTCCTTACCAATTCCACTCACCAAACCTATTAGAAACCAGTGATCTGATGGTGCTGGAACTACCCCCTTGGATGTGTAATGTGATAGCCAAGAACACAACAAGAATCAACCTGATTTTTCAACCCAATTCACCATGTAAATTTCAGCACCAAGTTAGGGTACAAGGGAAAATTACAATTTCATGCATACGTAGGTTAGAGGTTGCGATTTCATGTTAACAAGGAAGGATTAGGTGTCAATTACCCAAACGATTAAAAGGAATAAGATCAAAAATCAATAGACAAACCAATTAACAAATTTCGGCAATAATAGGGCAAAGAGTAGGGTATACCAATTTTACATATAAAGAGGATACAAAGGTTGAATTCATGATATTATAACAAGAATAGGTGCTAAGCACTCATACAAAAAAATGAACAAAAACTAAAACGAATTGAAGGAAAAATCAAGGAATTTCGGCACCAACACCCTAGGAATTGTGGCAGCAATAAACATAGGGAAACATTAACCTTCTGATGATAAAACCAAAATAAAAAGATAAAGGATGAAAAGAGGATTCCAATGAGCTATTATTTGCAGAAATTGGATGAAAGACGAAAGAATTTGGCTATGGTTTGTGTAGGGAGAATTTCGGCAACAAGGGGAAACAAAGAGAGGGTATCACGTGATAATTTAGGGTGTTTTTGCTATGAGGACATGTGTATGGTCGGCTCTATGTATATAGGATTTAATAGGATTAATTTTCCCTACGTTTAAGACTAGATATAAAGAGATAATACTTAGGATTTAATTCTGGAATTATCTCTTAAGAATGGGAGACAAACCACTTAGGATAGAAATGAATCAGGAAAGAAAATAAATAGGAAGGAAATGAAATGAACCAATAGACGAAAGAACCTTCAATACCATTTCTGGCTACCACACATTGATTTTTTCAGGGGCAAAATGGTCATTTCAGCTGCATTAGTATCTAAACTTCTAGGACATCAATCAAGGAAAGGATCAGGGTCTCACAACGACCATAACTAAAGGCGCTACTGGGAGGCAACCAAGGTTTTTAAATTTTAATCATTGTTGTTGTCTTTGTTTTGTATGAAATAAATACCCTATTAATAATTGGTCCTCATATTCATAGCCCTGCCAACCAGGGGTTTGCTAGGGGATGTCTGGGGGAATAAGTGAGAAGTCCACAGACCTAGCAAAAATCTTAAAACGAAAAAAAGAGCGAACAGTTTTTGAACCAGCAAAGAGGAGAGAGGGAAAACACAATATGAGTCAATCATGGGTATTAACTACCCATCAGTAGCCTTATTTATCACCCCCACTCAAATCTTCAGAAGATCCTCTCCTGCAAAGAAACCCTTAATTTTTGCTCTCCCCTTTCTAAACACAAAAAAAAAACCCTAGCTTCAATCTCCTGCTCTAACGGATACCTCGAGTAGTACACGTGGACAAACTAAGATAAAGGCCCGGCGTGGTCAAAACATAGTACCACCGACCGGAAGTACTTGCTCTAACTCACCACCCATCATTCCACCTATAGTAGAGGATCTCACTAGGGCTCAGATAATCTGGGTGGCAAAAGAGGTGTACAAAATTAACGAGGCCAATTTATAGAAACTGGCAACGATAGAGGCCAGACCAAGTGAGCCCGCACCAACCCCTCAGTCCAACCACAAGCCGAGCTAGTAATCCAGTTCAAACAAGAAGAGGACTCCACTCCAGCCCCCACAGAAATGGCCAAAGTTTCCTCAATGTCGATTAAGCCCTCACTAGCTTGGAAGAGACGAACAAAGAGAGTACTGTCAAAAACCTATCATAAGAGGTAGAAGATAGCTCCATCAGCTGAACCCCAACTGTTAGTCCAGCCTACTCAATCTGAGCCACTAGATAACACACCAAAGAGTGGCTGAGACTCCAGCACAGACACCCGCACCATCAGCTAAGGTCCTGGGTACATTCGATGCCACCTTAGCAATAGACACAACCACTTCTAGACCATCGTGTGAAAGGAGAGCCCCATCAAACCCCCTAAAGAAGTTGGGATTACAAGCTCCAACCATTATGAGGCCCTAGTTAGCCCCTAGCTGACTGACCCGACATTCTTTACGGGAGGCCCAACTTTGCCACTAAATTAAAAAAAATAGAGTTATTGTTTCTGTGGTGAATGAAGACAGGAACAAAGGCTAGTTTGGCTATGTTCATCAGCCAAAATTTCCAACAACACCAAAAAAAGGGGAAGCCACTCATCATCACCAATGTGAGACCCTGAATTTTGAGTCCTAGAAGTCCAGAAGCCAGTACAGGTGAAAAATACCATTTTTCCATTGAAGAAATGGATGTGTGATGCCCGAAATTGGTAAGGGATGTCTAGTAATTATTTCTGGTATTAATTCCCTTTAAATTTATTCTTTATTGGTTGATAATTACCTTAAAAAATAAAAACCATAAGTTTAAGGGGGGATAATTACATAATTTAATTTTGATAATTATTTTATTTTAATTAAGCTTTGAAGATAGGGATTATAATCTCATAACCATCTTATATAAATAGTTATTCAGCCACACAAAAATCTTATACAGAAAACACACAAAATTCGTAGGATCTAAAAACCCTACACCTCCCAATTTCTACCAAAATCTTCTTGAACTTCAAACAAGCATGACTCTCTCATCCTGCAAATAATAGCTTGTTGGAAAGCTCTTTTCCATCCTCTTTCCAACCATCTTTTTTTTTGCATCTGAAGGTTAGTATTTCTTTCTCTAAAGTTAAATCGAAATTCGGCAGAATTGCCAAAATCTTCTTGAACTTCAAACAAGCATAAATTTCTCATCGTCTGTCGGATTCCTGCAAATAATAGCTTGTTGGAAACTACTCTTCATTCTTTTTCCAACCATCTCTGGGTTTTTATCTGAAGGTTAGTATTTATTTCTCTAAAGTTAAATTGAAATTCGACGGAATTAGGTTTTTAGATTTTTATAATTCTGCCTTCGATTGATCTCTGATGTTGTTACCTTTATTCGTATGATTTTTTAATATCCATTCATAGTGAACAATCATGAATTCATTCTTTGAATCTTTTCTATACATGAAATCAGTATGTCCTACCTTTGCCCTACTGCCCTATTGTGCCTATCTTGATCAATTGACTAACCTATTGGATTCTGATCTTGTTTCTTTTGATTCTGATCTTGTTTCTTTTGATTATACATGTTATAAAACCTTAATCCTTCCTTGTTAACATAAGATCGTAACTCCTACAACTTGTTAACATGAAATCGCAATGTGCCCTATTCTTAGTGCCGAAAATTGTATGATAATTAGGGATGATAATTCAGGTTAATTCTTATTAAGTTCTTGGCTATCACATCACACATCCAAGGGGGAGGTACCTGCGACATCTAATCACTGGTTTCTGATAGGTTTGGTGAGTGGAATTGGTAAGGAAATAGGGTATTTAATTGAATATTGGATATGCATACTTAGATTGGTTTTGGCTTTGTCTTGTGATGCTATAGGTAGTGCAGAATTATTAAATAAAGACAAGGGAATAACTTCTTGATTCAAAGACAAGAGAGGTAGGATCTAAACCTCATCAGTTTCTCCAGAGATCCTTGTTGTTTGCTTACTAATTTCGGTGCTTTTACATATAATGTTGTATGCGCATATGTTGTAGTAGGAATGCTTGAATTGATGACCAAGATGCGATCCTCTAGGCTATACCAAATCCCTTAAGATAGGATATGAGTGCCTAGTTTGCATGTGTGGTGTGTATTGAACATGTTGATTGTGTTTTGACATGATTAAGGATACTCTCTTGTGGTATTGTGTTTTGTACTTGCTTGTGTATGCTGGTACGTGTTGTCAGGATCCTTTTCTAGTGGCCATTCGGGGTAAGCATTGATGCTCCTTGTGAGAGGGGAGGTTCTTACTGGTATGGGAGTCATATGGGTGGCAATCCCCAACATGAGCTCGTTGGATGCCTGGTCTTTGCGTGGCCAAAAGCCCTGTCCTTGTGTGGCAGGAAGCCCTTGTCCTTGTGTGGTTTGGGATGACTTGTCCTTGTGTGGAAAAATGAATAGGCTTACTGAATAGCTTGTGTGTTAACCATTTACCTTTTGTGCAGTAAGCCTTGGACAACACAGGTGGAAGGGGATGACCTTTCTTCTTCATTGCCGAGAGCAATCTGATGAGTTCTACCTGCCTGTGTACTTCGGAGTTTTCGGAAGTATTTGTAGTCCCCCCTTAGCCTTAGATTCAGACCTACCCTTTTTAACTGAATTCTTGAATTGCGTGATCCCCTTTAGTTGCTAGGAATAATCTGA